>OU896722.1:5382930-5713756 GCA_918026855.4 Phaedon cochleariae
TATCTTATCTTATTGCTGTCAATAGGTCAACGTGAACATTCAGGCAAACAGAATTCCAGAAAAAAAGATATACGGACAGCTATTTCTCTTCCTTGAAGCGCACGAAAGGGAATCCCTATAATGTTCAAGGAACATCGTGCCTACCTATAGGGAGGTTAGAGAGAAGAGGTAAGTATTGGATACTTCTTTAAACTTTTGAAGATCATGAGTTCTTGGGAAATTTGTTTTTTACCAAAGCATTGGCGTTCTGAATAATATATTGTTAGTTAGGCAAGACTGTAAAAAAGTACCAGAGCAGATAATAGCGAGTAAACAATCGCCTTTTTTGACAAATCATTCTAACAGTTCACATTTCTCCCTCGGATATTTGGATTTATTTTTTTGTCATCAATGAATTTCTCATTCGAATATGAATTCTATTTCGAGTCGTTCAACTATACTGCTATTTTACAACATTATATGGATCCAGGTGGTTTGATTTCTGTTTCCTTCAACTTTCAAAGTTAGGAGGTTTCAAACTTCAAAATGCGTTTTTCTCGAAACTTAAATAATTTTGTGGTATTCCCCCTTTCTTTCATGAGGTTTTCATGTAGTATGCTGATCGATCTGCTTTCCTGAGTTCTCAATTCTCTCATGTAATATGCCGACTATGATCGATTTAAAATGCAAAAAATATAGTGTTAAATAAATTCCATTTATCGAAAAATGTGACTACTAAATTCGAAACATATTCTTTATAGACTTTGGCAAAAATCGACTTGAAAGTGAAATTGGTCTGAAATTCTCCAATTCCGTTTTGTTTTCTGTCTTATGAATTGAAAGAATCTCACACATCTAAAGGCATTCCGGAAAAACTCCTTCTTTTAACGAACAATTAATCAAAGTGTCAAGTCAACTACGAAGTGTATTTACATTTTCCCCGAGGCATATAACCTCTAGAAATTCAAGAAGAACACCAATTCCTACCTTATTTCCCTTAGTTCTCACGATGTTCTCTGAACATTACAGGATATCCCTTTTCGTAGGAATCAGAACATAAAAAAATTGTTGACGATATCTATTAAACCATACTCAGTAGCAGAAATAACAAAGGAAGAATGAGCATCATTATTTTTGGAAGCTCACAACATATTATCATTTCTCAATGAGCTTTCTTGGAATGTTGTAAAAATAGTCTATGAAACAATTTGACCTGGGCCTACTCTATCTCACCGGGCCGTAGCATCGCTTTCGTGACGTCACACTAGTGAAATTGTCTCTCCCGTTTCATTGATGTACCTCGGGAAAACGGTTACAGTTAGCAAAAAATATCAAGAGGTCAAATATGTACAGAACAGAATTTTCCAGAAGATGAATCAACTTTCACTGATTTACGATCATTAGTTTCAGAAATATCGCATATCAAAATTAATTGACGCCATTCAGAATTGCCCTTTTTCAAACAGCTACCAAAATTCCAATATTCAATTCACAGAAAAGATTCAATCATGAAAAGATTCCTCATAGTATCTAGATCGACTGAGTTTTTTTTTTTAATTCCCAAGGGCCAATAACAAACCGATATTTCAATTCAAGTAGAACGATGATTCAGGTGATCTCCACATAATAATAGTTCAAAAAGTTCGGACGCCTCCCATGCTAAGCCAATCGAGTGTGGATATATGCTGTCACTAAAATTCATAGTAAATGAGCTATAGCCTATCAATTACGAACGCACCAGTACGAACTGATGTGAAATTTCAACTTACTAGTGTGACGTCAGCGTCGGAGAGAGGGGATAGACTACGGCCCGGTGGCGATTTTCCTAAATATACTGCACGCTAGCACAAACCACGCCCACCATAATACGTCATATCTCATACTGTGCTCCAACGCAAGAACTGAAGCTTTCTCGTTGTCAATCTCTTGTACGCAGTAAATTCATACACCCAAATGGTCTACTGGTTAGCGCTGTTGACTCTCAGTCTGAAGGTTCATGGTTCGAATCGCTGTGAACTCGAACTTTTTTTTGCATTTTTTTTTTTCACCAATGTTTTTTTACTTCATTCTGGTTTTCCTTTTTCATAAAATATTTGAAGTCAAATAGGTTAGTGCGTTTAGGATAAACAGTCTCATTTTATTCAATTTTGTTGAAGAACTCAACTTTTGAAATATATTATTAATCAATGTGTTTCTACACTCCATTCGGTTTTCCTTCCTCAAAAATATTGCAATCAGGGATAGGTTAGTTCGTTGAGGATAAATAGTCTCTGAGTTTTGCCTAAGTAAAGTACTTTGAAGATGAGATATAACGTGGTATGTGCTACTTTTTCAATCGATTTATTTATATGAATCAGCTACGTTGTGCTGTCAAAGATTAGATTTTGCAGGATTGTGCTGGGCTCGATTATATTTTGCAATGCCGTAGTAGGGGGCGTGTCTTGTGCTGCAATAGTTTATATTTAGTAAAATCGCGGCCCGGTGAGATAAAGTAGGCCCTGAATTGACACCTCTTCAGATTCTGTCACTATCCTATTATCTATATTGATTGTTAGATTCTTCTGCAGTTATTGAGCTTGAGCTGACTTTAAAATATTCCAGGCAGCCTCAGATTTATTATAAGAATTTTCCAGTAACTTTGAGTTTTGCAGGTTTTTCGCTTCATTTAGCAATTTTCTAGCATTCTGACTCCTGATGAAAGTAAAGTGTCATTTTTCCGTGTACGTAATTGCAAATAAAAATGAACAACTCTGGAAACTTTCAAGATCTCCCCCCCGGAAATGATTGATGCAAACAATAACAAATCAAATTAAAATGAGAAACGACGTTCTTCAAGATATTGTGGCATCTGCTATATATTATGACATCATGCAAAAAACACAAGTCGCACTTTCAATTTCAATATTTACCATCGTTTATGTAGTAGTTATTGTTATTCAAATGTTTTCCAGATGAGTTCCCTATTATATCGATAAAAAATAATCTATTTCAATATTTTTCAGTGCTTGAAAATATCGTACGAAAAAGTTACTTCATCGCACTTGTGCTGAAAAGTTACTTTTCCGCATTTTTGTATTGTTGAAAGTAAGAATATTTAGGACTAACTGAATGATCCATGTAGCTATTTTGTCTCATGTGTTATTTTGTTGCAACACTATGAAATATTGTTCATTGAAAACATTTTTGTTTCCATATATAATATACACAAAAACACTCGTAGGAAAAACCCAGGCAACCAGATGACGAATGATCACGTCAATGTGACGTACTTAATTGGTGATTTTTCGTCAGAGACGTCAAACACCAATTTATGACGTCACAGTGACGTACTTTTTATGACGTGATAATCACGTCATCGTTTCGACGTCGAGTGAACGTCACTTAGATGGGTAAAAGAAGACGTCAGTTTCATGACGTTGCAGGGACGTCCTGTCGACGTCCATTTTTCCCAGACCTCTAAACCTTGGATACTTATTAGGTATACCTATATTGAAACCGTTACTCTTATGACGTTGCAGTGACGTATCTATGACGTCTAAAAATCGCGTCGGTGTGACGTACCAATTTGGTGAGCTTCGTCATTTAGGAAATTTTCCAATAATTTGCTATTTAGATTTTTGTTGGGTGACAAGAAATGCATCAATATACATTATTCAACAAAGTAAAGCCGAATTCGCCAACTGCTAGATAGACGATTGAATGAACATGACACAGAAGGGACCTACCAAGCAGACTCAACAATGCATGATCAATTTTATATAATGCCATCAAGAGGCTAGTGGTTTTTATCACACCATGTTGAAGGAATCTTTTTTACGTATCATCACCAAATTCAATCGTCAGTTGGACGTCACAGATTGGTGAGTGAATGACGTCAATACGACGTGAGTAATAATATGACGTCATTGGGCTGTGACTTATTCACGTCATTATCACGTCAATGCGACGTCAACTACTGACGTTACCTTGGTCATTCGAGTGACGTGAAAAAGACGTCACTGGAACGTCATCTGGTTGCCTGGGAACCTTTCAGCTAGCTCTTGCGGAAAATGTATTTTTCCTACGACCACCTATGAAAACAGCACAAAACACATTGATTTGTTATTGAGAAAGTGACTCGTTTCACTATGACAACATATAACAGTTAGAATATTCGAAAGTAAAACTCACATGAGTGGAAATATTCGAAAATTGCACAATAACAGAGTCTATAGATTATGATGTACCAATGAATGATTATTACGCTGAATTATGGTAAGTTGAGTTATGGTCAAGTTAATGGAAAGTCAGTGTCGATTTAACATAAGTTATTGTCGTTAATGTTGACGTAATGTTGAGTTGATAAAAAGTTGAAATCAAGATAATTTCAATTGAAAGTTGAATTAATGTCAATGTATTGGCAATTTACTGATCAATGTGAAGTCGATATCAATTTGATATTGAGTTGATGTTAATTTGATTTCAGGGTAATGTCAAGTTAATTTTGAGTTAATGTTGATTTAATGTTGAGTTAATGTTGAATAATTATTGAGTTAGTGTTGAGTTAATGTTAAGTTCATATTGAGGTAATGCTGAGTTAACGTTGAACTAATGATGTCATTTAAATATTGAAGTAAAATTAAATAATAATGATGATGATATCACCTTCATGTGATCGAATATAATTAGAAACATGATCCCTATGCTGGTCTTATAAACACTCATGATATATTATATAAATATTCGTGGTCGTATAGGAAAAATAGTGTACAAGACTCATTGGAAAGTGTATTTCCTGCGCTCGTTTCGTTTCCGCACTCGCCGCTCTGCGGCGAGTGCTAAACGTCCACTCGCGCGGAGTATGTTACTTTCTACACTAGTTATGTAATATACTATTTCGCCCTTGATGACTTGCCCGAACATCGTTCGTGCAACTACCGTCGCGTGCCGATAATAACTACTTTCCGCACTTGTTAGGTATATAAATTTTTAGTGAGTCAGTATCTACAGATGAATGCTTGATACGCTACATGATAAAAAATCTGAAAATACTGCGTGGGAACCACAATATTTCATTTTAATTTTTCAATTCACAGATACGTTGACAGAGTCAATGAATCCTTGAAGTGGTACTTCCTTGGAGAATTTTTGGTCAAATCTTATCATATTACAGTGTCGCTTTTAAACGTAAGTTTAACATTTACGAAAATTATCGAATCTAATTAATTCTTCTTGTCGAATTACAGGTGTTAAACGCAACCAATCAGAAAGATGTTATTTATTACATTTTCTTTCTGGCAATGGTAGTCGTTCAAGTTTTCGTGATTTACTATCATGTCAATGAGTTATCATTAGAGGTAATTATAACCAAAACATACAAAAGCTTCATCACTGATGCACTCCACAAGTTTCATGTATTTTCACAAATATGCTTCAGTCTACTGTCTACTTCGATTGCAGTCACAAACTCACTCAAATATTGCATATTTGCAGTCCTATCACTCCTGCATTGATGATATGCTACGTTCCATCACAGGGATATTTCAGTGATGAAACATAATATATAAATTACTTCAAAGACTCACGTGAAACTCATCACGAGTTTCAATACATTTGAACATGCAGTCGTATCATTACTGCATTATAAACGTTAAAACGTTATAGATATCCTCACAATAATATTTGAATCAGAAATATAGCATGTTTTTAACTCTTGGTGATTCCATCAATGTCCAACTCAAATGAATCAAAAATAAGCATGCATCCATTCATCAATTCACTAATTCATTAATTCATCGATTCATCATTTCATCAATTCATTATTTCATCATTCCATTAATTCATTAATGAATCAATTCATTAATTCATTAATTCATTAATTCATTAATTCATTAATTCATTAATTCATTAATTCATTAATTCATTAATTCATTAATTCATTAATTCATTAATTCATTAATTCATTAATTCATTAATTCATTAATTCATTAATTCATTAATTCATTAATTCATTAATTCATCTATTCATCAATTCATTAATTCATCAATTCATTGATTCATTGATTCATTAATTCATTGATTCATTGATTCATTGATTCATTGATTCATTGATTCATTAATTCATTAATTCATTAATTCATTAATTCATTAATTCATTAATTCATTAATTCATTAATTCATTAATTCATTAATTCATTAATTCATTAATTCATTAATTCATTAATTCATCAATTCATTAATTCATTAATTCATCAATTCATTAATTCCTTAATTCATTAATTCATTAATTCATCAATTCATTAATTCCTTAATTCATTAATTCATTAATTCATTAATTCATTAATCCATTAATTCATTAATTCATTAATTCATTAATTCATTAATTCATTAATTCATTAATTCATTAATTCATTAATTCATTAATTCATTAATTCATTAATTCATTAATTCATTAATTCATCAATTCATTAATTCATTAATTCATTATTTCATTAATTCATTAATTCATTAATTCATTAATTCATTAATTTATTAATTCATTAATTCATTAATTCATTAATTCATTAATTCATTAATTCATTAATTCATTAATTCATTAATTCATTAATTCATTAATTCATTAATTCATTAATTCATCAATTCATTAATTCATTAATTCATTAATTCATTAATTCATTAATTCATTATTTCATTAATTCATTATTTCATTAATTCATTAATTCATTAATTCATTAAATCATTAATTCATCAATTCATCAATTCATTAATTCATTAATTCATTAATTCATTAATTCATTAATTCATTAATTCAATAATTCATTAATTCATTAATTCATTAATTCATTAATTCATTAATTCATTAATTCATTAATTCATTAATTCATTAATTCATCAATTCATTAATTCATTAATTCATTAATTCATTAATTCATTAATTCATTAATTCATTTATTCATTGATTCATTAATTCATTAATTCATTAATTCATCAATTCATTAATTCATTATTTCATTAATTCATTAATTCATCAATTCATTGATCCATTAATTCATTAATTCATTATTTCATTAATTCATTAATTCATTAATTCATTAATTCATCAATTCATCAATTCATTAATTCAATGATTCATTAATTCATTAATTCATCAATTCATTATTTCATTGGTTCATTAATTCATTAATTCATTGATTCATCAATTCATCAATTCATTAATTCATTAATTCATTAATTCATTAATTCATTAATTCATTAAATCATTAATTCATTAATTCATTAATTCATTAATTCATTAATTCATTAATTCATCAATTCATCAATTCATTAATTCATTAATTCATTAATTCATTAATTCATTAATTCATTAATTCATTAATTCATTAATTCATTAATTCATTAATTCATTAATTCATTAATTCATTAATTCATTAATTCATTAATTCATTAATTCATTAATTCATTAATTCATTAATTCATTAATTCATTAATTCATTAATTCATTAATTCATTAATTCATTAATTCATTAATTCATTAATTCATTAATTCATTAATTCATTAATTCATTAATTCATTAATTCATTAATTCATTAATTCATTAATTCATTAATTCATTAATTCATTAATTCATTAATTCATTAATTCATTAATTCATTAATTCATTAATTCATTAATTCATTAATTCATTAATTCAATAATTCATCAATTCATTAATTCATTAATTCATTGATTCATTAATTCATAAATTCATTAATTCATTAATTCATCAATTCATTAATTCATTAATTCATTAATTCATTAATTCATTAATTCATTAATTCATTAATTCATTAATTCATTAATTCATCAATTCATTGATTCATCAATTCATTAGTTCATTAATTCATTGATTCGTCAATCCATCAGTTCATTTATTCATTCATTCAAGTGGCATGTGGCCATACTTGTGTATGAATATGTCGAAACTGATTAAGTAAAGATTGTCCCAAATCGACATGTTATGTTATATTTGCCAAAACAATTGATATTTGTTACATGCCATACGATCAGAGCTCATGTCATGTTTCTTACTCACTCCTACTCATGAGTCCGAACACCAAAAAGACATGACTCGATATCATTCCGATGAGATTTTCGAGATGCTGGAATATACAGTGTGTCCATTTACTGCCTGATCTTGAAATCCATTAGCACTAGAGAAAAACTTTTGAAGAAAAATTTCTTCCGTTGAAAGGTTTCATTTCAAAAATATGTTCTACAATACTGGGTGTTTTATAAAAGCGGGAAGAATCGGAGACAATTTTTTTTTAATAGAACACCCAATATTTTTTATTTAAGATTTTTTTCGCTGAGGTTCAGCTCTTCATCGCTGTAAGAAAAAATTATTTGATCGCGGCGTTGCCAAGTTATAATTGATAAACTCATTTTTACTACTATTGACGGGTCATGTTGAATTGTATATGGTATATTCATTCATTGAAATTCTGAAAATATTTTTGGCATACAGTAGTAGCGAGGTCTTACGTACACCAATCCAGTGATTTTGCGTGATTATCCTTTACAGGGTGCTAAATTTACATCCTGAATATTGTAAGATTCGGACGACGTTCATTAGAATTTTTCAAATGGAACGCCCTGTATTTTCCATCACAGATTTATTTCGACATCATTCGCCTTTCAGCAAAATTTTTTGATAAACTCAAGATATATTTGATTGTGGCGATGTTTGACACAAATAATGAAAGTGTACTTCAGAAAATTAATTCATAGTCTGCAAAAAATCTGTGAAAGTAGCATTTTGGATCAATTTTTCAAAACCCACTCTGTTTTAAATTCAAACTTGGAGGGCCTGTGAATGTTTCTATTGTGGAAAAATATATGGATGGTCAATGAAGAAATTTGATCATATCATAGCAACGCCATAGTTCCACAATACAATTGAATGAAAGAACTATGACGTACAAATCATACTCCGAAATAGTAGTGAAAATAAGGAAATTATCCATATAACTTGACAACGCCGCAGCCGATTCTGATTGTTTTTCAGCGATATAAAGGCAGAAGATGTCGGAATAAATTTGTGGAGAAAAATACAGGGTGTTTCATTAGAAAAATTCTGATGAATGTCATCTGAATCTTGCAAAATTCTAAATACAAAATTGAGCACCCGGTTAAACATTACTGGCTTTGTATACGTGAGACCTTGCTTCTACCGTATGCCAAAAATATTTCCATAATTTGAATAAATGAATATACCATGCCCAATTCAACATGACTCTTCAATAGTGGTAAAAATGAATTTATCAATCATAACTTGGCAACGCCGTAACCGATTTCAATTTTCATTACAGCGATGTGAAGGTAAACCTCGGCTGGGTGTTCCATTTGAAAAAACTCGTCGATCTCCGAATCATCCCGCATTTTTAAAACACCCAGTGATATCGAAAATATTTTTGAAATGAGCCACTTCAGTAACTGAAAAAGTTCTCTTTCAAAGTTTTTCTCTATAGGTTATGGCTTTAGAGATATTGGGGTACCTCAAGGATCAAATCTTGGTCCTCTGCTATTCAACATATTCATCAATGACATTCTGGATGGTATTAATGTTGATGGTATGATGTATGCTGACGATATGAAGATTTTCCACAAAATTTAGATAAAATCGATGAATGATGTATTTCCAATAAGCTTTTTCTTAATCTCGGGAAATGTTGTATAATGTCCTTTGCTTTAAAATATCCGATTGAGTTCAACTACACTATTGATATTGCTGACTCACAGAGAGCAGAAACGTTCAAAGACCTGGGGGTGGTATTTGATCCAAAACTCTCATTTGTACCATTGTACCTCATATCGAACGAATTTTGTCAGCTGCCAGCAAATCTTATGGCTGTATTGTTCGGTATTCTATAGAGATTTTAGAGACATTGCGACTCTCAATAGCCTGTATTATGCATTTGTTCGATCGAAGCTGAAATATGCTTCGATAATTTGGAGTCCTCATAATATTACTCACATCGACAGCCTCGAATAAATTCAGCGGCGTTTTTCAAAATTACTGTCTTTCAGAATAGATGGCGAATATCCTGAAATCGGCATTTCACACTGAACTTTACTTGAGAGACATTCATTCAGCAGTCTGAAAATTCGAAGAGAGTATCATTCTGATGTTATTCTTTTCAAAACAATGAATAAATAGCCTATGCTACTACGATTATTTGATATATAAACTCCAGTTTCACGTTCCAAGAATTGCGTCCCGAACAGATCAAACCTTTTACTTGCCAACCCCACGCACAAATGTTTGTGAAAATTATCCATTATACAAAGGATCTGTAGGAATTATAATGACCACCGATTCAGCAAATTAGATCGTTTTTCTTTTGTATCCGGCAGTAGTAAACTTACATAGGTACTCATATAACACTATGCATGCTACTTTCGTATTGTCATATATATCTTAGTTTGTAATCGGATTCCTTGTGTAAACTGAGTAAAGTGAATGAATAAATAAACGAACAAATTAATATCGAAGAATTACGCACTAAATGGGCACACACAGATACAACAGATACCCAGCGAGCACAAACATCCCTGGGATGTTTTGGGATGTTTTGAAAATGTTGGCATGAAGATGTTATTTTGAGACGTTATATGCACTGACCAAAGAGGTCTTTGAAGGATATTGAAGTATTGTTTTTGTTCTGCTGTGGCATTTCTTTGTTTGCCTACTGAGAGGCATCCCTGGGATGTTTTGGGATGTTTTAGAAATGTATAGGCATGAGGATGTTTTTGGAGGCGTAATATGCACTTCCCAAAGAGGTCTTAGAAGGATATCGAAAGTATTGTTTCTGTCCTTGTGTGCCCTTTCTTTGTTTGCCCCACCACAACGTCTCATGCTTACGTCACAATACGATGAATTCTGATTTGTTTTCGATTTTGTTCTTCTTGTTCGCAATTGGCATTCGCGTTAGCAGCATGTCACGCTTACATCACACTGCTAACGAATAGAAAGGAATTTGGTGAAGTTAATTGTGTTAGAAGAATTATTTAGTTTGTAATAATGACTATCAGATGCAAGATGTGTTGTTCGGTGCCTCAGTGTAATCAATATTTAAAAGTACGAATCCATCAATACACAGCTTCTCTGCAGTTGCAAAATTATGCATTGTGGAGAACATTTCAAAAATAGGGAAACCTATTTCCAATTATATGTCTGTGTGTAGTAAGCACTACTCAGAAACCGATTAAGAAGGTAATTTCATATCAAGAAAATATTTTCATGTTCAATCTATTTTTAATGCATTTTTTCATTCAAGGGAAATGGAATCCTAATGCAAAAGTTCATTTTGACAAAAGGCTTCAGAAAAGTACCTCAAAAATGTTTTTTACAGCGATTTAATGTGCGCAAGACGCGTTGAAAATGTTTTGTTGTGTCCATGAAAAGGCTTCGAAAAGAACTAGGGAGAAGGTAGTTTTGTGACATATCAAGGACGTCTCGATAATTGCCGCCTGCGGCGGACATTGACTGTTCTATAATAGTTCTATTCATGTGTGAACAGAACATCACAGTGGAGGTTCAATATCTCGAAATCTCGTACTTTTAACATCTCTGAGATGTTTTTGTGCTCGTTGGGAATGGGCACACACAGATATAACAGATAGCGGTTTAGAGATAGTAGTTTTATCAGCGGTTTCGATCAACTGGTATATTGGTATTCTTTCTGCATTTTCAGAGCACAAGTTTGAGCATAAGAATATACAAGGGTAACTGGTACGACCAAAGTTCTGAGGTGGTGAGGAATCTCTTGATTGTGATGGCCAGAGTACAAAGACCACTTGTGCTTTCCATCGGCAATTTTCGAGTGATCGACAATGATCTGTTAGTGAGCGTTAGTATCAAATCTGGATTGAAGTGCACAGTCTGTTCTGATATTCGTATTTGTTTCAGATGACGAAAGCTGCTTATACGTTCGTATTATACCGGTCGATTTAGATGTTTTCAAGGAATTTTGCAAATTTGTTTCACACTGATTAGCTGGACTGAAACTTCATGGTAGAAGTACAATAACATATCACGATGGATATTTTTGAAGAGGAATATCAGTTTATATACAACTAAATTCGTTATTTAATTTAGTCTAAATATTGCTTTCTTTCAACTGCTGAATTCAAGTGTGATTGTTTTAGTTAAGTTAGTTAGCTATTGTCAATTATAATTGTACATATTTTTTGAATAGCCCTTTTCTGTCTGTCATCTTCATGTTCATCTTCTTAATATTCTGAATTGTAAGCTTTCGTCTTTTTTCATCCACACTCACTCTACTGGAATATCAATATATGATTAAAATGCATGACAAAACCCACGTACAACCCTGCGTTCCTGTGGGCTTTTTGTTTATTGTAACAACTTCTCATATAATAGTATTATTTGATTCTTTCGATTTTAATTATACTTCATTTTAATTACGCCTACTAATTCTACCGTATTCTATTATAACACCCACTGTTAGCCTATGTGGCCTCAAAATTGTATATTTACCTTGCTGTATCGTTGTTGTTGTGAATAAACATTATTATTATTATTATTATTATTATTATTATTATTATTATTATTATTATTATTATTATTTCGATTTGATGGGATTGAATAATAATGCACTCATACAACATTCTATTTATTCACTCATTCACTCCACATCTTACAATAACAATGACGACTCACGCGCAAAATGATAGAAAAAACAAAATGGAACAACTGGTGAGAACACATCAATTGTCAATCAATGCATCAGATAGGCTGATGGTCCATTGTCATTCCATTGATGACTTAATGACATTGAGGAACATATCCTTCATTCATTTCTCAATGCCGTGTAAATAGTGTTATCCTGATCAATAGGAAATACACTATTTTCTACGGCTTTAACACAAAATTGCTCTTGTTTCACTGTGTTCGATACGTCAATGAGGTACTTGCCTAATAACACAATTATGTCCCATCGATATCCTTAGGACGTCCTGTCGGGACATTCAGGACGTCCAGGACGAATTTGGTACCGTGGACGTCCATTGGGCGTCTGTGGGACGCACAAATGTCCCACTTGAGGACCAACTAGGGACGTCCTTGAGGGACGATATTTTTCCCCCCAATGATTTTTTATCATGTTGTTCAGGAATAGTGGTTGACTACTCTGACGACAGGAGACAGAAGTGTTTTGGCCGTCATATTGATGGTAGTCGAAACTATAAGTGCCTTCTGCAACGGTGAACCCATCGATATCTTCATGAAGCTAGCAAACATTTCTTGTTTTTACATAGGAATTTTTTTTATGGAATACAGTGCTGTTTCGATATTTGAGTTGGGCTTTGAATCATTGTAATTTCTGTAATGAATGAATATATCATATGCAAACAAGGTTTCCTCTTATTAAATTGTTCCTCATTCAAGTGATGATAGAACAAACCTCAAAACGAGAATTTTGGGCATATTTCTCGAAGAATAGACGTTGCTATGACGTCCAGAACTAGTAGTCAACAACGTCAGTTTCGAGTCATAATTGACCACCGCATTGACATATGAAGGACCTAGAAAGTGACGTCATTCAGCTGTGACTTACTTACGTCATTTAAACGTCAGTTTGAATGGGTTTCTATTGGCCAAAAATGATGTCTTCTAGACGTCATATAGTCGCCATGTGCTATACTTGGGGCCATGTTGTCTTCTTCTTCTATTTTCATTTATCAGTTTTCCATTCGTTAGGTGGTCGCCAGCTATTTCATCAGCTATGTTCGGACTAGATTCAGAATGCAGTTGTTTTTCTCTCGAAATCTACCATTGTTGTCCATTTTATTCTAAAAGCTTTTATTTAACTTGCATTGTATGTTTGTACAGGGTGGGCAAATTTGGGCGTTTTCATCGGCTATCTCAGTAACTGAAGGATTTATCAAAAATTCGATATACATGTTACTTGATATACTTTTACAATATGGGTATCAAATGAAAGGGCTCGTTCAGAGTAATTCAAGAAATAATGTGACGTTATTCTGAATCCAATATGGCGGACCATCCAAGATGACGGAATAGCTATTTTTGATATACTTTCACAATATGGGTATCAAATGAAAAGGCTCATTGGGAATAACTCGAAAAATGATGTGAAGTCATTCCAAATCGAATATGGCGGATCATCCAAGATGGCGGAATGGTAATTTTTGATCTACTTCTACAATATGGGTATCAAATGAAAGGGCTCGTTAAGAGTAATTCGAAAAATATTGTGACGTTATTCTAAATCCAATATGGCGGACTATCCAAGATGGTGGAATAGCTATTTTCAATATACTTCCACAATATGGGTATCAAATGAGAAGGCTCGTTGAGATTAACTGGAAAAATGATGTAACGTCATTTTAAATCCATTATGGCGGATCATCCAAGATGGCGGAATGGTCATTTTCAATATACTTCTACAATATGGGTATCAAATGGAAAGGCTTGTAGAGAGTGAATCGAAAAATCCAGCCAGCGATAGCTAAAAATTAAAAAAAAAATTGAGAGTAAAAAAAAAACTTCTCAATAAAAAGCTTTTATTCAAACGCTCTAAAAAGAAGAAAATAAAATTTTCCTTAATAATTTTTACTATCAACTTAGAACCTCATTATACACAATTTATATGATCATAAAAGCTTGTCGCGATGATCGATATTTAATTAAATTGCGATTTCGAAAATTTTATCTCAGCAGATTCTACATAATTGAATAAGTTCTAGTTCATTCACACAAGTGAATCGCGCGACAAACTTTTATGATTATATAAATTGTGTATAATGAGGTTATGAGTTGATATTTAAAATTATCAAGAAAAATTTCATTTTCTTCTTAAGCTTAATATTAAAACGTTTGTTTTTTTTACTCTCAATTCATTATGAACATTGTGTGGAAATGACTACGAATCTTTTGTATTCATTCAATTTTCCTATAGAGTGGCTATAAATAATATTTCAAATCGGAGCTTTCTGAACTAACTTTCCTAGAATTTTTCAAATGGAATGGAATGGAGAGCAACTCCAAAAATTCTTGGACCACCTGTGCTGGTAACAAAATGTGTATCAATTCAAATGTTCATTATGTATACTTTTCAAAGTTCAATGTAATGAAAAAAATGATAAACATTATCAATAGGGTCGAAACTGAATATGTTTTGTATAGTTTTCACATCGCCATTTGGAAAACTCGAATCATTCCAAAAATCTCGAACAGAAAAATTATTATAGCCACCCTGTATATTTTGAGTGCATATGGACATTCTTCAAGAATATCACACATCTATCCAACAAATGATATAATGATCATTTCCTCTCAAATTTCATGACTGCAACCATCCTAGGTGCGACGTCTTTATTTGGTGGTGAATGGTTACAGACGTCATTTATCAGTGATTAGACGTTATTACGACGTCGAATCATCGACTTCCTATATACGACGTCGGTACAACATCAATTTTGCGACATCGATAGAATCTCATCATTCGCAGATTGCAAATAATTTAGAAGTTGAAAATTGCGTGTCAAGGGCGATTTGATTTGGCATTCAGCTGTATAAATTTCAGAGTTTGACACAATTTCCTCCTAGGACGGTATACCAGGTGGCTACGGAAGTATTGCCTACGGAATATCTCAGTTATTGTATGAAGTAGGTTTGTGAAATTTGGAGCTTCGATATAACGACATAAGAGCTAGAATTTGAGAATATTGACATGTCGAAGTTAACTTCCGGTCTGACCGGAAGTAACATCAACTTTCTCATTTCAAATGGAAACCCTATTTTTTTTTCGCTTTATTCAGCATTCAATTCCCTTTCTAATGAAATATCACAATTTGGTATCTATAACCAGAAACTAGATTAGAAAAAAATTATTATTGAAATTCACCGAGTAGGCCGTGGAAGCAAAATGAAAGCCAAAAATTGAAAAGTTGGCTATGGAAACCATACGTCACTTGATAACAGTTGCTACTACTGTGATATTTTATTTTCATTCGTCGGCGTTATGAAAAGCCGCCAAAAAAATATTGGAAAAATTGGGAAAAAAACAATACTCTGTAGGTCCATAACTTAAATAGGAACATACAACTTTTTCTTGCCTGTACTATTCAGCATACCCATTCCTTTCTAATGATATAATAGAAAGTCATTTTTTTTCTGCTTCCACGGCCTGCTCGGTGATTTTCAATAATAATTTTTTTCTGATCTAGTTTCTGGTTAGATACCAACTTGTGATATATCATTAGAAAGGGAATTGAATGCTGAATAAAGCGAAAAGAAAAAAAAATTGGGTTTCTATTTGAAATAAGAAAGTTGATGTTACTTCCGGTCAGACCGGAAGTTAACTTCGATATGTCAATATGCTCAAATTCTAGCTCTTATGTCATTATATCGACGCTCCAAATTTTACAAACCTACTTCATACAATAACTGAGATATTCCTTAGGAAATACTTCCGTAGCCACCCGGTATAGGTATTTGATTGATGATCTATACAGCATACATCCATAACGGTATGTAGTACTGTTTGAAAAGTATCCAAACAAAAATAGTAATATGTACACAATCTCAGAAGCATCGCTCAAAAGTATCTACCACTGGTATCTATCAAATTATTCATCCAATTTAGAAGCCACAAGTAATTAGGTATTAATAAGTGATTCCTTGGAAGATAGATCTCATCATTTTAATCAAAAAAGTTCATATAAACATTAGTCCGATCTCGTTCAATAGCGGAGCTACAGGGTGTCAAAGCTGAATTATTTTCTTCTATTAGTTGAAATATCTCGCTTACTTGACAATATATCATTTTGAAATTTGGTGTGGTCGATACTTTCTAGAAGATTATCATTTCAAGCCATCTAAAGATTTTCAAAATCTACAAGATGGTACGTTTATGGGGGTAGACGCTTCCTTATTCCCCCCAAACTTTTCCGTGATACGACTCTGGCATCTTTCAGTGATCAAATTATGTGGCTCGTTCAATCTGAAGGCTTTTTCTGGTCTTCAAGTTTTTTCGAGAAACGAACCGTTCTTGAGATAAATAAGCAGATACGTTCTAAAACATGTTTTTTCTGTGACGGGAAAAAAGTTTGGCATTTCATCTCTGTTGGCAGGTTATAAAATGTCACTTTTCATAAATTACTTTTTTCCCGTGGGAAAAAAGTGAGTACTTTTTTCCCGGATATATATCACATATATATACTCTGTTAATGGCTTTTGTTGTGCTATAGTTCCGAAAAATGAGTCAATAATACCGTCTCCGAGAAAGAACTGCATTCGACTTCGCGGTTTCGTATATTACTAAACAACTACTGAATTCGCAATTTTTTAAAATCAAATCGAAGAATTGAACTGACAGAATTGACATCAAATATTTGATTACTTCAAAAGAATGATAAAGATGCCTATATAACGCTGGTGTCCCTACTGTTAAAAACTTGAAATTTCACGTCGATAATTCAATTAATAGAAAACAATAATCAAACTTTGACCCCCTGTAGCTACGCTAATGAACGAGACTTTTTTGATCAACTGATGAGATGTATTTCCCATTTCAGTTTGTGCCCTGTAACCTGAATCACCCTGTTAATTTTATTAGTTATAAATCCACACACTCATCTCCACAACCTGCCCATTTTTCATTCCATCAACTGCTCCGGCACCCCCACGTCTTATATGGCATTACAATTCAGGAGATTGGGACGGTCTCCGCATGTTTTTCTACGAGTTTCCTTGGCATAGAGTATGCTTTGACTCTGAGGACCCTTCACAGTGTGCTGCGGAAATATCCGAGATCATCATGCTCGGAATGGACCCATACATACCTCATTTTTCGAAAAGATCATCCCCTTCGAAACCCTGGTTCAACAAAAACTGTTCTAAAACTGTTGCCTTGAAACAATCAGCCTACCATCGCTGGCGCGAAAACCCTAACCTCGCGACTAGAGCAGAATACGTTGATACCAGGAATAACTGCAGCCAAACAAAAGATGCTTCGAAAGAAACATACAATGCCAAGATAAGATCGAAACTCATAGATTGCCCCAATGGCTCCCGTTCGTTTTGGTCCCTTGGTAAAGCAGTCGGAAGAAATTTCACTAATAGTTCATTTCCATCACTATTCTAATCCGACGGCACATTAGCAACAACATCGCAGGAGGAAGCAAATATTCTTGCAGAGATGTTCGCAGCAAACTCTACTTTAGATTCCCAAGGAAAACTGCCGCCAGACATTCCACCCGTTGAGAGTCGAATGCCCGAAATCGTCTTCCTTCAACGCACTATCAGACGAATTTTGCTTGGTCTCAAAACAAATGAGGCTAACGGTCCTGATGGAATTCCACCGATTATCCTCAAAAAATGTGCACCAGAATTAACACCGATTCTCTGCAAGTTGTTTACCATCTCGTACAGGTCGGGTATTTTTCCATCATGCTGAAAGACAGCTAGAGTCCAACCAATCCCCAAAAGAGGGAACAAGAACCTGCTCAACAACTACAGGGCCATTGTCCTGTTATCAGTAATCTCCAAAGTTATGGAGAAAGCCATCAATATTGAGCTTATCAAATATCTGGAGAGCTCAGGAATCATCAATGATAGACAATACGGCTTTCGCCACCGAAGATCTACTGGAGATCTACTTGCCTACTTCACCCATTTATGGCAATCTTCAATAGAAAAACACGGGAAATCTCTAGCTGTCGCGTTGGACATATCGAAAGCATCCGACCGTGTTTGGCACGAAGGACTCCTCCACAAACTACCATCATCATACGGCTTATCACCTCAGCTATGCCATCTCTTATCGAGTTTTCTTTCAGGCAGATCGCTTGACGTGGTGGTGGACGATGTATCGTCTGATACCATTGGCATCAATTCCGGTGTTCCACAAGGATCAATTTCGGCACCAACATTATTCCTGCTTCATATCAATGATCTGTTCGGAGTAACAACTTGCCCCATCCACAGCTTTGCAAATGATAGTACCTTCCATACTGCGTTCTCTTCCAGAATTCCCATTTCTTCCCAGGAAACTAAGAACTCACGGCGCAGGCAGGTCAATGCTGTCAATGAAGATCTTGCTGAAATCACAGCCTGGGGAACAAACAACCTAGTTGAATTCAACGCCACCAAAACTCAAGCCTGCATTTTCTCTAGAAAGGCGGAACTCAGTATGCCCGATATTGTAATGTCTGGCTCCACCATCCCCACGAAGCACACCATATCTATGCTCGGTATTTCCATCAGCAACACTCTTTCATGGGATAATCATGTCAGAACCATGGCAAAAGCTGCTTCACAAAAACTCGGATTCTTGTTCCGTGCGAAAAGCTACGTTACACCTCAACAGCTTCCCATGATCTACAAAGCGCAGATACGGCCTGTTCTAGAATACTGCTACCACATATGGGGTTCAGCACCAAAACATACGCTGATGCTCTTAGATTCCATCCAGAGAAGAGCCATTCGCCTGGTGGGTGACGCCACACTCACTCACTCTTTGACATCATTGGAACACCGTAGAAAGGTCGGCGACCTTTCACTTTTCTATCGATACTTCCACGGGAAATGTTCTTCGGAAATCTCTGCTATCATCCCTTCACTAGCAATACCAATCAGACGAACTAGACAAGCCCAGTCAACACATCCTTTCGTTGTCAACCTCAAAAGATGTCGAACAGCACTTTATCAAGACTCCTTCTTCCATAGAACGGCTAGGCTCTGGAATTCATTGCCTGTGGAAGTATTCCCAACAACATATAATCTCCAAAAGTTCAAAAAAAATTCCAATACCTACCTCCTGTCCCTATCCTCCCTAAGAACGCACGATGTTCTTTGAACATTATAGGATTTCCCTTTCGTGCGCTCCAAGCGATAATAAAAGAAAACCTATGTGATATATTTGTATAGGAATTATGAATTGATTGCAAATATCCTGTGGTTTTATCTATGTGTATGACTCCCCGATCAACAGAAGTTTTCTGGGCACCTTATAAAGATTTGACCATCAAGCTCTAGAAAAACAGGGATTAACAAGAAATTCTCGAAAACTTTCTGCAACAGTTTTTAGTGAAAGAGGTAGGCCAAGTTCTGAACATGTCATGTGTGTGTGAGAAAAAAATTGTGTTTTCTTGTCGTGAGAACCTACCAATAAGAAAAATATAAGGAATATTCGTGATTTTTTTTCAATGTACAATAATTTTTTCTTGGACTATGATAACTCGTATATAATATACTCACGTATGACGTATTATGACGTCCCGAAACGTCAAATGAATGTTTTAGTTTGACGTCACTAATTGACATCGTGAGGACTTCACTAATATGACGTCGAAATCATGTGACTTATCAACGTCGTGACGACGTCGTAGAGACGTCACGAAATGACGTGACTAACGTCTGAATTATTACGTCGTAGAGACGTCTTTTAGTCACCTGTGATAGTGATTATATTGGTTTATGTGCAAACATTATTTCGACAAAAAAATCATAACTTTGTTATGATAGCGATATACTCTTTGATATCTAAGGGTTAAATGTAGGTAACAAGGTTGCCTCAAGAAGTGTGCTGCTATACATGGCATTCCAATAACTTGGTAGATTGCAATGCAAACAAAACACGAGCATGCCTTTAGAAAAGCCGACCTCACTGTGCCCAACATAAGCTTTTCAGGAGTAACCATACCTTTGAAGACATCCATTTCGATGCTTGGTAGTACTATCAGCAATAACCTTTTTTTTGGCAAAATTAGGTCACATCAATTGCTAAAAGTGCGTCCCAAAAACTTGGTTTTCTGTTTCGGGCCAGGACCCATTTCACTTCCAGTCAGCTGCTTATGATCTATAATGCACAGATCCGACCTGTCCTGGAATACTGTTCCCATATTTGGAGTGCAGCACCAAAATATACCCTGGAACTATTGGATTCTGTTAAAAAAGGCAAATTCGTCTCTTGGGTGATGCCTCGCTCACAAACTCACTCACTTCTCTGGAACACTGTAGAAAAGTAAGCGATCTGGCTCTATTTTATAGATATTTTCATCGACGATGCTCTTCTGAAATATCAACAATTGTTTCTTCCTTGGCAGTCCCCACGAGATTGACCCGTCGAGTTGAGGCTTCGCACCCCTTCGTGGTCACGTTGGAGACCTGCAGAACATCTTTTTCCAAAGACTCGTTCATCCAACGAACAGAATTTCCCTTCTCGTGAGAACCAAAACATAAACAAATATAATGTTCCTAGATACCATAGAGCTCGACCAATCGAGCTTCGACGCTCAATAATGCATCATTTTTGAATAATTAAAATATTGCCTATATGTATAATGATCCCACAATAAGATATTATAATACAAACAATTCACTCAATATGTTATAATATCGACATATCAAACTTGAGATGGTATGATGTGTCCTTTATTACAGTGTTGGGCGTATAACTGCGTTCATTTGTTCATATGAGCGAAGTTAGAACTCCAAAGAGTACGCGGGAGAAATGTTAGTCATTATTATTATAATTTCTTAATTATCAATTGATATAGTCGTTACCTATGTCATTGGCTGGTGATCGCCAAAGTGCATACACTGAGGAAAATTGTGCTATCAGAGTTTTTGCTGAGATATTTCTTGCTACCATTACAAGAAATCATATTACCGTTATACATTTTCGAATAGATGCAGCACCTTGGAATCCTATGATAGCAATAACGACTTTGCTGAAAGTGAATTTCCTGCCACAGGAAGGTATACTGCTGTCGCTATCCAGGTACCCACCTTGTGACAGCATGATTTTTTTGAATAATTGTCTAGCTGAACTACTACTAGTGAGTAATATGCTTGTGGCGAGGTTCATCGCATAGAACTGCACTCACTACCAATAATACAACTGTCAGTCTGCCACGAAAATAATATTTGACGAATAAACTTGGGGTTATTCAGCGCATACTTATCGTCATTCGATATTTTGCTGATTTGTCCCCCTCTATATGTATAAGCATCTGTCAGACATCTTCCTTGATCGATCATTCACAGTTGAACTCTTGATGCAAACCCATGTACAGGACGACAATCTCGACGACACACGACAGTTACGATCACTTCACCTCTTGAATTCAATTCATTATTTGAAATCTGAATTTGAATTCGAATATAAACTGGGAACAATTAAAAAATCTTCTTTGTCCCTCTCAGTGCTTTCGTGGATCTGAGTGCTTCAGTTATTACCAGGTTTGATGGAATAATAAAGGTGAGTTTTTTCGAGGTATTTCGACTGAAATTCGAATATTTTACAATCAACACCATCTTTTTGGTACAATAGAACTTTGAAATTGTCAAATATGTTCCAGAGCTTCTCTATAGAATGTGGTCTAGGAGCTTATTGTGAGCAAAAATGTACAGGTTATGAAATTATCTAAATGATTTCACTGGTAACATTTTGTTCTCCTGTACACATCTGTGATAACTTGCCTAGTTTTCGAAATTCAATGGTTCAGTAAATTTTTTTCCTCAATAATCACTCCTAAATCTTTTGTTTTTCCTGAGGGTGCATGAATCAACTGATCTATTGAATTTCAAAGATCATTGGTTCGAAATTT
The DNA here is from genome assembly GCA_918026855.4 of Phaedon cochleariae. Lineage (NCBI taxonomy): Eukaryota > Metazoa > Arthropoda > Insecta > Coleoptera > Chrysomelidae > Phaedon > Phaedon cochleariae. Next base: position 5,405,528 of record OU896722.1, read on the forward strand.
TTTTAGGAATCAATAAATTGCTATCCATACCAAACATCATAGGTGGAAGTTATGGAAAGTGAAATTGGATATCAGTCAAAATTTCACCTTTCTTGACGACAACAATCCTGGAAAATAACTGAATAACTACAGCGAGAAGGTCATGCAACTATCTATATGATCACCCAGCAAGAGTAGCATAGTTTCCTACCTACGATTATAACATTGCCCTACTCCCATTATTGAATGCACTCACTAGCGGTAGCAAAGTCAGATACCTACCACAGAAACATCGTCTCATAGCAATATACAGATGCACTCGCTTGTGGCAGCAAGGTTCTATATCTAATAATCGCAGGTGAATTCCAATCAGCAAAGTCTCTTTGTAATCACAGATGATAACTCGCTTGTCCCCTATACAATCAGAGTTTCTTGCTGGAGTAATTCGATTTCTGACTATGGTTAATAGGAATTTTCCTCAGTACAACAGTCAAGATGAGCAACTGTGAGAGCATCCTCAAGTACACAAGGTACGCCTTGCTAATAGCTGGAGCATTTGATATACGGAACAAAACAGCAAACTCATCCATTCCATACAAGATTTGGTCTTTCCTTTCACTAGGCTACTACTTTCTGTTCGTCATGTCGTTCCTTGTGGGCATGATAGATTTACTGATGGATGACGTAGATGTAGTAACATTCAACATCAACATGCAAACTTTCCTCTCCAGCTTCCTCTTACTAATGAAATTGGTGTTATTCTACTCCAGAGGAATTCGAGATAAAATCAAAGAAGTGTATCAGTTTGAGTACGACATCACCCACGATGACTTGGAATGTACGCGAATATACAACAGAAATTCCCACTACAACTACAAGATATTTGTTTTATTGTCTTTCATGATGACCAGTATTGGCTTCTTGTTTATGGTCACCACTTTCAACGAATGGAAGCTGATGGATGCGGAAAGCAAGTCGCTCATCTACCGTGGTTGGTTCCCTTTCGATATAAAGGATCCAACTTATTTCAATGTTGCGTACTTTTTTCAATACCTCGCAGGCTTTTGGTTATGCTGGTTTACAATCATGTTAGATTCCCTGCTCATTTCGATGGTGACCTTCGCTACTGCAAGAATTGCTGTCTTGGGATACAAGTTCGAAAATTTTGAGATGTACAGTGATGGAAGGAATGAATCAACATTCCATTGTCTACGAAATATTGTTACGGAACATCAGAATCTGATCAGGTGAGTATATATCGACAGATACCTACAGTCCCAAGTAACATTTTAAATGCTTAATAGCTTCTATGGGACTTTAAAGAGGTTATGTGAGCGCAAATGATAGGTCTAATTTGTTCTACTGTTTTATGAATGCCCTAGAAAAAGCATATTGGCCTCCACGTCCATATATATTGAGGTACTATGATAGAACTATCGCATAAAACAATTTGGCATTCAGCTGACTTCGGTTTTAAGAAAGCCCTGTGAGCAATATACAGGGAATCCATTCAATAAAAATTGAGGGGTAGCTACCAAGGGGCTGTCTACTCTAATACAATCAAGTCATAAGGAAAGTATTTTGATGTCATTTGGAGCAATTTCTACTATTTTTTGATCATCTTGTCAAATAAGCGAGATTTTGCATGTACCTATACGATAACTTGGGACACCCAGTATTAACATGAAATGGGAAAACAAAAATTGCAATATTTCATCACATCAGACCGTCATAAATATCAATGGGTAATTTATAATAATAATTGTATACTAGATACTTCATTTTCTTACTGTCTTAGTGAATTTGTTCAACATGTCATATTATTATCTCCCCGCCATCATGGAAGATTATTATTATTATATTATTATTATAGAAAATTCTGCAGAGAAAAGTGTTTTAATTCAGGTAGGATAAAGAATCAAATATCTACCTACTTCAAATTCGTGCGTAATTATCGGACGACCTTTTTTTTCAATGAATACCCGGCCAACTTCTCAAAAATGTTTTGTGGAAATGTTCAGTTTATCAATGTCTTGCTATAGAATGCATAAGGTAGTCAGATTCAATTTCCTCTAACAAAAGAATAAAGGCATATAATTAGAAATATCGTTCGATGTAGCTCCGGTTCACGGTACTATATAGCCTTTGGCAGTTTGCCATACACTGAATATAACAAAAGTACATCCGATTGTTTTAATTGGAACTCGATGAGTTAATCGAAAAGTTTGGTAATTTTATCTTTGGCACTAAAACTGTTATCGAGAAAGTTTACCTTTACCTCAAAAAATATAGCTGGTGCTAGTTAAACTTCGTCGACATGCGACTGATGCTGATAACCAATGACTCTCAAAATTTGAATACCATACCATATCATGTGGCGATTGATGCGAATATCGCTCTTGATGGCCTCGTTATAAGGCGATGTGCACGGATTCTTGAACAACTCATACTTGCGAGCCATCAGTAATTAATGAGAATTTCCTGGAGTCCTCGTCAAAAGGCTTTGTCTGCAAATATCTCAAAAAGCTCGTAGTCGCGAGCACTTAAAGACCTCACCAATAGCAATGAATGCAAATCTCCCAATATCCTCGTCACAAGGCAATGGTTGCAAAATTCTCAAACAGCTTGTAGTCGCGAGCACTTCAAGACCTCGCTAGTGGCGATTGATGCAAATATCTCAAAGTGCTCGCCTGAGGGCATTGTGACCTCGCTGAGCTCAGCCTAAGTGGTGGACATTTGGAGGAGTTATAGCGCTCTCGGCGATGTCTTAAAGAAGTTACAAAAGGCACTACAATGTCCTGGAAGGATATCTTCCGGACCTCTTTGTGCTGCCTGGGATACTGTGGTACCATCTTGATGGAATCAATAACAATCCTGAAAATCCGCCAGTGTCGAATTTTCCAGGGCTTTCTCCATATCATTTGAGACGTCAGGTCCGTATTCCAAAAATGTCTTGATTTTTTTAAAATTGTTTTTGTTTTAAAATTGTTCTATCCGTCAATCGGTTGTCTCCTCACGAGCACCCTCAGAAGTCTTCGAGAGTCTTGTGCGAGCAAGGAATGACGGGGGCCTAAACTTTCAACGTGTGATCACAAACACTTTCTTGGGCCATCAGAAAAATGTCTGCAGTCGCTAAGAATCGAATCCACGACCGGCAAGGGAGTGTGGATTAGAATATTGACATTCTGTCCGCACGGCTACCTGGCCCTGATTGTGAAAATAAGCTCGAAACGCCTAAAGAACCACAAATATGTATCATTTCAATAAGATCAGAATGTAGAGGGCTATTCGAATCAGATATCAGAATATCAGGGCCGTATTTGTTTGAAAAAGTGAAGTTGATGATAGTTACGCAAAGACGATCAGAAAATCGATGATGCCAGATTAAAGAGCATCAGCATAAGTTGTATGAAGGTACTCCTCAAGTTTTATTATGTTTCCAAAATAATATAAAATTGAAAATCAAAAAACAATGTTTTTTGGAAATAACTCAAAAAACTATATGTCATATCAGAGATATTTAAAAGTAATTTTGTTGCTTCTTCACCCGTGCCACTGTTTCCCTATTCAATCAAATCTGTATTTCTCGTATAGTGTCCTTAAAATGAGAGATGATAATAATATGTTCCTCAAATTAACATTAGACTTATGTCATTATCTACAGATGAATGTTTGATACACTACATGTGAAGAATCACTATGATATTGCGAGGAAACCACTAGAATTTTTATTGTTATTCTTTCAATTCTAGATACGTTGAAGATATCCAGAAATCCTTGAAATGGTACTTATTAGGAGAGTTTTTGATCAAATCTTATCATATAACAGTGTCGCTTCTGAACGTAAGTTAAACATTTGCAGAAATTCTCGAATCTAATGAATGTATCTTGTCGAATTACAGGTGATACACGCAACCAATAAGGAAGAAATTATTTTTTACCAGTCCATGGTGATAGGGCTACTACTTCATGTTAGCATGTTCTACTATAATGCCAATGAGTTATCATCAGAGGTAAGTGTAACCGAAACGTGATGTTCCAGTCAGAGATAAAGCATTTATGTCCAGTTCAAATGAAATCACAGACTCACTCGAAACTCATCACATTTTATTCAGCAGTCCTATTTCTACTAATGTTTCATGTTTTAGCACAAAAATATTCCAATTAAAGATAAAGGTAGCAAGATGAAATCACAGACTAACTTGAAACTCATCACATATGTTTCATAACATTTGGATCAGAGATTCTATCACTGCTATATATTCCGAACCCTAACAATACAAGTACGTCCCTTGAACGTACCAGGGACATTCATTTTTAAAGAGGACGTCCCTGGGATATCTTGTGTCACAGAGAGAGGCATCCTAGGGATGTCTTTCTCATACGTCTCTGAGATGTACCAAGTTCGAACAAAGGATATTCGTATAGCACTTCTTAAGGACATTTCAGGGGCATCTCTTCGAAATGAAAAAAAAAGGCGGAGTAGGGATCTGAACTCAAGACCTTTAGCTTATCAGGCACGCAACTCACTCCATTGGTCAATAATTATGCTTCTTGTGAATTATCGTACAAAGCTGATTCATAGAGGAATAAGGATAATCCCACACTGATTCGTTGTTGCACCCATAGAAGTCATATAATTCAGGGTGTTTCAGAAAAACCTAACCCCCTTGCTAGGGTAGGTAGAACATTGCAAAATAAGTTGGGTTTGCTAAGTGAAAAAATGTCGTAACGGCATCCGTTTTCATGAGACAATTATTTTTTACACATTTTTCACGATTATTCCGAAACTACTGGCTACATTTTATGAAATTTTGTATGGATGTTTCTTGAAATTTGACACATCGCATGAATTTGTTTTTATATCTGACTCTCATAGAGGGCGCTAGTTAAACGATTCATACCGAGTAATTTTGAACATAACTTTTTTGAGGTTAGATTTTTCAATCCAAATATGATATGAACTTGAACATCATTCTATTTTACACCAAAACACCTGGTGAATGTCGGTACTATGTTCCGTTTTCGGAATATTTTGATTTGAAAATAATGGAGTAGTATTGATGCTGGTATAAAATGAATTTTATTGAGCTGAATTACCTATTTATTCAGGTTCAAAAACAATAAAATTATTCTTGTGCTGAAGTTATTGATGAAACAAAAAATCATGAGTAGAAAATTAATAGATATTTGACTAGAAACATGAAATATTGAATCAGTTAGAGTAAGTGTTCAAAATGTCCTACGTTTCGAGGAATACACGATTCTTTATTCTTTTTTTAAGAATGAATTATTCTTCTGAACAGTTGAGGATCAGCTGTTAGGTCATTTAAGTGATGTTCAATTGTGTCTCACAACTCTTGACATGAATTTACCTATGTAGCATAGACTTTCTGCTCAAGATACAACAGAACTGTGTAATCCATGTCTGTTTCGATGTTATTCTTGTGATTCATTTTTTAAATCAATGAGTTTCGCATCAGAAATGTATTATTGTTTTCGGTTTTCAATAAATAGGGGATAATTTTTCATAATACTCACTCTGATACCTTTATACCATCAGCAACATCTACCACTTCATCATTTTCAAATCGAAATATTCCGAAAACGGAACACAGTATCGAGTTTTACCAAGAGTACCTCTTTGGTGTGAAATTGAATGATGTTTGAGTTCACATCAAATTTGAATTGAAAAATCTAACCTCAAAAACCCTATGTTCAAAACTACTCGGTACGAACCGTGTAACTAGCGCCCTCTATGAGAGTCAGATATAAAAATAAATGCATGCGATGTGTCAGATTCCAAGAAACATCCCTACAAAATTTCATCACAATGGTGCCAGTAGTTTCAACATAATCGTGAAAAATGCGTAAAAAATAATATTTTCAACACCTTACGACATTTTTTTACTGAGCAAACCCAACTTATTTTGCAATGTTCTACCTACCCTAGCAAGGGTGTAAGGTATTTTTGAAGTAAATCTGTATGTACCGAATGAACTACTAAGAAGGGCTGTCGGCCATATTGTCACGTATGTGACTTATTGCCTTTGCTAGTTGGGATTTGCTGAGGGTTGATAGTCAATAAAAATGACTCAAGTTCGAACAACAAAAACAAATATGGATTTATTAATGATGAATTACAATTTTGACATTCCTTGAAGTGGCATTAAGTTGAAGATTTAATGAATAATGAAAATGTACTTACAATAATAATCTAACACAAAAATTTGGGGATGTCCGAATTGGGACATCCCCGTTACCACCAGCAACCGTCCGCTATTCGGACCGACAGTCAAGTCCCCCTTGGTACGTGGATTCCGATCGATCACCTCAAATGTTTATTTTATTGAAAAATGTTTTGTCACGAATGAGGACAGTTGAATTGCTGAGAAATATAACAAACTCGATAAATTAGAACAGTGAAATAATAATAATAGTAGTTGTGATATTTGAGAATAATTTGAAAAATATCCTTTCGTGACAATATTTCATCAACGATGTAATAGAGAAACTAACAACAGACCAACGAAACCCGCAACATGATAGCTTTTCGCCAACGGAAGATATCAACTATCAAAGTTGGGAGAAAGATAAATATGACAGCCGTTCTTATAGTTGTTCACCCAGTATATTCAATGTGGTTTCGCACGGTGGACTATTTCGAGATTGATGAAATAAACCTATGGTGCGCTCAGTCTTCATTTGTTTCGTCAGACTGGTTCTTGATATAAACAATTCAATATCAGACGATGACGTGGGGTTCACATATCGAATGTTAGATGGCGTGATTCTTAGAACTTATGATCAACATCAGTTCTACCAACCTTGATGCGGCTAAATCGCAAAATGTATTCCCTATCTTCATTGGTCACAATTCGGTCACAATTGTCACATTGATGCCTGTAATTTTGGTACGGCACCAGACTAAATTTAGCGACATTCACCCACGCCATGTTATGTTCATCGAAGTAGGCGAAAATCAAGGAATTGTATAACAGGAAAGGATTGGAGTGCGTACACCAGAGGTTATTTATTTCACCAATATTTCGAGTAGTATTGTATTCGTGCGGTCAACGTTGACATCGTTCAAAAATGCCACATCACCAATTTTTCAGATATTTCCGAAGCTAAACAGGACAAAACCACAAAAACGTAAATGAATACAAGTTTTTGTTAGGAGTTGGGTATATTTTTTATTATTGTTGGGTGTTCAAATGAGAGGCATTATGCAACAACGATTTTTTTTTGCGGAATGGCCACTTCTCAAGAATTTCTGAGCCTATTGAAAAAAATTTGCTTGAAATTTCAAATAAAATTTTGATGAAATCCAAAGTTTGATGGGAATGGATGTCAGATATTCAAAGGAATAACAAATAACCTGTGAATGTACCAGACGGGTTGTCCACCGGACAACCACTGCGGGACATCCTCTGGATGTTTCAATCATGTCCTCGTACCGCGTGACAAAAATGGAACGTACTTATAGGACATCCCTGTATGTATTATATGTTCCATCACAGAGACATAGCATAGATAGAATTACTGACCCACGTACTCACCACATGTTTCATTACTACACTACACTACTACCTGCTACATTCAAAATATTTCATGTTCCATCACAGAAATTTTTATATCTGAGACTTAGCATTCAATATCTCAATATCTTCCTTCTAGTGAATAGGTAATATGAAGAATAACGAAGATACGTCAGTTCAATTTTCAAGGGGGACACTTGAAATGAATAGTTTCAACCCCCTAGGAGGGGTAGATATGTTGCCCTTAGAATTTCAAATGAAAAGGAGGGTCAAGTGGCACATCATTTTGAAGGGCGTCCAATTTGTTTTCCAATGGTATCCTAGTATATCATTTTCTGTTGAGTAGTTTCCGAAATATGCCGTGTCAATTAGAAAACTTCCCACCCTTAATATCTCTCTTCCAGTATATCAAATAAAAAATCGAAAAGATAGGTCACTTTCAATGTCGATGGGGACACTTCCCAGGTAGCACATCATAGTAACTGGAACCTGATTTCATATTGGGCATTTATGTGGAAAATTATATCGGTCCAATATGAGAGTATATTGGACATACAATATTGGAATGATAATATTGGTGGAATATTGGTTCGACCTGAGCTGAATATGGATTGTCAGCTACAATATTGGAGCAATATTGGTTGTAAAATTCGTTAACAATGTATTGAAAAATATATTTATATATGTTATATAATATTACAGATGTCAATACAACAGAGTTGTATATATATTGTTTCTAACAATTATAACCAATTTCGCAATCTGAACATCTTCCCCATGTCGATTCTGAAGCGTTTATGCGAAATTGTATATTTAAGTTCGACGGCATATTGGTTCAATATTGCATATTCACCTATCTTGATTGATATCATTCTATCTATATCATGCGGAAGATATCGTATACATTTTGTTCCTTATACATTCATAACCAATATCGCGATTTGAATATTCTCCTTATGTCGAATCTGAAGCGGGTGTGCAATATTTTATATTCAAGTTCGACGGCATATTGGTTGAATATTATTTCAACAATATTCGAAACATCATATTCACCTATCTTGATTGATATCATTTTATCTATATCGCGCGGAAGATATCGTTTACTTATTGTTTCCAACAATTATAACCAATATAGCAATTTGAACATTTTCCCCATGTCAATTCTGAAGCGGTTATGAAATATTGTGTAATCGAGTTCGACGGCAAATTGGATGAATATTGTTTCAACAATATTTGGAACATCTAATTCACCTTCATTGATTGATATCATTTCAACTATATCATGCGGAAAATATCGTATACATATTGTTTCCAACAATTATAACCAATATCGCAATTTGAACATTCTCCCCATGTCGATTTTCTGAAGCGGTTATGCAATATTGTATCTTCGAGTTCATCGGCTCATTTTTGAATATTGTTTTGACGATATTCAGAACATCATCTTTACTCAAATTGATTGATATCGTTTCAACTATATCAATCAATCAATGAATATCAATAACGGCAATTGAATATTGTATTTTCGAGTTCAATTGCATATCGGTTGGATAGTTTTCCAGCCATATTCAGAAAATAATATCATCTTATATGGGCTGATATCTGATTCATTATATCATGTGAGCAATATCGTTCACATATTTTTTTGAAAATACATATCGATATCGAAATTTCGATATTAATTGTCAGCATTAAAAAAAAAATAAAAAATAAAAGATACAATACTTTGTACAAATGTCTTACTAAGTCTGACACCACAAAACAGGCCACATGGCCTAGTGTGAGTCTACTTCAGTAAGACATTTAAAGATATCCATTCATTTGAATCAAACATCTGAATGATTATAATATAATATAATATAATATAATATGTTATGTTATGTTAATATATTGTTATTGTAATTATTAAAAAAAAAAAAAAAAAAAAAAAAAAAAAAAAAAAAAAAAAAAAAAAAAATTACATATCACGCACTCTCATACCGATGTCGATAGATGGCGCTATAAATGATTGGTAACGTTCTCCCATTGCCGATCAGACGAGAGAATATAAATATTGGCTGTAGACGATTGAAAAGCATTATAACCTGGAGTAGGGGTTTACCGTGATCAACAAGGCGGCTTCCCCAGAGGGCAAGGCTCTCCCATTGCACTACGGCTGGGCTGACCTCTGTGATTATTCCTGATGCGAATAACTCGCAAATATTGGTATAAAAATATTCCACCATTATTATGAAGACAACATAGCCACATAATAATTTTCGATGATGTACCAATATTTCCAACCAATATTGCACCAGTATTGTCGAATGTTCACTATTCATTCATCAGCAATATTGATATCACATTTCGTCAATATAACCCCACGAATATTTCAGCAATATTGGTATGAAAATATTCTACCAATATTCTCGAGACAACATAGCTTTCATGACGATTTTCAATGATTCACCGATATTTCATATAATATCGCACCAATATTGCCAAATGTTCACAATTAATTTCTTGCCAATATTGATATCACATTTTGTGACGAATATTCAACCAATACGCTGATTTTCAATATTCTACCCACATCTGGAAACTGATATTGTACCAATATCGCCAAATGTCCACATTTTTTTTCTCGTCAATATCACTTTCACAATATTTTGCCGATATTTTCGTGATATTGCTACAATATTGTCCCAATATATGTGTGCTACTTGGGAGTATTCCCAACAACATATAATCTCCAGAAGTTCAAAACAAATCCCAATACCTACCTCCTGTCCCTAATTTCCTACCTAGGAACGCACGATGTTCTTTGAACATTATAGGAATTTCCTTTCGTGCGCTCCAAGCGATAAAAAAATACATCCAGTGACTCTAGTTTCGATCAACTGAGATAGTGGAATGCATTTTCAGAGCACAAATTTGAGCGTGAGGATATTCAAGAGTAACTGGTACGACCAAAGCTCTGGAGTGGTGAGAAGTCTTTCGATTGTGATGGCCAGAGTGCAAAGACCACTTGTACTTTCCATGGGCAACATTCGAGTGATCGACAACGATCTGATTGTAAACGTTAGTCTGAAATATGGATTGTACTGCTCACTTTGTTCTGATAAACGTATTTTTTCAGATGATCAAAGCTGCTTATACGTTCCTATTGTACCAGGAGATCTAGAGGTTTGCAAGGAATAGGGAAGTTCACTTCTCATGACTTCTCATAAAATTAGTTCTACACTGGTTGGCTTCATGTTTTGCCATGCAGAATGCCCATGCATGGAGATGATTCAAATGATTTCTGTCTCCGAATGAGTGTGATTTAAGGCCGATTTATGCACACCACTTTTCCATTAATCTGTTATTTCAGAATCCTAACCGATTTCAATAATAAGATAAAACTCGATATTCTTGTACATTCATTTTTGCACCCAAATTGTATTTTATCTTTCATTTCATATTTGCTAAAAGATGACCAACTTTCATCTCCTAACGACAAATACAAATAGAACTGTGACTTGCGCAGGCGCGATTCTGTCAGAAGTCAGACAAACAATTTCTTTCTCTTCTTTTGCCGAAATCTAGTTGGAAATTCTGAAAATTTTAGTCGTATGCTCAGATTATAATTTCATACTTATACGAAAACAAAATGACTGAATGTTTCTTATTGTATTTATGTGATCACTGAATGTGAATAACATCGGGCTAAGTACGCTGAGGACTATGATTCGATCAAGAATAGTAGATTGTTTTATTAGGATCAAAAGTGACACTTTGTTTGACGAGCGAATTTTGCATTTGCGAGTCGGAGCGTTTAGCGAAGCCGAGCGAAAGCAAAATTTGCGAGTCGAACAAAGTCACTTTCGATCCGAATGAAACATGCTATTTTTTCTGCAACCGAAACAATTAACTCAAATAAACATGTGGAGTAACCACCAATGCTGTGCCATATGTATGCAATGCAACAAATATTGACAAATAATCCGTGTGATGAGAATATCCTACCTGCATTTACAGCAGGTTAGGTTTTCAAGGATGTTCGAATTGTAGTTTCAATATAAATACAACCACAGAGTGACATTCGTGTATGGACCAGGTGCTCTAATGGCAAATACCGCGCCAGTGCCAGGTATAGGAACAAGACGTGGAAAATGTTAGGTTATAGTGAGCATATTAACAATGATAATAGTGATTATTTATTCCTCTCCATACTATACTGTGTTTGACTTGAAAATCAAATGAAGCTAAACAATATCATTGTTTGAGACAAAAAACTATTGCTTGCCGTGATTATTCAAAAACAAGTGATCCATCCCGAGATAACGAATGAAATACAGATCAAGCAAGTATTTGAATCTTGAGGGTTTCCCTGATCTAAACAAAAATACTCAACTGAGATGTTTATAATTCCAATAGTCAACTTTAATAAGGTGTATTTATATCTCCAGCATGGGTATGAAATGTCAAATCTGCTGAAATCTGAAACAAATCAGGAATGCGTCTCAACTCAAATAACCAACCGTCACAATGTTGTTTATTCTTGATGACGTCCAGTACATCCTTTTTAGTTCCTAGGAGCTGAAGTTCAACTTTAGCTTCTAGGAAATAAAATTCAACTTTAGCTCCTAGGAACTGAATATGTTGCCTAGTAACATACCTATTTTTGTGTCAGTAATAGGAACGTCAATTTAAGAGGTAATTTTGGTATCAAAATGGACGACTTTTGTGTCGGTTGCAGAAAAAAGGAGTTTAAAATTGAAAAGAGGTGGTACACTAAAGTATCATAGTCCCTGAATAGGAATGAACTTAATGGCGGCTATGCAAGCAAAAGACTGATGAAAAGGCGGTGTGCATAAATCCACTTTTAGTAACTTTCAGGTGCGGCAAACGATGAAGTAATCGATGAATCTCTCGATGGATCTAGTATCAATATACAGGGTGTCCCAGAATATCTAACGTTCGTATACTCCGGGAGGTAATTCTTCAGATGGAAATAAGGAAAAATTGTCCCATCAGCACTAGTTCGAAAACGCTTTCAGAGGACGCTAGAGCTCTTTGAAGGCAATGAACTCAATGTGAACACCTGGATGGGATCCTCTGTGAACGACAAGTGAGGCAAAAATATTGTTCAGGCAACCCGCAGTGGTTACGAATACCTATCTCTTTCTATCTTATGTCGGCCAATGGAAAGCGCTCGCATTATTGCTTTCATTCAAGAGTAAACGTGATCAAATTTGAATATTCATTCAGGAAAATGGAAAACACTGCAATCAATTATCATTCAAAAATTATTATTGATTTTTTGTTGACGTGAAAGTGAAATTTCATTTTTTTCTCACAGGATTAGGAAGTCGGATGAATACAAAATTGTGATTATATATTCTCATTCAGATGTCACAATATATTGTACAGGGTGGGTGGAGCTCATCAATGTCTCAGCACTATCAGAAGAAGAAAAAAACGATACAAAAAATTTGGAAAGATATTTTTGAATGATATTGAGTACCAAAGGTCTATTTTAAGCCTAATTATTAAGAGTACCTACCTACCTATTTTTCTATATGCATCTCACTATCATAAGGTGAATAAAAAGTGAATAAAAGTACATCATTCGGACGAATTGTTTCATTGAAGATGAATATCTGTGTCGCCCAGAATGTACACCTCAATTTGTTTCTTTATGGAGAAGGAGTAGCTCCAAAGGCAAACCTGAAAAGACAACATGATGTATAGCTCTTGAGTTTAAAAATTTGAGCTTGTGGTTCGGTTCGGTTGCTTTTTATTATCTATAAAGTGATAGTTGCTGACTAGTTCTGAGTAAAACTAGGTTCATTGGAAAATAATGCAGCAAAGTGAAAAGAGTAGGTACTCTTCAAAGCTTTCTGAATATCATTATTTCATCATCAGGAACACTACAACAAATTTACCATTCATTAATTAAATAAAGTGATTAACTTATATCTTTGGTGAGGTAGAGCAATGATGCCAGGGCGTTTTCCAGAAGATATTTCACGTAGGCAGGAGGAACTCTTACGATAAGTATAGTGGTATACAGGGTGAGTCATGAGGAACTGTGCATACGTCTACCACGAATAGTGGCCCCTGAGAGGAATACCTACTGTCCATCAGGAAGTTTATTCTTCACTTCTTTTCCAATAAATAGGGTGAACTATGAGATTTGGCAAAAATACCTTTGAGTCATAACTTTCCAGCAGTTTCGTCGATTCGTCTGATTTTTCCATGGCATATTTCACTACTACCCTTCAATCTAGCTAATATCCATCAGAAAGTTTATTCTCCACTTCTATTCCAATATAGAATAGAATAGAATAAAATAAGATAGAAGTTCATTCACATAAGTGGAAATAATACATGTTTTACAAATTTTTGGGCCTATGAAAATAAACAGAAACACCATTTAGTTCTTCACGAGGACTGTCTATGGATAAGATTTCTTTGATTATTTAATAGACTTCAATTTTGCAAGTGAGTATTAGACATATTATGGACTATAATTATCTTATTTCTAATGGCAAGAATATAGTTGAGGAAGTATATTATATTAGTTTAGACATTTAGATTATCAACTCAAGGTTAGTAGCACATTCAGAAATGGATAAATCGACTGAATAGAAAATGTAGTAATATAATCTCGAATATAATAGTATTCAAAATGGTATGCATTTAATTGACTTTAACATGAAAAGTTTTGCATGATAGGATTGATTCATTCAACAACTGTATTGAAAAATGTTCTCTCTTGTTCGAGAATCCAGTCTTTCATATTTCTTATATATAGGGTGAACTATGAGATTTGGCAAAAATACCTTTGAGTCATAAGTTTCCAACAGCTTCTTCGATTCGTCTGGGTTTTTCATGGAATATTTCGCTACTACCATCTAATCGACTGACTTATTCAGAATCGGAAAAATCCAGGACCGTATTTGTAGAATTTTGATAGTTTAGTTCATAGCAAAAAGTTCATCCTGTATATCTTGTTCGTGAACTGTGACAGTGAATTGCCGAAGGTCACAAACAAACATCAGAAATAAAATATTTCAAATTTTCCCCACACTTCCACTGCAGTTTGAAAAAAACTATGAATTTTATGAGACAACGAAAATATGGCAAAAAATGTATTTTTTTCTACAAACGTCAAAAAATGACAAGGTTCGCGCATTGACAACAAATTGCGAAGTGACACTTTTTTTCAGTTTCCTACGTTACAATGATACCTTGCACAAAACAATGCGCGAAGTAAAACAATGCGCGAAGTAAAACATTGCGCGAAGTACCTACTTCGCGCACTGTTATGTAAAATATATGAGATATTTATATTTCAACTTGATGGTCCACAATCGAGCAAAAATACACGAAATCATTTATTACTGAATGTTCAATAAATAACTTCGTTTTATCTCTTGGAGCGCACGAAAGGAAATTCCTATTATGTGCGTGGAACATCGTGCGTACCTAGGGAGGATAGGGGGAGACCTTTCAAGCCAGTTCAACACTATTTTTCATATCAAGCTAACCATATCCTCACTTTAGAACCATATTTTATGACGATTGTAGAAAAAATATTGTTTGCAACTCGAGCGCGAAATACTTTGGTCATCTCGACTATTTTTTTAACTCGGCTACGCCTCGTTAAAAATATCAGATCTCGATCACCAAAGTAGCATTTCGCGCTCTATAGATACAAAAATAACTAATTTGGGAATTGATACTTCGCAACCGATGAATTTCTGGAATAGAAGTGAGACTCACATTTTCAATGCTTCAGCTAGATGGAAATCAACATATTCATCATCAGGCCTGGATTCAATAATAATTTTTTTGTGAAGGATAATGATCACCCTGTAGATCTTTCTCGAATTAGTGGATTGGATACCTGTGAAAATGTTGAGGGCCATCGCTATAGATAATCTTATGATTCCAATTCACAGTATTATCTATTCAATTTGTTTTATTCAGTTTATTTGGTCACTCATTTTTCCTACTAGAATGAGCGTGTACACCTTAGTAAAACTTCTAACTCAAATCATGTTTATAATAATCCTTTTATACATAAATAATGATTGACGTCATAATTCGACCGAAAAATTAACTGGAATGTTCTATTTTTGGACATAAATAATAGTACCTTCTGAAAACGGACCCTCTTATGACGTAGAAACCTCATCTCGCCATAGTTAAAAAAAAAATACCAAACGCCCGACGGAGACTGAGGCAACTGATATATTAATTCTTTCAACTGTGATTTCGCGCTAATTCACTCTGTCAGAAATCATGTATCATTAATCTCTGTCTGGAATTGTCTTGTTTCAGTATTAGGGTTTTGACGTCACATCATCGCCTCGGTTTCAGAGGTCCGAAATATCGGGGATTTCAATAATTTTTTATAAAACGTAGGGAGCTCACAGCAACAAACGGTTTGCGGTGGTGAGCCAGTTTGGGTATGAGTTCTATCGAATTATGAAATAATTTTTTTTTGTGATATAAGCCCATTATTATTTGCCTTTTTCAGTATAGCTTTTGAATAAACTTTCAGTTTCTGTTCGACTCTCTTCAATTATTTCAATCGATGACCATCAACATCTAAATAGATTTCCATTCACTGATTCGGAAAAGATTTACTCTACAGGGTGATTATTTACCCTCCACAAGAAATGAAATGACGAAATCCAGGGCTGGAAATGCAAGAACATGTTGATTTCCATGGAGCTTAAGCATTGAATTCGTGAATCTCACTTTTATTCGCGAAATTTATGCGTTGCTAAGTAATTATTTTCGAATGAATAAATTTTTTGTCAAACTTTCGTTTCTGCTAAAAACTTATCGTTTTTTGAAAAATCCTGTGAAAGTGTGAGGAGAATTTCGAATATTCAATTTCTGATGCTCGTTTGTGTGTTTTGAAAATTTCCTGTCACAGTTTACAAAAACCATATACAGGATGAACTTTTTCATAAAAACTGAACTATCAAAAATTTTTAAAAACGGTCCTGGATTTTTCCTATTCTGGAAACGTCAGTCGATTAGGTTCCAGTAGAGGAATATTTCATGAAAAACCAGACGAATCCAAGAGGCTGACGAAAAGTTATGCCCAAAATAAGTTTTAACCAGACCTCATAATGATTCACCCTATATATATTGTTAAAGTAGAGGAGAAGATACTTTCTGATGGTCATTTGACATTCCCCTCAAGAGCCTCTATTCGTGGTAGGAGTATATACAGTTCCTCATGACTCACCCTGTATAACCATTCAAACTTCCAAAACCGTTGACATGGGGCTTAAATGAAAAAATGCTCCAGTGTATCTATTCCAAAGCATCCTCTCCTCTTCTCATTGTCCAACTTCAATTAATATTTCTCCAATTATTATCAGTGATTGATTACATCAAGTTATATGACTACCTTATAGAAATCAACTCAAATATCGAATCGAATCTTGTATGGAATCATAAAGAGCAGTACACCTGATATAGAGTTAAAGGCACTACTGGTAGTGTCAATGTCAAGTCGATGGAAAAGTGAGACTAGGAACAACATTTTGAGAATAAACATATGAACACCTGAATAATGTTACCTGATTCCTTAATATGATGAATTGAATAAAAAATAATTGAACTGATTATCTGTAATACTTTCGCATTGTAAGGAGCAATTGGAAAAGTAGCTTGCATCATTTTTGGAGTTTTATTCACAGAATTTGACAAATCATCTGAAAGAGGTGAGAGATCGAGAGCTAAATATTAAAGAGAAATCTGGAGCAGCTATAAGCACTTATTGCTTCAAAATTGTCAGATATTCTCAAGTGACAGAGTTATTTTGTATAATGTACTAATGTTGAAGTACTGATTAAAACAAGTGTATCATGATATCATTGAGTCTCTATCTAAACACTGATTGTCTATCATGCACTTATCATATCAATATTTCATAGGAATTATGTTCTGAATAATCGAAAACAAACGAATGATACTTCAGAATATTTTGACAATCCATAGAGTAATACGTATACAAAGAAACATATACTGTCACGTTGTCATCACATCCTATTATTTCTTGATATTTTTGGCCTCCAAAAATTAACAGTTTCCATATATCGTAGAAGTGTGACACGTTAAAAAAAATGGTGATTGATAATTTTGTATGAATATTACCGTTGGATTAAACAAAAAACATATTTCCTCAAATTCATTTATCCTAATCATATTCCGAGTCATATTCTTATACTTGAGCAATTGCACAGAAATATATTCAAGAACAGAGTAGTTAGATTTCACATATTTGTCAAGCATTATAATTTTAGGGCACTAGCGGGCCGTAAAGTGCACTTTACCGCCCGGTTTTGCGCGGGCTCATTATGGCCCTCGGGCCGTAAAGTGCACTTTACCGCCCCTTGTTCTCAGTTTCCTTATTTTCACATATCAATTCATGAAAAACCAATGCAAACTGGATTCATTGTCATTTTGTGTTACTACTTGCGTTCAATGATTAAAGGGATTGAACCATGGGGTAAACCAAATAAATTACTGGAAACGTGTCTTTTTGGTAGTAGAAAAAATGTTAATAACATTTAATGTACCCCCTTCAGGGGGCTGTATCTTAACATGGGATGCTCCAATGAAGTTTCTGTATATGAAAGATTCTATTTTTTTTTTTCGATGAGGAATCACTTGTTGTACACTTATTTAGTTATACCCTGTATATTTTCAACCATCAGCTTGCTTGACAACGTCAAAATTGGGTAGGTATATATACTGCGTATGCATATTGTGAAATTCTGAAGAATGAATCTCTTCTAGAGATCAAAGAGTTTTTACTATCACGATAATTGCAAAATTCGTACGATAATTTTTAAATGTAAATCATCCATGATAGACTGTTGGCCCGTGACACAGGGTTTATCGATGTTCTGAGTCGGTATGCCATTCAAGAGACCCCCTCACTTAGTCCAAGTTAACTAGAAGGAGTGCCTCGGAGAGTCGCGACCCAGTCCTTCCCCCGGCCCTGACCTCACCTTTCGGTTGGAAAAAACTTCAGAATTTTGTTCAAGAAGAAGCTCGGTAATGAAGTGCAATGATCTTATCTCACGAAAATTGGGGCGCTTGCTGGTTTGCATACGCCTAGGTCACTCCATCTCAGTCACTCCCCAAGGGCGGCATACGAACCGGAAGTGGCAATTTTTCAGTGTTATAGTCGATGATCGAAGAATGTATGCCCTTTGGCGAAACAATTAATTCTGACCCATCAATCAGTTTCCCGACATTTGCATACGATTCCGGAGAGGGGAGCTCGACTTATTCGAACATCAATTGATTGGACATCTTTCAAATAATCGATGATTTAAGTTCGTATGCAAATCTCTAGACCGATAAACTAGGATATCCTTTATAACTGGATGCTATTTGCATACGAATTCAATGTGAGCATACGTTGTAATAATCGGACAAACCCGTGCGTGCCTCGGTCCGGCGCGGCGCCCCGCACTGCAGGCCAGAGGTGCACCGAAAGCGAACTAGATAATCGGGAAGTCTCACTTCACATGAAACTGGTTCAAAGATTAACTTCCTGGGAGTGATGGGGATATTCGAAGACGCAAATTGCAGATATATTTGTATTTATTCATCAGAAATTTACAGCTCAACAAAATTACATGTGTGTGAGGTTTAGTACCAAGAATATGTGTGTGATTTTAATTTGGAAAACAGAGCTTTGAAAAGATGCATGATAAGAAAAATTGACAACAAGATACTTGCAGGAACTCAAGAGAGATCGTACAGGGAGAAGAGGGGTGGATTATTGCTCATGTTCGAAACTCACAATAAATCGAATTGAAATTCTTCCTGGGGCTTATGGGACTGCTTATCATAATACTGGCGACGTAAAAATATATAAGGGTATAGTATGGGGTCTGTATCCTGAACTTCAATCTACATTTTTGTTTTTCACGGAAAAAAATTATTTGAAAATGAAATTATATTAAATGAAAACAACATTATATTTGAAAGGAAAAATTATTCGTCGTCCTCTCTATCATTATCTTCAGAGTCATCTTCGCTCTCGCTGTCTGAAGATGATTCTCCAGAGTGGTCATCAGTACCTGTTAGTTAGAATATTATTTAATTATTAAAAAATCTTGGCATGATCTGAAGATATACCTGATACTTTCTCAGTTGAGATTATGATATCACCAACCTCTGCTTGAAGAGCTTCACCAAGGTACCAATTGAAATCGTACCCAAAAAAAGTATCAGGGGCCCAGCCTTCTTCATTATTTTTTATGTAACTGACAATGAAATAACTTCATCAAACCCAGAATAGTTGACTGGCGTTTAGCGATAAGATTCACACGCTGCACTTATATACTGGTAATCCGATTCATACCACTGGTAGGGGAGGCAGTGAGAAGTGAATAAATCTGTAATATACAGAGTATACAAAAGTGAATGGTTTTTGAGATATTCAAATATCAGATCCCATACAGAAGAAAAAAACATTATTGAATGCCTACTAAATCATTACGTGCTACAATCTACCCGGCTGCCGCAGCAAATCATTGTTCAGATATGAAAATTGTTTCAGCAAAAAAAAAGGAAATGCTTCAAACCCGGGATTCATATTTCTGACACAATATGACAATTTGACGCATGATCGCAATAAGAGTGCTGCGTGTAAATGATATCGCTAGATGCTGTAGAGCTGTATTCGTCATGATAATCTCAACTCGATAGTGAGATAAAATATAGTGTTCCAGTAAAAAAAAATCAACAACTACCCAATAGTTCATTTGTTATGATCAGCCTGTGATAACAATGAAAAATGTCTTAGGAAAATCATTTTAATTGGTTTTTGAAATTTTAAAATCGGCTCAGAAACAACTAAGTTACAATGGGAGATATTTATGGTGAAACACCCTGTACGGAATGTACAAATTGTATGCAAACCATCATCTCATATATACTGTGTGGTTCACTAACCATGGTCAAAATTTGAACATTTCTTGGATTATCGATTATTTGAAGAATATCCAGTCAAATGATGTTCGAATAAGTCGAGCTCCCCTCTCCGGAATCGTATGCAAAAGTCGGGAAATTGATTAATGGGCCCCAATTCTTTGTTTCGTCAAAGGGCATACATTCTTCGATCATCGACTATAACACTGAAAAATTCCCACTTCCGTTTCGTATGCCGCCCTTGGGGAGTGACCTAGGCGTATGCAAACCGGCAAGGGCCCCAATTTTCGTGAGATAAGATCATTGCACTTCATTGCCGAGCTTCTTCTTAAACAAAATTTCGAACTTTTTTCCAATCGAAAGGTGAGGTCAGGGCCGGGACAAGGACTGGGTTGCGACTCTCCGAGGCACTTCTTATTGTTAACTCGGACTGAGTGAGTGGGTCCCTTAAATGGCATACCGACTTAGAACATCGATAAACCCTGTCTCGCGGGCCAACAGTCTATGAACATCACGCTTCACTTGACCACTGAATCTATACCTACGTTACAAATTGAATTCGGGAAAAAATATAAGTTCATCTATATCTATAGTCAGATAATAAACCACTAGTGCATGAAATTTTTTATGTATCACGTGCGTGAAATGCGTTTATGACCTTCAGCGTGTAATGGCTGTAATTATTCACGACACAGGCCATAAACGCCTACTTTACGCCCTTGATACATGAATGACTATTATCAACTTACATGATGGTTGATTATGTTGCTACCCCTAACTAGATCATTTTCATTTTTATAGTACAAGTAGAAAAAATCAGATAGAATGTTTAACTTTTGAAATCACCAGTGACATCCTATATATTCTAGTAGGTACATATTATAATCGAAGTGTTTTTTAAATAGGAGTTAAAATACTGTCTGTAGGTTAATCGAGGAGGTGGTACATTCATTATTCCAATTTTTTTGGGATTTTCTCTCCTCGTTTCTATAAAATAAAAATATGAATATTATTTCAATATACGTGTAGTAAGGACAAATCAGATGATTTGCCCCAAAATGTCACTGCGTTTTAAGAATTTTCCTATCAGGGAGCCTAAAAGAAAAATTAACTAGCTTGTCAGTGACAATTTGTATTATTTCTCTTCTCCAAAAATTTTTTCAATACAAATTGTCACCGACAAGCTAGTGAATTTTTCTTTAAGGCTCTCTGTTAGGAAAATTCTTTAAACGCAGTGACATTCTGGGGCAAATCATCTGATTTGTCCTTACTACAGGTATATTGAAATAATATTCATATTTTTATTTTATAGAAACGAGGAGAGAAAATCCCAACAAATTTTGAATAATGATGGAGTTAAAATATTTTTTCATTTTCCGATTTTTCTGGTGACTTCAAGAAATATTATGAGTGAAAGCATACATCTTTCGTTTGAAATGTTTTCTTCCCTTGTCTAATAATAAGGGCTCTACTAGGGGTTAGAATATATTCAGGAAGCTTGTATATTTTCTACTCTATATTCATTTATATATTCATTGTGACAAAAACTATTCGTAATCATAACTACATTATTTGTTGGGACAACTTATTTATTCATTTGATTCAAATACCATCAATCTGCTACAAATATCATCAATTTGCTACAAATACCATCAATCTGCTACAAATACCATCAATTTGCTACAAATACCATCAATCTACTACAAATACCATCAATCTGCTTTACAATAACTATTAGTAGTAACCAGAACTAAGAATCCTAGTAGTTATGACTATGGACAGTTAGTAACCGCAAAAACCTTGTGAATGAAACAACTTCGGAACAAGTGGGTGTTTCCAAGAAATCAAAATTAGTTTTTCTTGCCGTAGTTACTATACCGAGTGGTCCATTCAAGACTATCCACTCTCGATATCTCCCAGAATTATTATTTTACAAAAAAATGACGAAACAGGTCGATTTTCATATGGAGGGGGACACCTTTTGACGCAAAATGAATCATTCCTACTTCAACCCTCTACTACCCAGAGCAACCCCCTCAATAATTTGAATGGGGAATAAGGGTCGTGTTATACATCATTGCGAAGGTAATTCAATTCTGAAACTAGCAGTGGAAAGTTTTTTGAACTCCAACAGGTCATTCTCGAGATATTCGAGTTCAAATGGTATGTTCTCCAATTGCGAGTATTTGAATGTACGGAATGAATTATTGACGAATGTTTGACAACAAATTATTTATTCATTCGAAAATAATGACATCGCGACGCATAAATTCCTCAAATAAAAGTAAGGCCCACAGTTTCAATGCTTCAGCCCAATGAAAATCAACATGTTCTTTTATTTCCAGGCCTGGATTTCGTACTTTAATTTTTTGTGGAGGGTAATAATCACCCTGTAGATCTTTTTAAAATCAGCGGATAAGGTATCTGTTTAGATGTTGATGATCATCAATTCAAATAATTCAAGATAGTCGAACAGAAAATAAAGGTTCATTCACAAGTACTTTTTAAAAGCAATATGGCAATACTGACAAAGGCGAATAATAGTTCGATTACGGAAGATAAATGACCAAATTACTGAATAAAACAAATCGAAAAGATAAAACTGTGAATATCATTGAAACCATCCATATTTCTCGAAGTGGTTCAATAGTTTTTATAAGAAAAAAACAATAAAAGTCTCAAAGTCTGTCGACAACGAAAAAATATCTAATAATAGTAGTGTTTAACTAGTTTCGGCCACAGGCCATCATGAGACACAAAATTGATGTATTCAAAGTTCCTGGAAGATATAATTAACATGGTTGAGGAGTCAAAAAGAGAGTCGAAGAGTTGGTATACTAACCTCAGTAATACATATCAGAAGCAAAAATATTGTTTATCATCATCAAAAAGCCAAGGTCGAAAAATCAAATTGTCAATCCTGAATGTGAAAAAGTTTCAAATCTGGAAAAAGTCCAGTAAAACGAGATCAGCATAATATTAATGAACAGATACATCGGAAATAACAATCGGAAAGTTTCGAAAAATCCTCTCACGTGAGATTCATCAGGTTATGCAAAATGCAAATGGAAGCTAAGACAGAATTCAGAATAAGAAACATCAAAAATCACACGAAACGTAAAACATGCCGAAGAACAAGTGACACAAGTCAATGTCAATGACACATGACATACAAATAAAGATAAAATAAATGATGACCAGAATAATAACAATGACAAGTGACACCAGTCGAGAGTGGAATATGATAAAACTAATCGACATTGACAAACCAAATAAATGGGCTTATATCACGAAAAATTCTTATTTCATAATTCGATAGAACTCGCACCCAAACTAGCTCACCACCGCAAACCGTTTCTTGCTGTGAGCTTCCTACGTTTTATAAAAAATTATTGAAATCCCCGATTTTTCGGACCTCTGAAAACTAGACGTTGATGTGACGTCAGAACCCTAACATTGAAACAATACTATTCCAGACAGAAATGAATGATACATGATTTCTGACAGAGTGAATTAGAGCGAGATCACAGTTGAAAGAATTAATATATCAGTTGCCTCAGTCTCCGTCGAGCGTTGGGTATTTTCTTTCAACTATGGCGAGATTAGGTTTCTACGTCATAAAAGGGTCCGTTTTCAGAAGTTACTATTATTTATGTCCAAAAATAAAACATTCCAGTTAATTTTTCGATCGAAATATGTCGTCAATCATTATTTATGTATAAAAGGATCATTATAAAATCGGTTTGAGTTAAAAGTTTTACTAAGGTGTACACGCCCATTTTGAAAACAATTGGAACAAGATATTGGGAGGAGAACAACAATAGACCAATATGGGTCATAATATGTTTTGATGATAATCATTGGAATTTCAGCATGTGGCATTAGGATCATTTATACATTTTTGAATATCTAGGATTTCCAATAGGTTCAACCTAGAGCCTTTATCACAAATGTGGAGAAAATCCATGTTGTCAGATATATTGAAATTATGATTGGATTCAATTATATGGTTTGAGGAAGAGGAACTAGAGGAGCATTAATAATTTTAACACTAGTTCTTCTTTCTCAAACCATATAATTGAATCCAATCATAATTTCAATATATCTGACAACATGGATTTTCTCCACATTTGTAATAAATGCTCTAGGTTGAACCTATTGGAAATTCTAGAAATTTAAAACTGTATAAATGATCCTAATTCCACTTGTCTTAATGATCAAACCAATTTTGAACGTAGATTGATTTTTCGTACTCTAAAATTCCAATGATTATCATCAAAACATATTATATATAACCCATATTGGTCTATTGTTGTTCTCCTCCCAATCTCTTGTTCCCATTGTTTTCAAAATTTATTTGGTTTGTCAATGTCGATTAGTTTTATCATATTTGACTTTTGACACTTGTCATTGTCATTATCCTGGTCATTTATATTATCTTTATTCGTAGGTCATGTCATTGACTTGTGTCACTTGTTCTTCGTCATGTTTTACGTTTCGTGTGATTTTTGATGTTTCTTATTCTGAATTCTGTCTGAGCTTCCAGTTGCATTTTGCATAACCTGATGAATCTCACGTGAGAAAATTTTTTGAAACTTTCCGATTGTTATTTCCGATGTATCTGTTCATTAATATTATGATAATCTGGTTTTACTCGACTTTTTCCAGATTTGAAACTATTTCACATTCAGGATTGACAATTTGATTTTTCGACCTTGGCTTTTTGTTAATGATGAACAATATTTCTGCTTCTGATATACACCGTGTCCCAATTAAAATGTCCCCCTCCCCCTGTAGAAGATCAACCGCGCGATCGAATGATTTCAAATTTGGTCACCCAGTATATTTGATAATGATTACTAGGAATATGCTATGGAATGAATCGTAGGTATACAGGGTCAAACCGAAGTGCACCTAAGTTTTCCTATTTGAATAGGGACACACAGTAAATTATTCCATATTCAAGTAGAGTTGACTATCACAAATTCAGCAATGTCGAGTTTGATGAGATTCTTTTAAACGACTACGAAGATATGGCAAAAAGTTTATGATTAGATTTTATTAATATAACACGATTGGAACCGAATGAAAAGAATATAATTAAAACCTCAACTGATCAACATGTCTTCCTTTCTGCTGCAAACATTTCCTAGCTCTTTTTATAACGTTCATTGTGCCCCTTATACAGGATGTAAAATTGAAAACTTTCAATGCGAATATCTCACGAAATAAAAAAGTTAAAAAAACGTCGTTTGGCACAAATGCTAAAGAGTTATGGGGAACTTGAACAACAATATTTCAGTGAAGGGATGAGTCACCCCGTCGGCGCGACACACCCCAACTTTGAAATGTCAAATGGCACTACCTCTTTCGTGATACCTCAAATGAACGGTCTCAGTCAGTAGTATTCACCTGTACAAGACATTTTATCCACCAACTACAAGGTGTACGAAAGACATAAAGTCGAATAAAATAAAATTAATTGTGCTAAAAGGATATTTTAATTGATCAGATTTTCAAAATGCATTCCATTCTGTTCTAAACAATAATACAATCGATTCTCAAATTCCATTCGAACATTTTGGAACACATCTCTTGGAATAGATCTACATTCTGCAATAATGCGTTGTTGAAGATCTTCTATTGAAGTAGGTTGTGTTTTAAATACGGCGGATTTTAAATGTCCCCAAAATCGAGGGGTGTTAGATCGGGAGATCTCGCTGGCCATTCGATTGGACCTCTCCGTCCAATCCACTGACCTGGAAAAGCATCATTCAAAAATTGCCTGACTGGCAAAACGTAGTGGGGTGGTGCTCCATTATACTGAAAATGTATTAAATCTCCATTCGGGTTACTATTTCTGTCAACGTCCAACTGTTTTTCTATTTTGGCAACAATTAAAGGTTCAATGGTGGTGTTTAACATTTCGAAATAAGTATCGCCATTGAGATTGCCATTAATAAATAATGGCCCAATCATTGTGTCACCTAAAATTCCCGCCCAGACATTTAATTTTTCTGGATGCTGCGTGTGTCCTTCCCTGATGACATGCAGATATTCGTTACTCCAGTACCTTCAGTTGTGTTTGTTCACTGCACCATTTAAATAAAACGTGTATTCGTCGGTGAAACAAATATTTTTTAGTAACTGGGGAGTAATACGTAACATTTCGGTCATGATCTCGCAAAATTGAATTCTTCGATCAGGGTCGTCCTCCCGCAACTCCTGAAGAATGTGCATTTTGTATGGGCAAAACTTATCAACTTTGAGTACCCGACGGATAGCTTGATGCGAAATTCCTGTTATCGCTGAACCTTGGCGTAGAGACATTGTAAGATTCATAGCAAAATGTCCTAAAACTTCCACTTGTGCCGCTTCATTAAATACTCTTGGATTGGTCCTTTTTTTGTTTGCCACTGATCCTGTTTCTTCAAATTTAAGAACCAGTTGTCTGATGTAAGTATGACTTACATTTTCTCCGGGGTTTCTTTCGTTAAATGCTGCAGCAGTTCTTAAGGCACAACGATTTTCAGAACCATAGATAATCACCATCAGAATTCTTTCCGGCAAACTGTACAACATGATGAACAGAAAATAGTTCGCAATTCGTTTGAAATGATTTCAATTCGACGGTGTACTGACTTTACAGTGAAACCTTGCACAAAAGACTGAATTTTAACCAACATTGATAGGTACGAACCCGATAAAAACGATGCTACTTTTTTGAGTACTTTTTATTTATTCTGAAGGACTGCTCCAACATGATTTTGTTTTATTGTTGACAACAAACTAGCATAAATGGTGACCAACTAATGAAATGAAATATCCCCTTCATAACACGAATGGAATTTGAAAATCGATTGTACTATTATTGTTTAGAACAGAATGGAATGCATTTTGAACATCTGATCAATTAAAATATCGTTTTAACACAATTAATTTTATTTTATTCGACTTTATGTTTTTCGTACACCCTGTAGTTGGTGGGAAAAAAGTCTTGTACAGGTGCAAACTACTGACTGAGATCGTTCATTTGAGGTATCACAAAAGAGGTAGTGCCATTTGACATTTCAGAGTTGGGGTGTGTCGCGCCGACGGGGTGACTCATCCCTTCACTGAAATATGGTTGTTTTAATTCCCCCTAACTCTTTAGCATTTGTGCCAAACAGCGTTTTTCTAACTTTTTTATTTCGCTAGATATTCGCATTGAAAGTTTTCAAATTTACACCCTGTATGTATCACGTTGCTATATCAATTTGTGCTCATGAATTTGTGATTTTATCTTCCATATTTTCCATATTCACAATTGGCGACTTATAAACCTGTTGTTTCGAGTAGCTCCACAAATAAAAATCAAGTGGGGTGAGGACTGGCGACCGAGCTGGCCAGTTGCTATCACCATCGAGACAATTGGTGGTTATTAGATGTTCTCTGAACCGATGGCGAAGATAGTCCTTCACGGGTCTGTAGTTATTTGCAGGACACCCATCTTGTTGAAAGAATATGCATTCTTGTTGAGGTTGTAATTATTTTCTTCTCAATCGATTTCAATCGTGTTATGTTAATTATATCTAATCATATAAATTTTTCATTGAATCGTTTTATTTTTTGCCATATCTTCGTAGTCGTTTGAAGAAATCCCATAAAAACTAACATTGTTGAATTCGTAATAATGAACTCTACTTGAATATGGAATGATATACTGGGTGTCCCTATTCAAATAGGAAAGTTTAGTTTCACATCGGTGTGACCCTGTATACCTAC
This sequence comes from Phaedon cochleariae, assembly GCA_918026855.4. NCBI lineage: Eukaryota > Metazoa > Arthropoda > Insecta > Coleoptera > Chrysomelidae > Phaedon > Phaedon cochleariae. Next base: position 5,433,757 of record OU896722.1, read on the forward strand.
GATTCATTCAATAGCATATTTTGAGTGAGCATCATCAAATATACTGGGTGACCAAATTTAAAGTCATTCGATCGCGTCGTTGACTTTTTACAAGGGGGGACATTTCAGCTGGGACACGGTGTATATTACTGAGGTTAGTATACCAACTCTTTAACTCTCTTTTTGACTCCTTCACCATATTAATTATGTCTGTTAGGTACTTCGAATACATCAATTTTGTGTCTGATGATGGCCTATGTCCGAAACTAGTTACACACTACTATAATTAAATATTTTTTCGTGGTCGACAGACTTCGAGACTTTTATAGTTTTTTCTTATGATCATAAAATTATTAATACCGATGGACATCAAAATTTTCTCAAATACCCCAACCACTGATTCGAAAAAGATCTATAGGGTGATTATTATTCATCCTCGCCAATAAAATAAATCACTAAATCCAGGCCTGAAAATGGTTATGGAATATGTTGATTTCAATTGAGCTGAAGCATTGAAAATGCACTTTTATTCGTGAAATTTATGGGTTGCGTAGTATCTATTTCCAAATAAAAATTTTTTTTGTAAAATTTCGTTTTTTCATAAAATTCATAGTTTTTTTCAAACTACAGTGAAAGTGTGAGAACAATTTGGAATATTCAATTTCCGATGTTTCTTTGTGACCTTTGAAAATCTCCTGTCACAGTTCACAAAAACGATATACAGGATGAACTTTTTGCTATAAACTGACCTATCAAGATTTTTCTAAGAACGGTCCTGGATTTTCCGGATTCTGGATGATCAGTTGATTGAGAATCGACGAAACTGCTGGAAAGTTATGACCAGAAGATGTTTCCGCCAAATCTCATAATTCCCCCTTCTTGGAAAAGGAGTGAAGAAGACACTTTCTGATGAACATCAGGTATTCTCCTCAGGGATCTCTATTCGTTATAGGAGTATGAACAAGTCCTCATGACTCCCTCTATACAATATTTTGGTGTTTCGAATGGTGTCAAATGAATGTTGAAGGCACGAAATCAGTAATTTTATTCACAGGGTGAGTCAATAGTGTGTTCTCCTTCGATATTAGCCAATCCGTCAGGTATATGAAAAAAAATTCGAGTACAACAGTTATGAAATTTTGTGAGAGCTATCACTTAAAATTATATTAATTTCTATAGGATGTTCGAATTCCAAGATATCGGCTGATGATGGATGTTTTTGAATGGGACACCCTGTATATTATTGCATTTTTGAATTTTTCCTGAAGAGCTGATTTCATCAATGTATCACACTTGGGAACTAGCGGAAATAAATAAAAAGAGATATTCAAAATCGAAAATTTTCAAGTTTGGTATTTTTTTTGTGTCAGAAATATTATTGGTCGAAACGGCTTACACGTCCCTATCTCAACGTTTGATTCACTATCTACCGAAATTCAATTGGAATAGATACAGGGTGATCCGAAATCTTGAATTTTGAAACACCCTGTATTTGTTGCCATTGAAGTGTCAGTAGATGGTGAATCAAAAGTTGAGATAGGGACATGTAAACCGTTCCGACCAATAATAAATAGTTTTAACACACAAAAATCGCAAAGTTGAAAAATATCGATTTTTAATAACACCCTATATCTCTATGAACATTTCAGCTAGTCTCCAAGTAAGATACATTGATGAAATCAACCCTGAAGGGAGAATCTGAAAATGTAATAATATATATTCAGGGTGTCTCATTTGAAAACACCCATCATCAACCGATATCTTGGAATTCGAATACCCTATAGATATACACATAATTTTAGGTGATAGTTCCCAAGAAACCCTATAACTGTCGTATTCGGATTTTTCCTATATATCTGACGGTTTGGCCAATATAGCAGTAGAACACACTATTGATAATCACCCTGTATAATGTGAAAACTTCACAAACGATAAAATTTCCACAAAATTCTTGAACACACAACACAGTAGCTTCCAGTATATCACCTCAAGATACTACTGTGTTAGCGAAACATTATGTATTGTGTGTTTGAGAATTGTGTGGAAATTGTTTGTGAAGTGTTTACATTTACCATATTATCATCTTTCTTGGGCTATATTTATGATGAAAACATCATTATTTATTATTTTAATCAGAATTTGAACTTTGGTAAAATATCATGAGATGAATGTCTTGCTCAAGATGGTCACTATTTGATCAACAAATACTATCCTTCCATAGGAATGTGTTGAAGATTATAATACGAGCAATGTAATATTCTGGTATTTTGGATGATGTCAAAATAACGTTGGGTGGGCAACATTGTTGAATGTATATAAAATATATGCAAATATTTCATCATGAGGATTATTATCGCTGTTGAGCTATAGTTATGATGAAACTATCATTATATATTATTTCAATCAAAAATCAGTTGAATATCATGAGGTTGATGGTCATGACTCATGAGGCTTAATATGGTCACGATTTGATCATGAAGACTATCATCCTCATATGGATGTATTGAAGATCATAATATGAGAAATGTGGTATTTCGGTATTTTGGATGATGTAAAAAACAACGTTGATGGGGCATTACTCGTGAACTTATAAATGATATTCGCATATTATCGATCTCGAATATCATCATCATTCTAAAGATATATTTTTGATTGAAATATTCTTAAATATCATTCCAATTAACAATTCGATATCAATAAGTTATCATGAAACGAAACGTCTCGCATAGGATGGTCACGATTCAGTATCAATTGAGTGATATATATATATGACCGACTGTTGCTATAATAATTGATAAACTCATGTCAACGTCATATATGAGACGTCTGATGAAAACCGTAATATCATTGGAATAGTATATTGTTTAACGAGCACGAAATGATAGTGATTTCCTACGAGAATGAAGTTTACAGCATGAGCCATAGGCGAATGCTGCAATCATTCGAGTGGGAAATTAGCGCATTCCGTGCAAGTTATACCCTATACTTTTTCTACGACTATAATAGCATGCCTTTTCTCCAGAAGAGCCGATTTCACTGTGCCCAACATAAGCTTGTCAGGAGTAACCATACCTTTGAAGACATCCATTTCGATGATAGGTATTACTATCAGCAATAACCTTTCTTGGGAAAATAACGTGAGATCAATTGCTGAAAGTGCACTTGGTTTTCTGTTTCGGGCCAGGGGCTATTCCACTTCCAGTCAGCTGCTAATGATCTATAAGGTACAGATTCGACCTGTCCTGGAATACTGTTCCCATATTCGGAGTGCAGCACCCAAACATATCCTGAAAAAACTGCAATTCGTCTCGTGGGTGATGCCTCGCTCACAAACTCACTCACTTATCTGGAACACCGTAGAAAAGTTGGCGATCTGTCTCTTTTCTATAGATATTTTCATGGACGATGCCCTTCTGAAATATCAACAATTGTTTCTCCCTTTGGCAGTCCCCGCGAGATTAACTCGTCAAGTTGAGGCTTCGCACTCCTTCGTGGTCACTTTGGAGACTTGTAGATCATCTCTTTCCAAAGACTCGTTCATCCAACGAACAGCGAGGCTCTGGAACACATTGCCGAGGGAGGTGTTCCCCAAGGCATATAACCTTCAGAAATTCAAGAAGAACAACAATTCCTACCTCATTTTCCTTGATTCTCACGATGTTCTCTGAACATCACAGAGGATATTCCTTTTCGTGGGAACCAGAACATGGTAAAAAAATAGATAACAGCGGCATTCTCGATTTCTTCGTCTTGCAGCCATCTGATTTCCTGTGAAGTAATGCTCATCTATCAGACAGAGCTGTGTTTGCTTCACATTTGATATTCCATGAGGGATGAGATGTTTTTGAAGTTGTAACACAATGGAGTCATTGTGATATCAGATACGGAAATCATATTCATGACATACAAAGTACCTCATTGACGTGTCGAACACAGTAAAACAAGTGAGGTACGTAGTTTTTGAAATGTATCAGATTAGTATAGATGTAGTTTTCATTAGGTATTAGATTAGTATAGAGGTCAGATAATTTATACGAAGCAGATGATATTTTATCATTGCTCATGTAAGATGGAAGTAGAGGCCATGGCACCATATCATGAGCATATTTTTATATTGAAACTATCATTGGGCGCCAAAGATGTGTATACGACGCTATGAAAGTTCAGAGAACTGGAGATTTTTCCCACAAACTACGTACTTAGCCCACTCGACTATCTTGGTTTTTCTACACAAACTACGTACCTAGCCCAACTGCCAATAGGGACTGAATGAACAAAAACAACATATTTCTTCTTTGTGGGAAATCAAGACGAGTGAACTAGGTACGTAGTTTATGGGCAAAAAATTAAGACAGTCGAGTGGGCTAGGTACCTAGTTTATCGGCGAAAAATAAGGACAGTCGAGTGAGCTAGGTAAGTAGTTTATGGGAAAAAAATCAAGACAGTCAAGTGTGTTTATTTTACTTTCTTTTGTTCTTTGTTTCGTTTTCTATTGGCAAGTGATTATCTAGGAACTTGTAAATTTTTTAGTTTTCTCATCGTATCTCCCGAACTATTGAATTCACAGAAAAATGTTTCGGGGATTTTTTGTAGATTTTATCAGAAGAAATAATTTTGGTTCCATAACATTTTCAGATATTTTCAGTTGTTTTCGAGATATTTGGAATCATCTGAGAATAAAATTATCAACACTTCTGTTCCATCTTCCAATCAACAAAAGGAAAAAATATTTCATGGTTCAGTAGAAGTCGATGAGCTACATCTATTGATACTCTTTGTTTTTCAATATATATCTCCATGGTACCCTATGAGGTAATGTATGGGGTAATGGTAATATAATAATTTGTTGCGTCATCAAAGAGGCATACGGTGCATTTTTCAAATTTGGATTCAGTCTATTGGTTCAGGAGATATGTCGTTTTGAAGCAAACCGTGTGTTTCGGAAAATCTCCTTGAAAAACCCACTTGTAATTTACCGACCCTGTCCAATTTCAATAGGTTTCGTCTCTTCCTGATAGAGTTTTTTTTCACAGAAAATGAAATCGATCGGACCACTTTTGCGATTTGTAGAGTGGTCACAAAAAACTTCTGGTGAAAAATCGAATAAACCCGGAAAAACCACCTCAGAGTTTTCCGATTTCCTTCATATTTCAATGACATAATATTTTTTTGAGTACAATAAGATAGCGAAATTTCAAGTCGATATGTCAAAGGGTTCCGGAGATATATCGATTTATGATTTCCACAGAGTACAGACAGACAGACAGACCACACACAAAAACCAAAGTTGCTCAAAATTCGATGGGGATCATTTTCTCCAAAGTAACTATACCTCTATCTCGCTTAGTTTCCGAGATAGCATTTTTGGCAAGGCCGTAGTATACTCCACTATGTATAGCGTCGTATAACAAGAGCAATTTTGTGTTATAGCCGTAAAAAATATATCAAGGTGAATGTTCACCGAGTAGTGTCTGCGGACAAAATGTACTTGCCTTCGGTTTTTCGTTCGGAAATCAGAACGTAAAATGTGATTTTTCTGTAGAGGTCGACTTTGAACGTAGGTTTGATATTTAGGCAAACTTCACTGAGACGAGGCTCGTATAAAAAACAAGCAATATACCATACAATACCTACCATACAATTAATGCGAATTAACTACAATATCAGAGTGAAATTCTCTATCCTATTTTTTTTGTGCATTTATGAATAATTAAAATATTGATAATGAAACGCAGTTTATCCCACAGCAGATATTATAATATAAACATCAAATCACCATGTATATTATAATATCGATAATATATCCACCGTAGTAAAGGATGCGAATATTTGTTGTCCTCTTCAATATTGGCATGTATCTGCGTTCACTACTAGTAGTACATTATATGAGGGAGAGCCCCGAGTCACCGGAGAGAGAAATGAACATTATTAATATCAAAATTGATCAATTATTAATTGATAAAATCGTTACTTTATGATATCAGTAGTTGATGATCGCCAAGTATCATCACAATGACCAACTGTGAGAGCATCCTCAAGTGCACAAGGTACGCCTTGCTAATAGCTGGAGCTTCTGATATACGCAACAGAACAACCTCATCCTTTCTGTACAAGATTTGGTCTTCTTTCTCACATGGCTACTACTCGCTATTCACCATCTCGCTCCTCGTTGGCATCAAAGATGTGATGTTGGGCGACGTAGATGAAGCGACATACAGCATCAACATGCAAGCTTTCGTCTTAAGCTTCCTCTTACTAATGAAATTGGTGTTATTCTACACCAGGGGAATCCGGGATATCATCAAAGAGATGTACCAGTTTGAAAACGACATCACCCACGATGACTTGGAGTGTATCCGAATATACAATAGAAATTCACGCTACAACTACAAGATATTTTCCATATTGGCCTTTGTGATGCTAGGTTGTGGCTTCCTGTTTATGGTCACCTCCTTCAACGAGTGGAGGCTAATGGATGTGGGGAATTCAACGAGAAGCGAGTCGCTCATCTACCGTGGATGGTTTCCTTTCGATGTTGAGAATCCGATTTTTTTCAACGTTGCGTACTTTTTTCAGTTCCTCGTAGGCCCTTGGTTTCCTTGGTTCAGCTTGATGTTTGATTCTCTGTTCATTTCGATGATGAACTTCGCTACTTCGAGAGCGGATATTTTGGGATACAAGTTTGAGAATTTTGAGGTGTACAGTAATGGAAGGAAAGAATCAAAAATCCATTGTTTGCGAAATATTGTTATGGAACATCAGGATCTGATAAGGTGAGTAAATATGATCGGTAGGTAACTACAGTTTGTCCAACATGGGGAACACTACACTAGTTATTCCAGATGTTTTTTCGAATTTTCTCTCCTCGTCTCTTTAAAATAAAAACATGAATACTCTTTCAATATACGTGTAGTTAAGACAAATCAGATGATTTGCCCCAAAATGTCAGTGCGTTTATAGTAATTTACCTAACAAGTGCGGAAAGTGATTCTTTCCCGCACGTGACTGCCATATCTCAGGTGGGACTCAAGTAGGGCAAAGTATGTTTTTCTGGCAGATTTATACCCTAATTCAGAGGCAATTGTTCTGATGGAATAGCATCCAGATGCTATCTTTTTACACATAGATATTACATGGTCATTGAACATCAACTTGTTATCGATATACAAACCCAAGAATCTTGTTATCGATATGCAAACATCAAAAATCTTGTTGATGTTCTATTTTCTAATATGTCATTACCGATTTCCAAGTTTGGGACATCACAATGAAAAGTCAGGATATTTGTTTTCTTAATGTTGAGAGAAAGTAGGTTTGCGTCACACCAATCTTTGATACTTTTACATCTCTCATCACATTCGTGTATAATCTCTTATCATTATTATCTTGCCATAGAATAGTGGTGTCGTCCACAAATAACGTGATTTCGCCTTTTAAATCAAGAAATACCATATACTTAATAAATAAGAGGAATTGGCCCTAGGACGGATCCTTGGGGCACACCATGATTTATCTGCGTGGTCTATGGGGTAGTGTTTGTTTTATCAACTTGTTGACGACCGGTCAGGTAGGTCTTGAATCATTGGAGCTTATTGCCTGTGAAGCGGTAGTGGTGCAGCTTCCGCAGCAGTATTTCGTGATTTACGCAGTCGAATGCTTTGGAGAAATCACAGAATACTGCCGCAGCAGCTGCTCCCCTGTTTAGGCTCGAATATACCTTGTCCATAAAAAAAAGATAGCATCATTTGTGCTCTCTTTTGGCTGGAACCCAAATTTTTGATCTGTAAGCATATTATTCGCAGTTGAATATTCCAACATTCGGATTTTATCCAGCTTTTCAATTATTTTAGCTAAAGTGGGTATAATAAGTACGGTATTCATTGGGATCCAAAGAATCACCACCTTTCCACTGTTTTCACTTCGAAATTATCACCAACACGTTCTAGTTTTTCAGTAATGCCAGGAATGTATGGTATTATATTCGTCGTTATTGACGGTTGTTTTTGTTGTAGTGTATTTTATTTGTTTTCAATTTGGTGAATCTTCCTATCAATGAAATTCTTCTGATAATCGTTGAGTTGAAGAATTTCATTGATAAAGCGATTCACCAAATTAAAAACAAACAAAATTAACTACAACGAGAAGAACCATCAATAACAACGAGTATGATACCATACATTTCCGGCATATCTGAAGAAATAAAACGTGTTCCTGATGATAAGTTCCAAGTGAACAGTGTTCAAAACTGACAATATAATGAGATCGATTCTAAGTCAAACAAAACCAGAAAATGAAGAACAATCATCAAACAATTGAATCTATAGTATACCTCGTGTTTGTGGAAAGTATTATACAGGTGACTCGAAGAGACCTCTTCCTGTAAGGATGAAAGAACACAGGTGCAATATCAAGAGAAGACAAATCGATGAATCAAAGCTAACTGAACATATCCTTACTGAAAATGGACAACACATGGCACAGTGGAATAATTTCAAAACCATAGGAAAAGAAGATAACAAGCAATAGAGAAAAATCAAGAACTCTGCTTCCATTCTTCTGAACGGAGACAATAGCATCGCTTCCTGTTCAGTTGATATAGGATAGAACAAGATCAATTAATGGAAACATCCTGTAACTTATTTGTATACCGACATCATCACTCATCCATAAGCCAACATCAGTATGACACTGAGAAGTGTCAAACTAGAACACAATTTTAGAAATATTCCGCATTCTTATCTTGGGAATGGGAACATCCCAGTTAACACAAATTGATCTCAGAGATGTCAGTACACTTCACATTCATGATTGAGATCACACCCGCGATTCGATTTGTGAATCACGTCGACATCTCCAGATCCTCTATTCCGGACCCTTTTGGTCATTTTTCGCTTCACATTTAAATGCCGAATGGGACTCAAAAGTTAGCTGAATGTGACTCCAGACTGCTCCAGATATCACGTTGAAATAAGACTCACATTGAGGTCACATTATAATCAGAATGTGAGGTTTAGAAGACCATCGACCATTTCTGAATGTGAGGTTCTTTTCGATTATTATACTGGTATCGTAGCGTCCCTGGAAGAATCATATTGTGCGTCTCAGAAATGCTACATACACATTGATTTTTGATGTCTCAAGTGAAATCACATCTAGATTGATGAAGGTATCTGTCAAATAGATCAATCAAGGGTTTCACAAGGCAACTCGATTTTATTGAAAATTAGTCTCATTACACATCAGAATAGGTAAGTACGTACATGTTATGTTGAGCAAAACTACCTAGATATAACAATGATTGAAATTAGAAAAACAGCGCAGGCCTAGACTTTTTCGAATAATTATACAGGATATATATCTCCATGAGTTAACGCGATGAATATGGAGAACTGAAAGTAACACAAGAGAATCCAATATTTGCTCCTCATCGCTCCTTCCGTTGTAGCATGGTAACCAATTCCTGCTCAGAATTTCAAATTGTTCCAAGGTTGTCCAGATGACTTTTGTGATTTGACATCTGAAAATGAATATAGAAACAATCAATTGATTTCATTTTGCCCATTTCCTGTTCAGAATATCTTATAGAGAGTGAGTAGAGAACCATAATGAGAGTATTGAAAAATGTTCAAGTCACTTTCATATCTACGTGGAGTCGTGTAAGATTGAAATTATTTATGAGAAGATGAAATCACACTGCATACCTACTGTTCTATACCGGGTGACAAAGAAGATAGAGAATAGCTGCGGCGCATTTTTTCCTTCCATTCATAATATTTTGCAATGATTTTGTTCTTAATCAGACTTTCCCAATATACAATCAGAATATGCATGTTCACTTATACCCTGATCCCAAAATGATATTTTCCAAGGTATCATTGTAAGTATCATCATATAGTCTTGAAATGGCGACGTGGTGTCGTCTATACCCTGTCTTCATTGTCAAACAGTATATAGGTATATTATTGTATCAAGTTATGAACGTTGTAGTTACTTACCCTGTAACTTAGATGAGAAACACACAGTATCTTTAATCACAATCATGATTTTCGATTAGAAAGAGATGCTTATTCAGTCTAAGCAATAACGCCAAACACGAACTGCATACCAACACCGAATGAACTAGTGAACTGAAACAACGAAATGGACGAGAAACCTATATTCTTTGACAAAAGCATGCCGTGACTAAAGAATTCACAGACACGTGTACATCAGTCAGACCGACACTGACCGAGTGTGTACGAAACTTTACATAAGTCACATTGTGCGCTACATTCATGAGTATGCGAGTACACTGATATTTCCAAGTATTGTTCGATATTACTTTCATAAATGAATTTCCTTGAGATGTGAGAGAGATTCACATATTGAAGCATATGTTCGTTTCTTCATTCTGCACAATGTGAATCAGTTTGTCAATTCAGATACATCAAATTATGACTCTCAACGACTGAAATTTCAGATTCTGAAATCATAGTCGTTGTGAAGTTAAGGGGCCTCATAAATATTATATCCATATTGGTCTCAGATCCAACAGAATGTGATGAAATTTGCGAACTATCTGTCACACAAGGAATTCCTTGTAGATATCAGCGATGCAATATTGTGATTCGCTTTTGTGACATCAACTGCCATGAATGCGACATCTCATAGATGTTTGTGTTAACTGGGATATTCCTTCCCGAAACGTTCAAAGCCATGAGTGAAAATTCAATATTTTTTCAATATGTCTATATTCCTTTCATTCGAACTTTTTTCCAAATAAGCTGTCAGTGACAAGCTATCGGATTTTTCTATTAGGCTTCCTGATAAAATTCGTTAAACGCAGTGACATTCTAGGGCAAATTATCTAATTTGTTCTATTACACATATCATGTTGAAATAATACTCATATTTTTATTTTCTAGAAACGAGGAGAGAAAATCCTGAATAATCAGGTGGAATGAATAACAATAGTTCAATGAATTTCCTTGCAGTTCAAATAATATATCAAGTGTGCTGTGGAAAACAACATTTCCGAATCTTGTCATGAATATTGCACTTGTTTCGACTTGTTAAACTTGAATATATGAAAATATACAGGGTGTTTCATTCGTAAAAACAAATTTGCTGACATTTCCAGGAAAACCGCCAAATTGGATTGTCATGTCATCAAATCCAAAATTATTGCCTACTTAACTGATTTGAATTTCAGAAAAATCTGTTCACGAATGTAGAAGTTACAGGGTCGACTTGATACCCTGTATCACCCTGTATAGCAGTCACTAAAGCTGTACATCAGCAAAAAATATTTGAAAATCCTCTCCCTACTCACGAAACATCATCATGAAAATTATTGCCCAACATATAGCAAAACACGATTAAACTTTTCTTTTTCTGACTGCGCTTACATTATCATCAGGAAAGTAATCTGTATATACCATATTATGTGATATGCAAAGGACATGCTTTAGCACATATTTTATTTATATGTACTATATATGCTGGCATATAGTCAAGTGAACTTTTTGAACATTTACCAATACAATATTAATGGTTTGATAATAATTATCCTTGAAACTCACTCTTTTGAAACCTCGAAGCAGCTGGTTTATGCCATCATGAATATCTTATTATTACAGTATTTCATCATTATCGAGTAGCTAATTGATTTTTGTTTTCATACATTATACTGATCTAATCTATATAATGATGTGAGTAGGTTTTTCCACCATTAGCTTTTCAATGTAACATTTTTTATTGGTTATAGGTAGTGCATGATGAATTGATATCCATCTTCCAGGTCTTGAAAGGAAATTCTGATTTGAAAAAACCCAATCACGATTCAGTGATTAGATGTCTGTGGAACCAAATTTTCATCGTTCAAGTTCGAAATCCTTGATTGCTTATGAAAGTATTGAAAAGAAATATACTGATATACTTATTATGAACATGAAATGAATAATGACATATTTGGAAATACATTGAGAATTCGCATTTTCTATCTGATGAAAATATCCTTATAGCACATAACGTCCTAGGGACGTCCCTATTTGGTACAATTCACGTCCGAATGTCCTGAACCAAAAATAAGTGTCCTTGGGACGTCCCATCCCGTACATCTCATGCAATGTCCAAGCAAGGACGTCAACGGAATGTCCCAGCTTGTACATCATCTTAAATGTCTTAGGAATAGCATCCCTCAGACATCCCACTTGGTACATATTGTAGAATGTCCATGCAAGGACGTCCTTGGCATGTCCCTGATGGGATATGATTTTAAACGTTCCTTTCCATCGGATGTCCCGAGTAGTATATATTCTGACATGACTTCAGATCTTATATAATGTCGTTTCTAGACAACCATATGTAATGTCCCCGATGGTACATTCCTTCAAATATCTCTACACAGACGCCCTTAATATTTTCAGGATCGTATAACAATCGAAATGTCCCTTAGGGACATCCTTCGAATGTCCCTTAGGGATATCCGTCGGATGTCCCAATTGATACATGATCTGTACTCTCTCAATTTCCTAGAAATAACGTCCAATGGACGTCCCAGTCGGTACTTTCAATATGTTATCTCTGCGAGGACGTTTACTTACACCTCGCCGACGAATGATTGCTCGTAGAATATAAGTACTCCTTGTCAATGTACGTAATTCTATTGGACATCCGTGGAAAACTTTTTGGGGACCTTCTACGGACCATCAACTCAACTGGATGTCCTAATCAGTTATGCAAGATCTTGTCCTAGAGAGACCCAGAAAAATTCCAATTCAAGAATAATTCGTACGTCCTGAGATATCCTATGGACATCCGATTGATATCCCTCAGCGCCCTGAATGTCCCGACAGGCCGTCCTAAGGATATCCATGGGACATAAGTGTGTTATTAGGGCTGTTATTATGATGGTTAGTATCCATCATTTCTTGTAAGTAGGTATAACCTGTCTAATCCTCGTCTCATATTATTCACATTGTTCTGTCAAAAATGTTGGAGGAAAATAAACCTCACGAAACTCCACCACTGATAGCGACAGATAAACTACCCCACCCCCCAGATAGCACAGGACGTCCCGAAGACGTCCATTTTAGGTCCATTTTTGGTCTGAACGTCCAGGACCTTTTATGGACGTTTTTAAGACGTCCATTATTGGACATACTCCGGACGTCCAGAAAAGGACGTCTTTAAAACGTCCAATTTACAGACTCTCACGGTATATCAGATTAAATTGATATAAGTAGGTAGGTATATATAAATTTTGAAATTAGAATTACCTATTGAATTGAATATGGACATGAATAATGTCAAAAAATATATTATATATCAGCTGTATCAATATATTGAATTTCATTTTATTATTAATATTATGAATTTGAAATATTTATGATTTTAATTGATTTGTACCAAAACTTATATAGTTATGTTGAATCATATTCCTTCAATCACATAATACCTATACAGTTTGACCATTCTTAAACCCACACTGAAGTATTCATACAAGCCGCGCTTTTATAATAAGATCTGATTGAATCACTGAATATGTAAAGCAACCGTCGAGGCAACCGTAGAACGCATGCGTGCTCAGAGTTGCCAGACTTACTATTTTAGCAGTAGATCTACTGTTTTTTGTCTCCGTTCTACTGTTCAACTATTCAAGGCAATGGTCTGATTGGTCAAGTTTTGATATGACGTAACTACCCAATATGCAACAATGAAAAATTAATGGGACATCACAGTAAGAAGATGTATGATAAAAATATACTGCAACTATCATATTCAGTCTGATTAGTGAAAATTAGCTTATATTTCCAATCTGGTTGCGGTTTTCACAAATTTTATTTTTTATTTCAATATTTTTTGTTATTCTTCGTTCGATTTTTGATAGGTACAGAGACCGAACATGATTTTTTTTTCGTTTATTATATAGGTGAATATGTTTTTTCATTTATGATAGCAATTGTGATGATTATCAAAATCTTCTGTTCAGTTTTGATGATCTACTGTTTTTTCCCCACCCATCTACTGCTCCGACAAATTTTCATCCGGCAACACTGTGCGTGTTACGTGTGAAACTGTGAAAGTGTGAAACAAAAACGTAGGAAGATGGCGTCCGTCAGTTGACCACTGCGGAGTGCCGATTAAACTGTGATTCAGGTCCAAGGACATTCTGAACTTTTCGGGTTATTAGACTGTAAAAGCAGTGAATAAGTGAAATCTTTGCGGATATTATCTATCAACTGGTGAACTTCGATCTCGAGTTTCATCGAGATGTTTATTTGAAGGCAAGTAGGTATGGCTATCGACGCTATCGTTTTATTTTCATTCGCATTAAGATGCTTGAGTAAGAACATCAAATCTGTAGTTGATAACATTAGATATTATACCTTTCTAAATAATTTGATCTCATGCAAAGCTCTACCTAATCCTATTTCCATCATCTACCAACGTTTATATTCTTGTATATAGTTAAAACATGATATAATTCGTGCAAGCCTAGGTTCATAGAGGTTATATAGGTACCTACCTAAGAATCAGTTTATGTATGGAATAAGTTCTCAATGAAATAAAAATAATGAAGTATTCCGCTATACTGACTACTACACGTTGAAAGTGGGTGTGTGTTTATGGTTTATGGTATTCACAGAAGATGTTATTGAATATTATTATTATTTACAGATCCAGTGAAGAAGACAACAGAAGGCTGCCAATCAGAAAAAGACATCATCGCGCCTGCGTACCTGGATGAATCACGCGACGTTTTTAGTGGTGCAGGTGCAGCTGCTGATATACGATATGGAAGAGTGAAATTGAAACAACTACCTGAATCTCTGTTCATATTATTGTTTGCGAATAAATGTTAACTAATATTCAAGTATTTCACTCTTCAGATGGGTCAGAAAATCAATAATCAATATTATCTGAATGTCCTCAATACGTCCATTTTTCATCCCAAAAAGGTCCTAGTCTGGACCTAAACTGGACGTCCCCAAAACATCCTGATTATTAACAATGGACGTCCTCAAAACGTCCATAAGACGTCCGTCGTCCGGAAATGGACGTCCCCAAAACGTCCTGAATGTCCAGAGTGGACGTTTTTAAAACGTCCATAAGACGTACTTGTGCTGATTGGGCCCCTGAGTATTCTCAGTGGGACCACCTATATAAAACGATCAGCCCTAGGACATAGGGCTCTTTGATGAACACTCCACATATATGCTTACATTCCTTCACCAATTTGCTACGAACGTTATTGATTAATGAAATGAATAGCAAGAAGACAATTTAATTCAAAAATATAATATTCTAAGATCATGTCAAATAGAATATTCATAGATAAAAATTGTGGCATTGTCGGAAACAATCACCTCAGGCAAGCCGTGGACACTGAAAATGTCTTTCAGAAATTCAATTGTAGAAGCTGACGTCGGTGCAGTTTTTGATAATCTGATCTCCGGCCATTTTGATTTAGCGTCAATTAGAATGAAAATGTAATAACCATCTTTAGGACCTGCATAATCGACATGAACACGTTGAAAATTCGAGTTCGGTTCCTCCCACGGGTGTAATGGTGCAGCAGGTGGAGAACAAACAGTCAAAGCACAAGCATCACAACTCTTCACAAATGATTCAATGTCTCGATCAATGTTTTTCCAGTAACAATACCTTCGAGACAGACTTTTCATTTTCGAAGTCTTGACGTGGGTAGCATGAAGCTCTGATAATACTGCGGCTTGAAGAGTGTCAGGGATTACGACCCGGTTTCCTTTAAATATCACGCCATCTTGCAGCGAGTATTGTTCCTCTTGATTTTCTCCACTCTTCAGTTGTTTAAGCAGTTTTGACAGTTGTCTATCTTGAGTCGTAGCAGCAGCGATGGTTTTTGCTGATATCACGTCGGATGATATCTGATTTATACATTGCTGTTGAATGATGTCGTCCTCGTTCAAAGCAGGTAGACTTGACTGCAACGGAGCTCGTGAAAAATAATCGACATGTACATTTTCCTCTGCTTTCCTATGTTTGATGACATAATCAAATCCACTTAGAATTGTGGCGTATCGCAGGAGTCGTGAAGCGGAAAGAACTGGCAGTTTAGTGTCCTGGTGAAATATTCGACTTAACGGCTTATTGTCGGTGACAAGAGTGAATTTTCGGGCAAATAAATACATGTAAAATTTATTGACTCCGTATATAATGGCTAAAGCTTCGCGATCCAATTGGCTATAATTCCCTTCTGCCACTGTTAGAGACCTCGAGGCGAATGCTATCGGTCGTTCCTGGTCATTGATGACATGTGACAAGACAGCACCTATTCCAACAGGGCTGGCATCACATGTGAGTATAACTGGCAAATCTTGGTTGAACGGCATCAAGACACGATCGCTGGCGATTTCTTTTTTCAATCTGAGAAGCGCTTCTTGACATGGTTTGGACCAATTAAACTTTGAGTTTTGACGGAGTAGGCACCTCAGAGGAAATGTCAGAGAAGAGAGATTTGGAATGAACTTGGCGTAGTAAGTGGTCATTCCCAAAAATCTTCGTACATCTGCCGTATTACATGGTGGTGGTGCATCTATAATCGCGCGAACTTTCTCAGGACATTTCTTGATTTTATTGTGCTCGATAACGTATCCAAGGTACGTAATTGACGTCTTGAAAAATTTACATTTCTCACGATTGAGGTGTAGGTCATATTGACGTAAGCGATTCAGGCAGCTGATTAGATTTGACGAACACTCTTGTTTACTTGACCCGTAGATAATAACATCGTCGAAGTATGCGGTGGCACCTTTCAATCCGGACAATATCTGATGAAGAATTCGATGGAATTCGGATGGTGCAGGTTTTATTCCGAAACT
The DNA here is from genome assembly GCA_918026855.4 of Phaedon cochleariae. Taxonomy (NCBI): domain Eukaryota; kingdom Metazoa; phylum Arthropoda; class Insecta; order Coleoptera; family Chrysomelidae; genus Phaedon; species Phaedon cochleariae. The sequence goes on from OU896722.1 coordinate 5,450,580, forward strand.
CAAACGTTTCATGGCGAAAACTCCTCGATGTGTAGACATTGCCTGGACCATTTGACTTTCTTGATCGACTTGAACGTGGAGATAGGCTTTGTACATGTCGAGTGTACAGAATACGCTGGCATCACGAAGGTTATTGACTACCTCATCGATTCGTGGAATAGGAAAATGTGCATCGTGGAGCTGTTTGTTGACGGTAACCTTATAATCGACTGCCAAACGGACTTTACCATTCGCTTTTGGGATTGGAACCAAGGGTGAACCCCAATCCGAATGATTCACTTGATATATAATATCATTTGATATTAATTCATCCAGTTCTTTATCGACTGCATCGCGAAGTGCAAAGGGAACGTCTCTGGCTTTCAAAAATACTGGGCTGGCATTGTTCTTCAATTTCAATGAGCACGTGAAGTTCGGAATACACCCCACTTTTTGTTCGAAAATATCGGCAAACTCTTCCATAATTGACTCAGGGGTTATTTCCACAGAACAAACAGATTTGACGAATGCAGGATTCACCTTCGACATATCTAAACGTTTGAGATCCACATTCAATCGACGTATCCATACTCTTCCTAATATCGGGCTAAGCTGATCAGGTACCACAAACAATAATTCGTTAGACATATAGCCTTGATATTCGACTGGAACAATAGCATATCCAAGTGGTTTGAAAATACCATGGGTGTACGAGCGAAACCGTACATCAGTCTGTTTGATATCACCTTTGAAATTAATCTTCTCGAAATCACGGAGCGGAAGTAAGGTGAACGCTGATCCTGAATCAACTTCAAATTTTTGATCATGTTCTGAGTTCAAACGTACTGACATGAAGAATTTTTCAGCATCGCTAGAAGAAAGTTCCATGCTGGCAGAAAAAATGTCATAAATTTTATTCACACCAACAATGTCATCCAAAAACTTCGAATCAGCCATATCTTCAGGATCCAATTCTACATTTTTCACTCGAGAATCGATTTGTTTATCCATCAGGTATGACAAACAAACAGATTTGACATGTCCTGTTCTTGAACAGGCACTGCAACGCAATTTTTCGCGTGGCACCCTACAATTATTCGACCTGTGATCTGTTTTGGCACATCGAAGACAATTCTGTTCAATTCCAAGGGCTTTGAAATTTATTCGTGAATTTTTACGAGTCTGCGATGAAGATTGACCACTTTCACGAAAATTTTGAGCACGGGACATTGATTGTCTGTTTTCAGAGCGCAAGCGCGCACGTGTAACTTGATTGACGGCTGTATTGTCGGGTATATTTGACGAAAATTGATCGGAAATTTCTTGACAATCAATCTTCGACGCTTCGTATGCTAACGCAGATTGGACTACTCTTTCGTATGTTGCATCAGATATTTGTAAAAGTTTTTCACGGATTCCATTGTCCTTTAGCCCACGGATGAACTGAGCTCGCAGGAACAGATTCGCGACATTTCGTTCACATTGACACTCGAATTTACAGGTAGATGCTAGTTGACGTAGCTCTGCTGAATATTGACTGATCGTCTCCCCTTCTTTTTGGTGTCTCGACAAGAAGCGATGTTGTTGTACGATTATATTGGGGACTGGACACAAATGATCTTCTAAAAGTTTGACAAGGGCGTCGTAGGCCATGGTAGAAGGATCTGCCGGTGCAATTAGTGAACACAACACCGTATGTTGCTGCGGACCTATGTGAAGCAACAATTCCCTTACCCATAGTTCTTTATTGTCCTTGATTCCCTTCAAATCAAACCAATTTTCGAGACGCTTACGATATTGACGAAACGTTTCTTTGCTGCCGTCGAAATATTCGAAATTCGATACCACATTGACGCTGGTTTGAATTGGCTGATTCGACTTCATAGCCTGGATTATTTCTTCGTTTTGACGTAAAACTTCGGCCATTGTGGATAAAATTGACTTCAAATCCTCAGATTGCATTATTCAACGTGCTTCGAATTATTCTTTGTCGACGATTGATGATGAGATTAAGAGTAATGTGTACTCACGGCCTTGACTAGACTCGGTGGTCTTGTTGACGGACTATCTGAAGTTTTATCCTCGTCGCCACTTTGTTGTAACTTAAGATGATGAAATTACCACTAACAAGACAACGACTCCATATAATTTCATATATTAGAATCCCTAAGAATCCCAATGTACTCGACTCAATCTATATTCAAAATATGACATGTCAAGACTGACAAACATGAATATTCAATACTGACGCCAGAAGACCTGACATGTCAATAATATATACAAGGTATAACAAACATATTCGAGAAAGTTTATTTATATCTGATCCATGTGAGGAAGAATTAGAAAGAGAATTTGATGAAGTAGAAATGTACCGGGAAGAAATCATCAGATTCAAATCAAGATACGAGGTATTCCTGAACGAGAAGAAAGAAGATCAGATGACCCATTCGCAAAGTTCCACTGGAGACAAGAACAAGAAGAGGAATTTCAAACTACCGACACTTGAAGTGAAGAAATTTGATGGCAACGTGAGAAATTGGATAGGATTCTGAAGCCAGTTCAAAAAGATCCACGAAGATGAAGAAATTGAGCTGGAGGACAAGTTTCAGTATTTACTACAAGCAACTAAAGAAGGTACTGTGGCCAGAGACTTGATTGAGAGCTTTCCACCCTCCAGATCCAACTATTTAAAAGCCATGGACCAAATGAAGTTAGGTTTCGCTAGGGATGAATTCCTAATCGAGGTTTATGTACGGGAACTATTGGATTTGGTACTGAAGCAGGCAACCAAAACAAAGATGAGTATGACTTTGAGTAGTTTATATGATAAAATAGAAACACAACTGAGAGCCTCAGAATCGCTGGGGGTGACCAGTGATAAATACGCAGCAATGCTTTTTCCTCTAGTTGAGTCTGCTATGCCAGATGAACTTCTGAGAGTTTGGGAAAGGTACCGTAGTACGCATTCCGCTAATGCGAGTGAAGCACAAGCAGCGGGTGAAGCAAGCGGAGGAAATATAAAAAATACTAATCTTTTATCATTGTTGTTAGATTTTATGAGAAGAGAAGTAGAATCGGAAGAAAGAATCAATCTCGCCCAGACTAGTTCCAAGGCAGAAAATATACAAAACAGAAACATAAGCATTGCCAGAGGAAAACAGCAGAAGCAAGAAGATCCTGAATTGTATATAGCATCTGCGCTTTATTCAACCAGCGAGAGAAGTAAACATTCGAATACAGCCAGTGGGGGTAAGAATATTCCAATGTGTATATTTTGCGATAAATCACATTTAAGCCAAGATTGTTTGAAAGCACAGGCTCTCACTTTGGAAGAAAGGAGAGCAAAGGTAACGAGTAAAAAGGCTTGTTTTTCTTGCTTGAACATCAATCATACTAGTAGAGATTGTAGAGCTATAATAAAGTGTTTGATTTGCAAAAGAAAACATTATCCTATCATGTGCGCAGACTTACCTGATGAAAAGAAAGAGAGTTGTTCGAGAGAAATTATTGGCGAAAACAGAATCGATAATGTATTGACAACCAATCTTCATAATGATACTCTATTACAAACCATTCTCGTTAGACTCGTGAACAATGGTAAAGAGAAGATTGTCAGAGCATTATTAGATTCTGCTTCACAAAACTCATATATACTGTCAAAATGTGTCAAAGATTGTGGATTCGTCAAAAAGAGTGATCAAACTATCGTACAGGGTGTTTTTGGTTGTATGCAAACAGCACCTCAAACACACGGAGTATACAATATTGTTATTCAAAATATGAACAAAAATTTCGAAATTGAATTACAAGTCCTAGAATAAAACAAAATTTGCCATACTCTTCCTCGATTAAAAAATTTGGCGTATATAAAGGATTTGGAAAAGAAAAACATAATTCTGAATGAAATCTATATAGAAGATGCACCAAGCGAAATCGAATTATTGTTAGGAGCTGATATTTTTGGGAAACTACTTACTGGAAATATCGAAAATTTTGATGATACACTAGTCGCCGTAGAAACTTACTTTGGGTGGACTGTAATGGGGAATTGAACAATAATTCGAATGGAACAACTTTTTCTGGTGTAACAAATTGTACTTTGGCAGATTTATGGAGTTTAGATATTTTAGGAATCAAAGATCCAGCTGAAGTGCAATCAAAGGACTCTGTAGAGGAGGATACCATCAGGCAGTTCAACGACACAATCGAAATCAATAAGGAAGGAAGATACGAAATTCAACTTCCATGGATAGAAGAACATTCAAAACTCTCTAGCAATGAAAATTTGGCTCTAGCACGACTTCAAAGTACCACAAAGAAACTGCTCGCAATGAATAAATTTGAAGAACACCAGAAGGTACTGGTCGAATGGGAGAGAGATGGTGTAATAGAACAAGTCAGAGAAGGAGGTAACATCGGTGAGAATGTTCCACATTATTTACCCCATCATGCTGTGATCAAAGAATCAAGTAAAACTACAAAGGTTAGACCCGTGTTTGATGCGTCAGCTAAAGATGATGATGGTAATTTCTTGAATAATTGCTTACAAACAGGGCCTAACCTAATCGAACTGATTCCATTGTTATTAATGAGGTTCAGAATAGGAATCTTTGGTATCACAGCGGATATTGAAAAGGCTTTCTTACAAATAAGTATTTCACCAAATGATAGGAACTTTCTGAGATTTTTTTGGTGGTCTGATTATATGCGAAAAGAAATGAAAATATACAGACGGGTGGTTTTCGGAGTGAAACCGAGTCCATTTTTGCTAGCTGCCAATATGAATTATCATTAATCACATGCCCCAGAAAAATTCCGAAAGACAGCTGGGAAATCGATGGATTCATTCTACGTAGACAATTGTGTCACCAGTGTTAACACCCAAGCAGAATTGAATACATTTATTGAAGGATCCAAAGAACTGATGGCTTTCGGAAAATTCAATCTGAGAGAATGGGTGTAGTTCAAATAATTGTTCCGAAGAAATTCATTCATCAGTGTTAGGTATGATTTGGAATTTCAAGGAGGATGTAATTTTTTGCGATTCGAATGCACTGAGTGAGTTACAGAAACCTCCAAGTTCAAGACGTGGTTTACTTTCTGCAGCACAGAAAATCTTTGATCCGATAGGATTCACTTGTCCATTCACTCTCATTCCGAAATTATTACTCCAAGATACGTGGTCAATGAAAGTTGGATGGGATGGTGAATTACCTGAACTTATCGTTAAAAAATTCGAGAGTTGGCTGAAAGATACTCATTTCCTCAATTATTGTTCAGTTCCCCGATCAATAAGTATGGAAAAGATTCTCAATCTGAAGGATTCATCACTGCACATTTCCTGCGATTCAAGCAAATTAGCTCTCGCAGCATGTGTGTTTTTGAGAACAGAAATCTACGGGATTGTTTCGGTACAATTGATTCAAGCAAAATCGAGAATCGCTCCGAAGAATATAACAATTCCCAGGTTAGAATTATTGGCTTGTCTTATAGGAGTGAAATTATGTGAAAGTGTCAAGAAAGTCAAGGAATTCAGTGATTTACGTTTTACCTTTTGGAGTGATTCTTCAGTGGCCTTAACGTGGATCAAGACAAAAGGCACCTGGAAAACTTTTGTTGAGAATCGAGTTAAAGAAGTCAACAAATTTACTAGCACGCAACAATGGAATAATGTACCAGGCAATCTGAACCCAGCTGATATTGCTTCTAGGGGTTGTACTGGTGAAGCTTTGATGGAAAACAAATGGTGGGAAGGTCCACAGTGGTTGAAACGGGAAGAGAAGAATTGGCCACATTCTACATTCGAAATACCTTCTGAAGTGGAGAGTGAAAGGAAACAGGTATCAGTTTGTAACATAGCATGTGAAAATAAGCACTTCTCTATTGTTAACGCCCCACGTTAACACTATAGGTTAAGTTAGCAGCATAAATATTATAAATATATATTTTTTTTTTCCTCATTAATTAGTTCTTCATAATTTTCCTCATATTATTATTAGGGATTAATATTTGCCAAGAAATCAAATATTCACTATCACTCTGTATAGTGTTTCTATATTTTCCTTCTTCTAATTCGAAGGCGTTTTTTGTCTCTTATTTTTTGTGACTGTCAAAGCTGGTTTGGAGACGGACATGCCGAGAAAAGAGAGTCGAATTGATATTCAGCGAAATACGCGTGCTCTCTGTATCCATTACATTCACTGTGTATAAGTGACTCTTTATCGAACAAATGCAAAGCAAATCTAGTGTACAACACAGCCAGCACTTCATACAGTCCACAAACTCTTTGATCAGCGAATAAGGTGGTTGCAACCCCGAAGAAGATCGGATCAGGGAAGATTCCAGGTGAGTCCATCTCTATTCGACCTTTTTTGACAAGTCTTGAACCAGTCAAATTTTAAATCTAAAAACCTCATTCAAAACCTAACATTTATGGCTACATCGAACCGGATGTTATGGTGAATATTTGATTTGCAGGTGTTTCGAATTAATAAATTTATTGTTCTCTTCAACATACATTTACTGTTCTCTTCAACATAAATTTATTGTTCTCTTCAACATACTTTTGTCGACCTTGAATTTATTTCACAAATATTCTCTCAACAAAACACCATTCAAGTTGGAATCCCCTTGTTTTTGCTCTATTTTTTTTCCAACTTGAGGTCGTGTTTCATCTGCTCGGAAGATATGTTTTTATAAACATATTGTTTAGTGATTCATTTAAAAATAATAAAATAATCTCGTAGATTTTTTGAAGGAATCTCTTTTGGGAATTTCCGTGATTTCGCATACACTGCTCGACATAATTCTAGTAACTATGTCAGCAAAGCAATTGAAACAGTATCGCACTGCACGCGATATTGCAGTTGATAGAATGGCTGCATATAATTCGTCAGAACGTATTCTATCAACACCGTATTATATCAAAATATATTCGATCAAAATGGTAATTCAACAGAACCGTAATTTAACGGAGCAGTAATTCATCTGCATGCAAAACATCATAATGTAATCTATCATGTTGTAAAATGAAGGAATGTACTCCATAAGAACGTAAAAAATCATACCGTACTTTATAGAAATGGTAATTCATCATAACCGTATTCCATCAGAATGGTATTTCATCAGAATCGTATTCTGACAGCACGGTGAATCAACAAAACCGTATTGAATTAAAAAGGCAATTCATCAGAACCGTATTTCGTCGCTTCAGTAATTTGTCAGAATCGTATTCTGTCGCAATGGTGATATATCATAATGGTAATTCGTCATGATGGTAAATTATCAGAACTGTAATCCGTCGGAATATTATTTTGTCAGCAGTGTATAGTATCGGTACTGTAAAACATCATAACCGTATTTTAACAGAACTGTTAATCATCAGAACTGTGTTTCATGAGAACCGTAATTCATCGCTTCCGTATTCCATCAGCATATCAATGTATCATAATCGTATTCTATCAGAAGGCTAATCCATCATAACCGTATTTCATCAAAACCGTATTTCATCAAAACCGTATTCCATCAGAACCGTATTGTATCAGCACGGTATTTCGTCAGAATGGTAATCCATCGTAGGTACAGTGCTCTATCGGGAACGGAGTATCGATTTTCTGTCCGCTTTTCAGGTATGCTATGCGATGGCGCTGGTGAATGCATGTAAGATAAAAGAAGTATCAGATCAGAATAACTATTCTAACATGAAATATGTTATTCTGAATGAGATCTCGATAGGATTTCACCTCAAGAATCTTTGTAAGCTTCTCAATATAGCTTCTCAATGTGAGATCGTATATTTTTTATATTCTTATTGCAGGCAGAGAGGCAGTTACCCAGACAGCACCAGATATTCCATGAATCTCCCTATCATATTCCTTTTGGAATATTGGAATATTCTAGGAATAATCTGGAATATTCCGGAATATCTGTGGAATATTCTCTAAATATGCGAATGGGAATTCCTCAGATAATCATAGAATATACCCAAAAGAATATTCTATGTTGAATAATCCTGGAATATTCCAATAAACATATTCTAAAATAAAAAAAAGTGACCCAAGTAGGGATCGAACTCGTGACCTCAAGACTATCAGAGCAACGCCTTGACCACTAGGCCAGTAATCGAATTAAATAATGTTATACATATCAATTTCTTGTGAGAGCATTGTTCGAAATCGGATCATAAACACTTTGTTTCAAAATCCCCTTACATTTAATTGATAATGTTAGATACTCACATCTCTGAAATAAGAAATGGTATTTATGTGTTGGGAAACATAGGAATATTCATGGAATATTTCATGAATATACCGCACAGAATATTCAGTTGAGAATATTCCATGAATATACCGCACAGGATATTCAGTTGGGTATATTTCATGAATATACGACAGAGAATATTCAGTTAGGAATATTCCTGGAAGATTCATACCTGAATATTCCCTGAACATGTCCGACTATTCACTTTGGAATATTCCTTCTAGATGTTCCAGAGGCATGTATATATTCTAGGAATAATCGATGAATATTCGGAATATACTCGTCCTTTTTAGCATATTTAGAGAATATTCTATGAATATCCAGTGCTGTCTGGGTAGTTCCAACTGCCTGCGTGCGGTATCAATTATCAGGAATTCAGTTGTACCTACGTAAATTAGATTGAAAAAAAAAACTTATTCAATCTAGAATTTCCTTGCACTCTGTAGATATGCATCTTATCGAAATGTTATATCTATACAAGAATATATAGAGAAACAAGGTGCTTTCAGAGTCAGAATGAGATGAATCGATGACAAATTTCATGCGTATACAGGGTGAGTCACAATAATTTGAGCCCGTGACGAATTTCAAGATCATCAGATAAATAACCTGATTTTGAAGTTGAAAGTTCGTATCACCGTATATCCTGAACTCAATCCTTTCTGTGATAAGGTGTCAGGAATTGGATTACGATTTGAAATTTCAATAGGCTATCGACTGCTGAATTAGTTATAGGTAATTATTTATTTAGATTTTTTTGACCCATGGAGTACTTACGGTCGCATATGACCACATTATTTTTCCTATCACCATTTTCAGACATCAGCATTATTAAACATCATTTAGCCTGTTAACATCACACATATTTCATGAACCTGAACTCTCAAGTTACCGAGATGAATGCGGAAAACTACATATTTCACATCCCCATTCAGAATAATGAATATATGTCAGTTGTCACTTTGCCCGCAGTGAGATTCAAAAAATGGAATCACTTTTTTTGATGAGGTTCGGATGGAATGTTTTATGTTTCTACCTGATTCTTTGTTCATCGTTCGTTGACTATTTTCATATTGTATCCACACTTCCCAAATTATTTGTTCTTCAACACTTTGAGTGTCGCAGTCACACAAGCCTTTTGAGTTCTCATGAGCTTGGACAAGACCATGCACATATTCGTTGCATACGTCAACAATTCAATGTATTTACCCACATCTTGCAAGCAATATCAAGGATATATTCCTTCAGGGGTAGCTGGAACCACACTCAACATGTTGTTTTCAAATGCAACTCTATGGCATGTGACCACTCATTGGAAATCAGGTGGAAAGAGGAATCTAGCAAACGGGCAAAAGTTCAGGTTGTTGTACGTCTCCGAACATTTTTTTCAGCAATTGAATAATATTTAGGATGTACCATTTGAAAAAATCATCGAGGACGTCATGAGTCAGACGTGAATCACCCTGTATATTTGATGTCTGCCTACAAATGCGACCTGCTTCAATAGATTCCTGGAAAATGAATAGTTTGGCTCAACATGAATGTATCCACTACTACTATACGAGAATCCTGCTCGATGTGACGTATTTGCTGCATAACAACCCTCTATGTGTGATATATGTTTGAATTCAGTTTTCCATAAAGATTTCAAAAATTGAATAATATATGGAAAAAATTCACGCGGACATAATAATTCCAACATGAATCTCCCTCTATATTTAATTTTCCTGTATGAATCTGGCGAATTTGAATTGAAAGTCGAATTATTCCAAGAATTTGAAGAGAAGTTATCGAAAAAATAAACGAAATATAGATTGACCGACAAAAACGCCCCAAGCCAAACAATAAGCACCGTTAGTTATTATTCGACTTCTATGAACAAAAAATTGTAGGAAATGCGAGGAAATGGCTCATCAGATACTAGGAGGAACATGTTTTCATAATCCAAACTCCCCTAACAACACAGGGATGTCCTAGGTACGTCCCTTCTTTGTTCCGCGGTACAAGGACATGATTGGGGCATCTAGGGGATGTCCCGCAGTGGTTGTCCAGTTGGCATCCCGCCCGGTACATCCCTAGGTTATCCTATTCGTGTCCCTGGAATATCTGATATCGATTCACAGTCCTTGAATTTCATCAAACTATCGAGTTACATTTTTTTGAAAATGTCTGTTTTTCTTCTGGAAAATAATTGTAATGAATATAAAGAATAAAGTATCAGAATTTCTTAAGAAATTACCATTCTTCGCAAACAGAAATCGTGAATGCATAATGCCCCTCATTTTTAAACAAAAATGTATTCATTCAGGTTTCTGTAGTTTAGTCCTGTTCATCAATTTGTTCAGTACATGAATCTTAAGAAGGCATATTAGCTAATGGAGTAAGGTGCGTGCATTATAAGCTGAAGGTCCCGGGTCAATCCCTACTCGACCTACATTTTTTTCCTTCTGTCGAAGGGATGTCCCTGGAATATCTTTGGGACGTCCTAGGGATATCCTTCCTCCGTACTTGGTACATCCTAGGGACGTATCAGAAGGACATCCCTTGGATGCCTTCTTTGGCGGCCAGCGGATGTCCCTTGGACATCTCTAGTATCAAATCAGGGACGTCCCTGTGAATGTACTAGTATCAGCGATAGTAATTTATTTTTAAATAGTATCAACTTTTTTTTTATTGATTTTAACTTTTACGTGAAATTATCCGACGATAAACCTTGACAAGGGCCTAAAAGAAAAAATTCACTAGGCTCTCTGATAGGAGAATTCTTTAAGCGCAGTGACATCTTGGGGCAAATCATCTAATTTGTCCTTACTATACGTATATTGGAATAATATTCATATTTTTATTTCATAGAGACGAGGAGAGAAAATCTCAAAAAATTTGGAATAATGAATGTACCACCTCCTCGATTAACCTACAGGCAGTATTTCACAAAATATCAATTTATGAATATAAAAAATATACTGTGTTTTATTTGAAGAAATATAAATTCAGTTATATCTGAATAATGAATAACAGGAGCCCAAATTAATATTTTTTGACATAACCCGTATAAGACTGAAAAACTTTGAAATCCAATATTTGGGTCAACGATTTCAAGCCTGGCAAAGCTTTTCACGACGAATAACATGTTTTCCTGAAATCAATAAAGAAAAGTTTTGAATTTGTTGCCAACTGTTCCAGACTAAGGTTACGTTTCTTATATATATGATTATCAAATATATTCTTTTTTTCATCGCTTGGAGCGCACGAAAGGGAATCCCTATAATGTTCAAAGAACATCGTGCGTTCCTAGGGAGGATAGGGACAGGAGGTGGGTATTGGAATTTGTTTTGAACTTTTGGAGATTATATGTAACTTCTGAATCATTCGATTTAGGAATTTGAAAATTCGTGGGTAGCAAGTATACTGAATTTCTCATCGATTGACAAGACAATTTTAGTTTGATCACTTTCTGTTTCAGCATAAACGAACCCAACTTTGTATCTTCAAATTGGACACACTGCGTTATATTCCATAATATTTCAGGTATTATTATGACGAATTCAGTGATACCAGGTTTGATAGGGTTATTTCAAATGATCACGAAGGTATTTGATTTAGATTTTTCCATAAATGCTCAATGGGTGTTACTTCGCAATATCTGTACTTCTCTGTCACACTCATTGGGCATATGGAAGCTAAGAACGCCATTATCTTCTTATTCGTTTGAAATAACCCTGTCAAACCCGCTATCCTAGAACTCGTTATGATAATCCTTATTGCCAAATCATGGAATAATAAACATTGAAAAATCAGCAGTTGGGACAATTTCCGGTAAAACTGGAAGTGAAAGAACTGATATTTTGTCAATTGATCAGGATCTGATCCCGAATGAATCAGAAATTACGACAGCACTGGCCGTTTGTTGTGCACATCTCTCATCTCTGTACATATTAAAAGTATTCTGATATTTCCAATTATATGGAGGTAGATTTCTCAAATTTCAAGGAAATAGAAAGCTTTCAAAGATACATTCCATGATCGAATGCGATTATTATCAGTGGAATACACTGCTCACCGGTAGCAATGGATTCACTGATATTTCCAAAAGGTGTACCAGTTCTGAAAAATGTATTCCTTGCCTTACTTCTCATGAAGGCAATCTTGTACATTCGATAATCAGGACGATAAAATTTGCTGAAGCGATAAATTGAAGCTATGGAAGGTAAAATCATTTTCCCAGATTTTTTTATATCTTTCTCTCTTCATTTCTATAGATAAAAATCATCAGCAACATGCCTTCTCACCATGACACTTCTCAAGACAATTTGAAAGAATTGCTTTTTCCATTTTTTATGGGATCAGATTCGTTACCGAAATATCAACGTATAATTTTCCTGAAGTTAGGTAAACTATCAATACAAATATCTGTTTTTTTTTTAATTTATAAATTCACTTTATGATTTCCATCTTAAACATTAACATAATATAGCATTGTATTAACATGTTTTAGAACGTATGCATATTTATCTCAAAAACGGTTCGTTTACCAAAAAAAAATTAATATGCAAAAGAAGCCTCTGAATTGAACGATCTATACAATTTGATCACTGAAAGATGCTAGCGGCGTACTACGATCGAAGAAGTCTGGAGGGGATAAAGAAGCCTCTACCTCCAAAAACGTATCACCCTGTAGATTTTGAAAATCTTCAAAATGCTTGAAATGATGATCTTCTAGGAAGTATTGACTACATCAAATTCCAAAATAATATCTTGAAAAGTGAGCGAGATATTTCAATTGATAAAAAAAAATAATTAAACTTTGACCCCCTGTAGCTCCGCTACTGAACAAGATCGGACTAATGTTTGTATGAACTTTTGTGATTAATATGATGAGATCTATCTTCCATTTCAGTTTGTGCCTCAGAACCTGAATCACCCTGTATATTCTTTAGCGTTATAGGAATATGACTGGAAAACTTCCCAAACATTTTTCATCAAATGGGATGCATGGGGAATTCTTCGATATTTTCTAGATTTATAATAGTGAAATATTCATTTTCAGAATGAAAACACGGCAGCAGAATATGTTGAGTTATCACGAAGATATTCAATGTTCCATTTAGTAAAAAATGTGCTTGTTGCGTTTGTTTCAATCAGTATTTTGATTCATCAAACAATCGGAAATCATCCTAAACAAACCCTGAACAGCATCTATATGCATTCGGCGGTACTAACACAAATATTCTGTGCGTCTAACTGTGATGAAGTTATCTGTAATAATTGGATATCTAGTGTATTTACAGAATGCTGTACTGATGAAATACGATTCTGATAGAATACGGTTTTGACGAAATACGGTGTTGACGAAATACGGTGTTGACGAAATACGGTGTTGACAAAATACGGTTCTGACAAAATACGGTTCTGACGAAATACGGTGATGATGGAATACGGTTCTGATGAAATACAGTTTTGATGAAATATGTTTCTGATAGAATACAGTTCCGATAGAATACGGTTCCGATGAATTACTGAAACTATAGAATACAGTGCCGATGAATCGATGTGACGATGGAATACAGTTCCTATACGATACGATTTTGATGAATTACGATTCTGATGTTTTACTGAAGCGACGAATTACGGTACTGATAATTTACTGAAGCTATGGAATACGGTGTTGTTGAATTAGCATTCCTATGTAGTACGGTTCTGATAGAATACCCTATCGATAGAATTAGATTATGATAAATTACCGTGATGATGAAATACTGTTCTGATGAATTACTGTTATGAGCAAATACGGTTCTTATCGAATACCATTCTGATGAATTACATTTTGACGAATCACGTTCTGTTATAATACATACCTACAAATTACGGAGCTATGTTTTACAAAGCGATGAAAAACGTGCTTACAGAATACAGTAACTATCAATTACGGTACCTACGAATTACCATTCTGATGAAATATATTCTTATAAATTATATTTTGATACATTATATTCTGACGTTTTGGGTGTTCCCGATAGAATTCATGAGATTTATGAATGTGCTCCTAATGCGAGGGATGACCCTGCTCTGCATACAATATTCAAAATCAGATGTGTTGAATAAGCACTTATTTATGAGTCATTCAATGAACAACATAGTGCCATCATCAATATTTTAGTTTTACAAGAAATTGTCGACTTAGAACCCGAAAAAAGAATTCGAGCTGTAGTAGATGCGGAATACTTCGAAATTAGGGCCGTTCATTATGATCTCTTTGAGTTAGCCAATCATAATTTAGATTCTTCTTTTCATAGTGTTAACAACTCTAGTATAAGACTACCAAAATTGAATGTTCCAAATTTTGACGGGTCCTTAAAAACATGGCCAACTTTTATTGGTTTATTTGACTCACTGATTCATAAAAATAAATCTATTTCAAATATTGAAAAATTCCAATATTTATTGTCCGTTCTGTCTGGACCGGCATTATCGGTAATAAAAACTATTCCGCTTGATAATGACAATTATGATATTGCCTATAAAAATTTGACCGATCGTTTTCAGGATAAAAGAGCTTTGGCAACTTTTTATTGGGAAGAAATCAATAGTTCACCTAAAATTACTACTGAATCTTCTACTAGTTCGAGGAATTTGTTAGATACATTCAACAATAATCTTCAATCCCTTGATAACTTAGGTTTTCCCGTCGATCAGTGGGATTTCATTCTTTTCAACCTTCTCAGTAAAAAGATTGATGAAGAGTCTTTGAAACGCTTCGAATTGAAACATGCCTCTTCAGACGTACCGACGTATAATGCTTTGTATCATTTTCTGAGTGATCAATGTATAGCCTTCAAATCTGTCTCATTATCCAAGTCGACAATAAAAACTCCATTCATTCGAAATAAAAGATACTCTTCACCAAATACAAAAAACTCTCCAACTTTTCTGGTAAATACTTCTGATAATACTAATAATAAATGTCCACTTTGTAAAATGAATCACTCAATATATAAGTGTCCTACCTTTACTTCAAAATCTCCCAAAGAAAGGTATGATATCGTTAAATAACATAAGTGGTGTACCAAATGTTTAGGTTACAAACACTCTGCAAACAATTGTGCATCAAAGTCTTGCTGCTATATTTGCAGTGGAAATTCCCACCATACTCTTTTACATTTTAGCGAAAACCCTCAAAAGTCAACACTTCCTGAGCTACAGGCTCCAGGAACGTCATCGTCATCTGACGCTGTTACTCTCACTAATACTCTCGTAGACTCATCAGTTTTATTATCCACTGCCAAAGTTGAGATACGTGACAAGGCAGGAAATTTTCATATCATCCGCATACTCCTTGATTCGGCCAGTCAAGCTTCCTTCATCACTGAGAGATGTGCAAAGCGGCTGAACTTACCCAGATTTTCATCAAACCTCACCATCAACGGTTTGGGGGATATGTCATCGGTTGCTTCATTTTATATTTCTTGTTTGTTGCGCTCTATTGGCATATATCAACCTACCATTTCCGTTGATGCAAATATCGTTCCCACAATATCATCTTTCCTACCAAATTGAATGATTTCTATCAATAAGTTATCTCAGTTTGCTAATATTCCCTTGGCTGATTCGTCATTTAATGTGCCGGGGCCTATTGATATGTTGCTTGGTGCCGATGTCTTCTCTCTCATTTTAGAGGAAGGAAAATTAGTAGGGCCTGCCGGTCAGCCCACTGCTTTTAAAACCATTTTTGGATGGATAGTTATGGGGTGAGGTTCCTATTTTTAATGGTCCCGAAGTGAATTCTTTTCACGTCTCTTGTGAATGCAACTCTAACTTGAATGAAAGTCTGAAATTGTTCTGGCAATTGGAACAAATTCCTGTAGTCAGTGCCCTCTCTCCTGACGAAATCGCGTGTGAAGAAATATTTCAAAAAACACATTCCCGTGACTCTTCAGGGAGATATACTGTATCACTTCCCTTCAAAAATTCGTTACCCTATTTTGTTCACACTCGTTCTTCTGCTCTTCGCTGTTTTTATTCTCTAGAACGGCGACTCTATCAAAACCCCTCTACATTCCTAGAATATTCGAATATATTGAAGGAATATCTCGACAAAGATCATATGGAAGCCGTAAATATCGCTTCTCCATATGAAAATACATAATATATTCCCCATCATTGTGTGGTTAACTCTAATAGTCCCACTACCAAAGTAAGGGTCGTATTCAACGCTTCTTTCAAATCTCCTTCAGGCATCTCATTGAATGAAACCTTGTTCATTGGGAAAAAGCTTTAACAAGACATTGTCGCTCTGTTGTTGAACTTTCGCTGTCATACCTATGTTTTTACTGCCGATATTAAGGCTATGTATAGGCAAATTCTGGTTCAAGAATCCCATCGTGATTTCCAAAGGTTGCTTTGACGATTTTCTAAAAATGACCCTGTTCAAGACTTCCGATTGAAAACTGTCACCTTTGGTGTCTCTGCAAGCCCTTTTCTCGCCCTAAGAACTTTGTTTCAGCTGTCCGAAGATGAAAAAAATAATTTTCCGAATGCTTCCAGAGTATTGAAGAGAGATGTTTGATGTTTATGTGGATGACATTTGTTCAGGTGGAAACTCTTTGGAAGAAACCATCATTTTACAACGAGATTTAATATCTTTACTGAAAAAGGGATGTTTTCTCTTGAGAAAGTGGTCCAGTAATCATCCGGACCTACTAAGAAATTTTCCTCATGAGGACTGTCAGCAAACTGCCCTGTCTTTCAATAGTAGTGATGGAAGTGATTCGGTGGTAAAAGTATTGGGTCTCAAATGGCTTCCATGTACTGATACTTTCTCTTATGATGTTATTCCTTCGAATAAAACCTGCACGAAACAAGCCATTCTTTCTGAAGTTTGTCGAGTTTTCGATCCTCTCGGTTTTTTAACACCACTGTCGTTTTTCTCCAAATTCCTCATTCAGCATCTCTGGAGCCTTGGATGTGATTGGGATCAGAAACCCCTCCGTACATCATCGATTAATGGACAAAATATAAGAACGAACTCACATGTCTTTCTGAAATAAAAATACCCCGACATGCTCTTATACCCGGTTATCTTTCTTGTGAACTGCATGGTTTTGCCGACAGTTCGGAGAGGGGATATGCTGCAGTGATATATTTCCGTTTCAAAGTTTCTGAGAATGAATATGAACCTCGGTTGATTAGTGGCAAATCTAAAGTTGCACCTTTACAAAAAATCTCTATCCCCCGTTTAGAGCTTTGTGCTGCTCTGCTATCAAAATTATTCGATTTCATCCTCAACACATTCAAGGATACGCTTTCTTTCGACTATATATTTGCTCGGAGTGATTCTATGGTCGCTCTTGATTGGATAAAATCATCGGCTCATCGCTGGAAACCCTTTATCAGTAATAGAGTGAGTTATATCCAAGAACGAATACCACCACATTATTGGCATTATGTCCGCTCGAGTGACAATCCTGCCGACTGTGCCTCTTGAGGTTTACTACCCTTAGACCTAATGAACCATCCCCTTTGGTTCCACGGACCAACTTGGCTGACCCTTCCAAAAACCAGGTGGCCCACTCACACTCCCAGTTCCGATCGATCTCTCGTCTTGGAAGAGGAGAAAACGGTAACTCTTCTCACATTCATTGCCCTCGACTCTTTGGAGACTTTTCTTGAAAAGTATTCGTCTCTCAATAAAATGACTAGAATTATTTCCTATTGTTTTCGTTTCATGAATAATTTGAGAAATCCCACAGCAAAAATCTCCACTGCATTCACAGCACTTGAATTGCATCACTCCTTGCTTGCCCTAGTGAAAGGTGTTCAACATTCATCATTTCCTGTCGAAATTACTGATTCAGAAAATAAGCTTCCCCTACCTGAAGCCCTCAGAAAATTGAATCCCTTCATTGGAGAAGATGGTCTCCTCAGGGTGGGCGGTCGTTTGGTGCATTCTGGGCTCGCTTATGATAAGAAACACCCTATTTTATTACCGAGCAAACATCGTCTCACGTATCTTATTATCCAAAAAATTCATGAAGAAAATTTCCATCCTGGTTTGCAAACTGTGCATTTTTTGATTGCCCAAGAATTTTGGATTCTATCACCGAAACGTGCCATTCGACATGTTCTTCGAAATGTCACAAATGTTTCCGTGTTAATCCTACTCCCTTAGAACCCTTCATGGGTAACCTACCTTTCCTGCGAATAAATCAAGTTAAACCATTTTCATGTGTAGGGGTGGATTATGGTGGCCCTTTTCATATTACTCGTGGTAGAGGAAGAGGATCTCAATCGTACAAAGCTTATATTTGTTTGTTCGTTTGTCTTGTCACAAAGGCAGTTCATATTGAGTTGGCCTCTGACCTCTCTACCGATACTTTCATTGCTGCCTTACGGCGTTTCATCAGCCGACGAGGACGGTGTAATCGCATTCTTTGCGATCAAGGTACCAATTTTGTTGGTGCAAAAAGAGTACTTTCCGAATTCATGCGTCAAGCATCTGAATCTGAGAAAATTTCATTCCAATTCAGTGCTCCTGGATCCCCTCATTTCAATGGAGTTAGTGAGGCTGGAATAAAAGCAATTAAATCACATTCATTTGATACGAGTCGTAGGAAATCAAGTGATGACCTATGAGGAGTTTTATACACTGCTCGTCCAAATTGAGGGTCTTCTGAACTCAAGGCTCCTCTACCCCCAAAGTTCTGATCCCAACGACTTGACAGCATTGACCCCAGGTCATTTCCTCACTATGGAGCCCCTTACATCTCTCCCTAATCCCGACCTCTCTCATTTAAAACTCAATTGTTTCGATCGATGGCAGCTAGTACAAAGATTCCAGCAGGACATTTGGAAACGTTGGCACACCGACTATTTGAATACTCTACAACAGCGCCACAAATGGCTAAATAAGGGAATATCTATCAATATTGGGGACTTAGTTTTAATTAAAAACGAATCCTTACCACCTCTACAGTGGCGCTTGGCCAGAATAGTGAAAACGCATCCGGGGTCAGATGGGATTGTGAGAGTGGCAACAGTTCGGACCAACCAAGGTTTTTTTCCGAGGCCTCTGGTAAAGTTGTGTCCTCTTCCCCAACCTGTATGAAAATACAAGGTATTTTGGTGGGCGAAAATGTTAACGCCCCACGTTAACTGTAGGTTAAGTTAGCAGCATAAATATTATAAATATATATTTTTTTTCCTCATTAATTAGTTCTTCATAATTTTCCTCATTATTTTTTTTCCTCATTGATTAGTTCTTCATAATTTTCCTCATATTACTATTAGGGATTAATATTTGCCATGAAATTAAATATTCACTATCACTCTGTATAGTGTTTCTATATTTTCCTTCTTCTAATTCGAAGGCGTTTTTTGTCTCTTATTTTTTGTGACTGTCAAAGCTGGTTTGGAGACGGACATGCCGAGAAAAGAGAGTCGAATTGATATTCAGCGAAATACGCGTGCTCTCTGTATCCATTACATTCACTGTGTATAAGTGACTCTTTATCGAACAAATGCAAAGCAAATCTAGTGTACAACACAGCCAGCCCTTCATACAGTCCACAAACTCTTTGATCAGCGAATAAGGTGGTTGCAACCCCGAAGAAGATCGGATCAGGGAAGATTCCAGGTGAGTCCATCTCTATTCGACCTTTTTTGACAAGTCTTGAACCAGTCAAATTTTAAATCTAAAAACCACACCTCATTCAAAACCTAACACTACGTATGTTGAGAGGAATGTCTTCTAATATCGTACCTAACTCATTTTCTAAGAAGTTGAGGTACATTGCACCATTCAGAGACCCTGGGAACATGTAGTATCCAACGAATTTGTCTCCTAAAGTCGCAGCCCAGACGTTCACTTTGAAATTATATTGAAAATGCGTAACTTTAACAACGTGTGGATTTTCGTCAGCCCAGAAATGAGTGTTGCGCGAATTGAAAACACCGTTTCTAGTAAAAGTTGCTTCGTTTGTGAACAATATTTTGTTTAAACACTCAGGACATCTTCGAGTTAGTTCCAGCAACTCTTCGCAAAATCTCAATCTTATTTAATTGTCTCGTGGTAACAGTTCTTGTACCTGCAAATAATGATAAGGGAGTAGCTGTTGCTTTCTGAGAATCCTGGTTACATTCGCTTGTGTTGTGTCTATTCGTCTTGCTAATTTCCTTGTACTTATTTCCGGATCCTGGTCCACTGTATTTAATACTTCTTCTTCAACTTCTACAGTTCTCGCACTTCTGGGTCGGCTACCATTTCTATTATTGGTTTTCAAACATCCTGTTTCACGCAGTCTTTGTACAATCCTCAAAATTGTTCTCGAATTTGGAACGCGTCGAGCGGGAAACATCTCTGCATATCGTCTCACAGCAGCATTTGCATTTCCGAAGCACTCGCCAAGCATTAGAAGCATATCAGTTTGTTCAGAGAAGGAATAACCTGCAATATTTCTTAAAATCTCAGTTGATAATCGCAGTGATAAATGACACAGTAAAACCACACGAACAAATCAACTACAACAATGTTGACTCGAATGTTGATGACATGAACGTCAAAATTGAGAACAAAATTATTCATCATGGCCTGCTAAAATATTGTTACCGATGAATCTCGCGATGAATAAAATCAATCTGCTGATATCATGTAACTACAAAAACTCAAATATCTCACGAACGGCTCAATTTTTTGTATTTGGATAGGAGTACCTGTTTCATGTAATTTTCTTCGCTCCATCAAATGCTCCTGTTTTTTCACCGAAAATAATACAGGGAAAAAAGTTTCCTACAAAAAATCATGACTCACCCTCTGAAAACACCCTTTATAACAATATCAGAAATGTGGAAGTGTGACGAAAGAATGTATTTTGACAACATACATTCATGCACAAAATTTCAATCGGGTGGCTTTCATCGTTCAGAAGTTATGCGGAGAAATTATTATAATTTTATCAACTTAGGAAGGATATTATATCTCCCTTAATATGCATTTTGGGCCATGAGTTTAATCATCAAACTACACTTATTTTTCAATGTTCTATCACCCCCAGAAAGCTCAGTTCACATTTTTGACTCACCCTGTATAGAGTCCCGCATATGGGACCATTTACTGGGCCGCTGATATCAGGTATGAGAAAAATATATCCATTGATGCCCCATATCAAAATGTTTGCTGGGACGGTATAAAAACAAATAATTCATTCAAATTATTTATTCACGAAAAAGTAGTACACATAAATGGAGTTCACGCCTTCTTCGTTGTCGGAACTTCAGGTGCAGCAGTGGTAGTGGTCAAATCTCCACAGTTGACGTTGCGGTCGCAGACGGTTTGGGTATTGTCCCAATTAGTTCCTGGTGGACATTTGAATTGGAAAGCAAGGCCACCAGAGCATTCGTAGAACACAGCGCACTCCTTAGTGTCTGGAAGGAAGGTGGGTTGTGCTGAATCTACTGCTGGACATCTCGAATCTGTAACAGTAATATATATTCAACCAATGAGTAACTATACCTTTTCAACTTCTAATGGAGAGAGATCATTTCCAAAATTGAAATTATTATCTTCACCTTGGGACGAACTGATTCAGTATATTCGACACATTAAAATTGGTGATAACCCTTATAGCATACAACGTCCTAGGGACGTCCCTATTTGGTACAATTCACGTCCGAATGTCTCGAACCAAAAATAAGTGTCCTTGGGACGTCCCAGCCCGTACATCTCATGAAATGTCCGAGCAAGGACGTTCACGGAATGTCCCAGCTGGTACATCATTTCAAATGTCATAGAAATAGCATCCCTTAGACGTCCCACGTGATCCCTAATGGGATATGATTTTGAACGTTCCTTTAGGGACATCCATCGGATGTCCCGTCTAGTACATATTCTGGCATGACTTCAGATCTTATGAAATGTCCCTTCTAGACAACCATGAAATGTCCCTGATGGTATATTCCTTCAAATATCTCTGTACAGACGCCCTTAATATTTCCAGGATCGTATGACAATCGAAATGTCCCTTAGGGATATCCGTCGGATGTCCCAATTGGTACATGAACTGTTCTCTTTCAATGTCCTAGAAATAACGTCCTATAGACGTCCCAGTCCGTATTTTCAATATGTTGTCCCTCTGCGAGGACGTTAACTTACACCTCGCCGACGAATGATTGCTCGTAGGCAATAAGTACTCCTCGTCGATGTCCTTTACGTAAGTTCATTAGACATCCTTGGGAAACTTTCTGGAGACCTTCTACGGACCATCAACTCAACTGGATGTCCTAATCAGTTATGCAAGATCTGGTCCCAGAGGGACCCGGTAAAATTCAAATTCAAGAATAATTCGTACGTCCCTGGGACATCCTATGGACATCCAATTGATAGTTTGTCCTATGGATGTCCTATGGATGTCCTAAGGATGTCCTCTGTAGTGCTTGATGAGGAAAACTGTAGGATTTGAGTATTTGATAGTCGTCCCAGGGACATCCCTCAAGGACGTCCCTTGTTGGTCCTCAAGTGGGACATTTGTGCGTCCCACAGACGTCCGATGGACGTCCACGGTACCAAATTCGAACGTTCTATAGACGTCCTGAAAGTCCCGACAGGGCGTCCTGAGGATATCCATGGGACATAAGTGTGTTATTAGGGAAGCAGAATCAAATTGAAATTAATTACTTTCGAAATGAGATTGCATGACCAAATTCAAATTGTAACCAACCCTGATAGCACACTGAATAGACATCCATAGGACGTCCCACCAGGACATTCTGGACGTCCATAGAACATGCGTTCTTGGTACCGCGGACAACCATATTACGTCCGTGGGAAGTACAAATGTCTCGACTCCTCACTAAAAAAGGATATCCCTCAGGGATATACATTGGACCAGGAAGTTCATTGTACATTCTGTTTTCGTTCCAAGGTTATTTATGAGACATCTTCCAAAATGTCCTCTGAAATGTTCAGAGGACCTCCTCTGAAACGTCTTCTAGAACGATCATAGTAGATCCCTAAACTTTTCACAGGACGTCGTCTGAAATGTTCATAGGATGTCCCTGGACGTACGGATCAATCTTGACTTTGAATTTATTTGAGTCTCCCTAGGAGCAGATCTTGCATAACTGATGAGAACATCCAGTTGAGTTGATGGTCCGTGAAAGGTCCTCAATAGATCCTGAAGGAGGTTTCCAAGGATGTCCAATGGACATAACAGATAAGAACATCCAGGTGAGTTGATGGTCCGTAAATGGTCCTCAATGGATCCTGAAGAAGGTTTCCAAGGATGTCCAATGTACTTGCGTAAATGACGTTGACGTAGAGTATTTATAGCCAACGAGCTGTCAATCGTCGGCGAGGTGTTAGTTAACGTCCTTTTAGAAACAACATACCTCGCGTACCGACTGGGACATCCGTAAGACGTTATTCCTAGGACATTGAAAATTATCATTCGATTACGTGAAGAACATTTATATAGAAGATCTATCTGAAGTCCTGATGACAATGTATACCATCGATTGATGTACCTTAGGACATACTCCGAATCGTATTCAGGACATTCTGAGGACGTCCTTGAGACGTCCATAAGACGTTGTACTCATGACATTTCATGGAATGATATTCCCTGATGAATTTTCTTTTGCCTACATATTATGAGTTCCTTCCAAAGTCATATAACATGTCATGTACCAATTGGGACATCCGACAGATGTCTCTAAGGGATATCTCGTGTGGTATACGATCCTTGAAATATTGAGGACGTTGTTCTAGAAGAGACATTATATATATAAGAACTAAAGTCATCTCAGAAAGTGTACTACTTGGGACATCCGGTATACATTCCTGAAGGAACTTTCTAAATTATATCTCATCTGGAACATGCTGAGGACGTCCTTGCATGGACAGTCTACTGGATGTGAAACGTGGAATGTCTGAAGGATGCTATTTCTATACGACATTTGAAATGATGTATACTTGCTCGGCCATTCAATAGACGTCCATGCTCGGACATTCCATGAGACGTACGGGATGGGACGTCCCAAGAACAATCTTTTTGGGTGCGGGATATTCGGACTCCAATTGTACCAAAAAGGAACGGCCATAGGAGGTTGCCTGCTATCAGGGAAATTAATTGGCACTGAATAAACAACTCCAAATTCATATTGAACAAATTCAAATCGAAATTAATTTCGAATAGGAACTATCTAACGTGCTCCGTTTTTGAGATATAGGATGTTGAAGTTGAAAGTATAAATTGTTTTTATTCCTAACTTCCCTTGTATATGAGCTTTCATCGTGCCATAATTCAGTATGATTGGAGACAGAGAAAGCCCCAAAACTTGAAAATGATTGTAATTGGGGTTATTGAATGATCTCAATGGAAGTCATGAAAACACCTACATTAAATTTGGAGTCAAATCGAATTTTTATTGTTTCCTCAAAAACTAAGCTGGATACAGAAATCACAAACGTGCTGAAAAAGTTTTTACCCACTGTGACGCCACTGGTATTATTATTGCCAATATGATTGTACTAGAATGAGCTCTTTATTACTATTACCAAAACCACAGTTCAATTAGAATTGATGAGAAGACGATTGAGTGATGAAGGAAAAAACGATTTCTCGTGGAAACATCAATACCCTGTAAATCCAAAACGAAGTAAGTCAGGACAAATGTTGATATGACCTTTATTTCCTGGAATTTTACAAGGAATCACCCCTTGAATTTTTCCGGTGTTAATTAGATACACCCTGTATACCTACATATACAATATGGAATTGATTGATTCGGTAGCGAATTTGTTTATCATATTGAATGCGAAATTTTGAAAAGGATTCTAATTACAAACGACTGTAAGAAAGAAAAAAAAGGATAGAAGTCTCAAAGTCTGTCGATCACGAAAAATTATTTGATATCCAGTAGTGTAACTAGTTTCTGCCACAGGCCATCATCAGACACGAAATTGATGTATTCAAAGTACCTTGAAGATAATTATGAACATTGTTGAGGAGTTAAAAAGAGTCAAAGAGGTGGTATAGTTACCCCAGTAATACATATCAACAGCAAGAAAAATTATCAAAACGCCAAGGTCGAAAATTCAAGTTATCAGTCCTGAATTTGGAATAGGTTCAGATCTAGGAGAAGTCCAGTGAAACCAGATCAGCATTATATTTATAAAGAGATACATCAAAACGAATAATCGAAAAGTTTCAAAAAATACCCTCACGTGAGATTCATCAGGTTATGCAAAATGCAAATGGAAGCTAAGACGGAATTTGAAGAATCAGAAACATTATAAATCACATGAGAAGTAAACATGGCCAAGAACAAGTGACACAAGTCACATAGTCACAAGTCAATAACACATGACATACAAAATATACAGTGTGTCCCACTTACCATGCTCACCATGGGTATCTTTTTAACGGTGGAAGATACGAGGTCGGTTAAATGACACCAAATGTGGAGTTTGTCAAGACCAACTATAATGTGAAAAAATATTTTGATAAAATCTATTCGTTTTTGTTTTATACGAAAAAAAAACAGATTTTGATCATTTTCATGTCTCCTCCGTAACTTCTTCATTTATAAAAATATTCAAATAGGAATTCTACATTCTCATGGCAGTTTTTCCGAGTGATTTCGAAAAAAATATGAAATTTATACCAACTCTTCCAGAATTTGAGATATCAGCACCAACTTTAGTTTTTCAAATGTATCTTGAATTTATGAATTTCACCAAAAAAATCATGTTCGACCTCGAAAACCCCCACTCACCAATTTTGAATGGAATCGGACCAAATCTTGTCCGCCATCTTGGAGCTGCCATTTTTTTTAATTTCAACAAAAATTCCATATATATTGTCACCGAAATCATGAACACCTGCCAAATTTCAAGTTAATCGGAGATATGGAATTTTTGTTCAAATTAAAAAAATGGCTGCTCCAAGATGGCGTACAAGATTTGGTCCGATTCCATTCAAAATTGATGAGTGGGAGTTTTTGAGGTCGGAGATCATGATTTTTTTGTTAACATTTATGAATTCAGGATGGTGGCTTCCAAATAATTTTTTGTTTTTGTATAAATGACGATAACTCTGTTGTTATCAGCACAAAACTATTACTGCGACATATCATCTGTGAGAGAAAAAGAAGTTATTTGTAACTAAGTCATAGTGAGCTATGACCTGCATTTGAAAAACTAAAGTTGGTGCTGATATCTCAAATTCTTGATGAGTTGGTATAAATTTCATATTTTTTTCGAAATCACTTTGAAAAACTGACATGAGAATGTGAAATTCCTATTTGAATATTTTCATAAATAAAGAAGGTACGGAGGAGACATGAGAATGAACAAAATCTGTTTTTTGCGTATGAAACAAAAACGAATGGATTTCATCAAAATATTTTTTCACATTATAGTTGGCCTTGACAAACTCCACATTTAGTGTCTTTTAACCGACCTCGTATCTCTCACCGTTGAAAAGATACCCATGGTGAGCATGGTAAGTGGGACACACTGTATTATTATTACATGAAAATGATCGACGTGAAATTTCAAGTTTTTAACAGTAGGGACACCTGCGTTGTAGGCATCTTTATCATTCTTTTGAAGTAATCAAATATCTGATGTCACTGTCAGTCTAATCCTGTGATTTAATTTCAAAAAATTGCGAATTTAGTGGTTGTTTAGTAATATACGTAACCGCTAAGTCGAATGGAAGATAAAAGGACTTGCAGTGCTTTCTCGGAGACGGTATTATTGACTAATTTTTCGGAACTATGGCACAACAAATGCCATCAACAGTGTACATATATGTGATATATATCCAGGGAAAAAGTACTCACTTTTTTCCCATGAGAAAAGTAATTCATGAAAAGGGTCATTTTATAACCTGCCAACAGAGATGAAATGCCAAACTTTTTTCCCGTCACAGAAAAAATTATTAATATTGCATTCAATTCTTACCTGGTACACCTGGTGCTTGTGCTGCCACGAAAGCTACAATGCAAACCAACAAAACTAACTGGATTTTCATTTCTGTTGATTTTTTATTTCCCTTTTTCAAGCAAGCCTCTGATTATTCAGAATAACCACTTTTATGTAGGTGGCTATTTATAAAGAAAATTCGAGAGTACTTGAGTCAACTGAATATGGCTATTTTTCTCAGATAAGATTATCTTTTCATAGGTAACATACCTGAATTCCTATTGAACCGACAATCTGATATCGATACAATTTCGATTGACGTGAGGATAATGAACATATCTCCATTTCATGGCCACAGAACATTTCAATTTCCTAGAATCAGTTAAAATTTATGCACTTCAAGCAATGGAATGGTACTTTCAATTCCTCATTTGAGCGGTTGAAGTGGCACTTTTAATCCATTAGGGATTGAGATTGAATACTGGCATTTTTTCCTAAACATCATAGCAACGTTTTCCGATGGCAACAGCAATATAACTACCCATCAGTCAGCAAAGTTGACATTTTGGAACTACGAGTACGAGAGTTCAAAATTTTCTTGATTATTTCATTTTTAGTTTGGAAAATAGTAATATAAGTCCAAGAGCCGGGTCGGTTAATATACCTAGAACCACCGGACGATCCCTAAGTCTTCTACAGGGAACGTCATGCAAACATATCCACTAAACGGCATTTGCAGTGTCGGAGCAAATCTTGCCAAAGGTACCTATTGTATTGTATTGTATTTTATTTCATTTTATTGTATCGTATTTATCAAATCCATCTCACTATCGATACAATAAAATGGACGAGTCAACACAGGTTACAAAAAATACTAGAATACTAAATTATAAATAATACGAAGCTATAAATAATACAATGGACGAGTTAGAACAGGTAATAAGGGATACTAGAATGAAAAATCATAAAGGAATCCTAAACAATGCACAGCACTTATGGTTTCACATAATTGAACAGGAACCAATGATTATTGTCAGTTGATCACACAAGACAAATGATAATAATAAAGTTACAATGAGAACTCGAATAACACTGGAGAGAAAGTTATCAAATTCTTCCAAGCAATTCTGTATCAAAATTTGTTCTCAAGTCACCTTTGAAAACTTCACAGTATAGGACTAGCTTTTACATTATCGGGAAACCTATAAAAGTATGGAGCTCCATTCCCAAGAGGAGATTTTTCATAAAAAGAGTGTTTTGGTGTTATGTCTGTGGACATCGCAATTCCTTATCAGTTCATTTCGTAACCGGTGAATATGGCACAATAATTCAAGCTTGAATTCATCGCGATACGAAATTTGAATTGGAAGGTTGAATATCATTTATCAATATACAGGGTGTCCCTAGACCAGTGGGACAGTTAAATATCTTCTGAACCAATAGGAATTTTCAAAATATTATAATTCCACATCATATCGCATTATGAGTGCTAACTTCAGGAA
This sequence comes from Phaedon cochleariae, assembly GCA_918026855.4. Classification (NCBI taxonomy): domain Eukaryota; kingdom Metazoa; phylum Arthropoda; class Insecta; order Coleoptera; family Chrysomelidae; genus Phaedon; species Phaedon cochleariae. Next base: position 5,479,239 of record OU896722.1, read on the forward strand.
TGACTATATTTTCTACGAGGGGCGCAAGAAAGGCTCACAGAATCGAACATCAATGTTTTCAAATGGAACACCCTGTATTTCATTGCATTTTCATATTCTCCTTGAAGAGCTGAATTCAACGAACTAGCACACTTGGGGTCTAACGGGAATGATTTCCGAGATATAGGGTGTTGAAAATCGAGATTTTTCATTTTTGGGAATTTTTTGTGTCAAAACTATTCATCATTGGTCAAAACGGCTCACATGTCCATATCTCAACTTTTGATTTACTATTCACTCGTATTTAATTGAAACAAATACAGGGTGGTGTAGAAATCTCAGTTTCAGTCAGATTTCTATACCACCCTGTATTTGTTTCAATTAAATACGAGTAAATAGTAAATCAAAAGTTGAGATATGGACATGTAAGCCGTTTTGACCAATAATGAATAGTTTTGACACAAAAAATTCCCAAAAATGAAAAATCTCGATTTTCCACACCCTATATCTCGGAAATCATTACCGCTAGACCCCAAGTGTGCTAGGTCGTTGAATTCAGCTCTTCAAGGAGAATATGAAAATGCAATGAAATTCAGGGTGTTCCATTTGAAAAAATTGATGTTCGATTTTGTGAGCCTTTCTTGCTCCCCTCGTAGAAAATATAGTCATTCCTGAAGTTAGCACTCATAATGCGATATGATGTGAGATTATAATATTTTGAAAATTCCTATTGGTTCAGGAGATATTCAACTGTCCCACTGGTCTAGGGACACCCTGTATATTGCCGATCAATGATAACCAGGCGGTTTATTTTTCAAAATTTACTGTTTCCTCCCGGACAAATAAAAAAGTCCCTAGATGTGTATTTCAATGAGTAGGTACGACTAGATATCCTTACTGTCTACGTCCCCGTAACCCGTGGCACAGTGGCGCTACAGGGGTAGCAAAAACGCATCAACTACCTCTTCGCCCCGGACAAGGAAGCCATCAACGAAAATTGTAGATGAGGACTAGATGAACACAAAAAAACAACTGTGCCGACTTTTATTTTGCCGCATATATCCCCGGCACAGTGGGGCGAATCAGCAAGTGTTCGAGACAATTTTTTCTAATACTGAGCCTACCCAACAAACAATGAACTTCCAGGAAGTTATTGGCCCAATGCTTTTTCCGCTGAGGAAATGACTTGGACGGCGAAAATTCGTTGGCCTCTCACATTCTTGTAAAGGCACTTTTCCATCAGTGGAGCAAATAGGTATTTGGCCATGATCGTTTCATTGACTTTGGTGTTACCAAGAAAGACAATAATTTTGTTCACTCGATTTTCAAGGAAGCCAATGCTGGGCATTCAACCATGCCTGTATGTTCCAGATGAACATCAATTTTGATAAAGAGTAAAGTACCTCTATTTTAAACACTACCTCTCGAAAATCATCATGCGATAAGGTTGACTATAGGATTGAAGTCTACGTTCAAATATCTAATAACAATTATTTGCTACGGTGAAAATTTGATTCTATTATTTATGCAAATTCTTCAAGATTTTTTCGACATATTATGACAAAAAAAAAAAAAAATTATATCCGCAATCTTGGTTTTTGACAGTGCAGAACTCTTCATGAAAGATGCCCTTTTCCTCAATTTCTAGAGGAACACTACATTTTATAGCAGTTGTGAAAAAAAAATACAGACCCACAGGACCAAAAATCTTTATAATGAAACTATTCGCATATCGGGATCAAAAGTGTCACTTCATTTCCTGTGCTGATAAAAACACAAGCATGCCTCTTCTCTATAAAAAAACCGATCTCACTGTGTCCAACATAAGCTTGTCAGGAGTAAGCATAACTCTGAAAACATCCATTACGATGCTTGGTATTAGTATATCGACAATAACCTTTCTTGCTAAAAGTGCATCCCAAAAACTTGGTTTTCTGTTTCAAACCAGGACCTATTTCACTTTCAGTCAAATGCTTCTGATCTATAAGGCACATATCCAACCTGTCCTGGAATACTGTTTCGAAATTTCGAGTGTAGTACCCAAACATACCCTGAAACTGCTTGATTCTATATAAAAAAGGGCAATTCGTCTCGTGGGTGATACCTCGCCTCCAAACTCACTCACTTCTCTGGAACACCGTAGAAAAGTTGACGATCTGGCTCTATTTTATAGATATCCTCATGGACGATGCTCTTCTGAAATATCAACAATTGTTCCTCCATTGGCAGTCCCCGCGAGATTAACCCGTCGAGTTGAGGCTTCGCACCCCTTCGTGGTCACTTTGGAGACCTGCAGAACATCTCCTCCAAAGACTCGTTCATCCAACGAACAGCAAGGCTCTAGAACACATTGCCAAGGGATGTGGTTCTCGAGGCATATAACCTCCATAAATTAAAAGAACACCAATTATGAGTAGCTGAGACTAGTCTCCGGATGAATAGAGTACACTCCTGCTCCTGACTTATTTTCAGTCTTTGACTTGTCTGAATACCAGATCTTTCGCAGCAGTATGATGTTTAGTTCTCCATCATGTCATTCAGATACACTCTGAAAGAAGTGTCAAATATATATGGTTTCGAAATGTGATCTATTCTCATATTAAGTGGGTACGTCCTTGTTCACTATTCTAATGATGCTGATATGTCCTGTTTCAATGTTAACATTGCCCAGTGCATTTTGCAGTCTGAAGGCACCATGCCTCACCTCTTTCTGTACCAGCAAGTGGAGGGGAGGCAGATCCAGTAGTGTTTCCATGGCTGCGGTTGGCGTTGTCCTCATGGCCTTAGTAATTCCTAGATATACAGTCTTTGTATCTTGGTATTGCTCAGTCAAAGACCTGTCTTTGTAGTGTGTTACGCCACTATACCAGAGAGGCATATTATGTTGATTCTTCATTGAAATGTATGTCGTGTTGGCAGAGTGCCATGTGAATGAGTATTTCTCTCGAAATTGATCACATATTGTTTTGAAATTGAACTGGAAAAACGCTACTTCTTGAAGCAGTTGTAAAAAAAATAAAAAACAGACCAACAGAACCAAAGTTCTTCATGATAAAACTATTCGCATATCGGGATCAAAAGTGTCACTTCATTTCCTGGGCTGATATTCCCCAATGAGTACCTGAGGCTAGTCTCTTGCTCCTGACCTATTTGCAGTCTTTGGTCCGTCTGTATACTGGATCTTTTCCTGCAGTATGATGTTGAGTTCTCCAGCATTTCATTCAGATCTGTCTAGTATGGACATTCTGAATGCAGTGTCAAATATATATCGTTTCTAAATTTGATCTGTTCTCATATCAAGTACGTTCTTGTTCACTATTCCAACGATGCTCATATGTCTTGTTTCAATGTTAACAATGCCCAGTGTATTTCACAGTCTGAAGGCACCAAGCCTCGCCTCTTCTTTTACCATCAAGTGGAAGGAAGGCAGATCCAGTAGTGTTTCCATGGCTGTGATTGGCTTTGACCTCATGACCTTCGTAATTCCTATATAGATATGCAGTCTTTGTATCTCGCTCAGTCTTGTTATGGCCCCTCTCACGCCTCATACCAGAGAGGCATATGTTGATTCTCCATAGAAATGCATGTGTTGTTGGTATAGTGCTGTGCCACAGTATTGATCACACATATTTGTGGAATGGTGCTAGAAGAACGCGATATTTATCATTCTGTAGCTAACGATTGTCGTGCCTCTACAACAAAACTTCGTTTGTAGACGACGTCGGCTGAGGTGTCCTTGGAGGCATTTTTTTGTCGTTACGTGGAGAAGACATGGAAATGATTATAGAAAGTGGCAGAGAAAGGTGAATGTGGAAAGATGATTCGATTGCTGGGGCATTAACAGAGGCAACAAAACAACAATTCTGTATCCTGGAAGACGAACTAATGACAATCTCATTCGACAAAATAACAGATCAATATCTTCCTTTCAAATTCTAACGAGATTGGCGCGTTTTTAGTCACAGAACATCAACATACTGTCAAGAAGGGCACTTTCTCGGATGAAGAACTAATTGAATAACACATCAAGATCAGTCATATTCCATAAACATATTTGATATTATCATTATAGAATCATTTATATAAAAAACAAAACATTGCTACCTTCAAGTCAAAAGAGAATATCCCTAATATCCCATTACATCTGTAAGACGTCGTAGAAACATCCATTTGGGATGATAGGAAGTATTAGATATAACGCTCGGCAGCCCGAGCATCAGCAGAAGGGTTAGACATTGGAGGGTCTCAGACGAACCCTCCCTCTCTAACCACAGAATCATAATGTTCAATGTAGAAGGGCTTGTGACAGAAACCACCTTAAATGTAATTTAGAACAAATCAAGTTCAATGGCAAAAGTCACGTCGAATTTGAGCAGACATTAGAAGCAGTTAATGGTGCAATCATGGATGCATACGAATCCAGCTGCCCCATTAGAGAAAAGAAATCACACAGTGGTACCATTTGGTGGAACGAACACCTGTCAAATCTAAGATCCGAGGTCCGCCGGCTATTCAACAAGGCCAAGCGGGACGGAGACTGGCAGAGTTACACCGAAAGGCTGACAATTTATAACAAAGAAATGAGGAAAGCTAAGAGAAATAGCTTCAGGAACTTTTGTGAGACAATCACTTCAAGTCCACCTGCAGCCAGACTGTACAAGGCCATGGCGCGGGGCAGGGAGCAAGGACCAATGTCTCTCAGAAGATCAGATGGTAGCTATACAGAAGGTGAAGAGCAACGAGCTCTCCTTTTACTGGAGACGCACTTTCCAGGTAGTACACCATATGATCCTGAAAGAACACTGGAAGAACCAGGCAGAGCAAAACGAGAAGACTGGGATGTTGCAAAAACCATTTGCACTCCGGCAAGGTTGAAGTGGGCAATCGACTCTTTCCAACCATTCAAGTCTCCTGGAATCGACGGCATATTTCCAGCCCTTTTACAAAAAGGGCATAAGGAACTACTGCCGTTCATTATCAAGGCAGCCAAACTCAGTCTGGCGTCCGGGTACATACCGAGCAGCTGGACGAGAGCGCGTGTGACTTTCGTTCCCAAAGTAGGGAAGAAGGACCCTACCCTTCCGAAGTCATTCAGACCGATCTGTCTCACATCCTTCTTACTGAAGACACTGGAGAAGATCGTAGATAACTACATCAGATGTGAGATACTGGAGAGGGTGCTCTTGCACCTAGGACAGCATGCATATAGGGCGGGCAGATCAACCGAGACCGCCCTTTTCGTGCTCACCGAAAACATCCAGAGATCACTTGAACATAAAGAAATCGCCATATGCGCATTTCTAGACATAGATGGGGCATTTGACAACACCTCTCATGAAGCAATAAAGAGAGCTCTAATGAACAAGGGAGTGGACAGAACCACATCCAGATGGATGTGTCAAATGCTGACCACAAGAACAGCGGAAACGAAAGTGGGCGAGAGCAGCTTTCAAATCAGTACGAACAGGGGCTGTCCACAAGGAGGGGTACTGTCACCCTTGATGTGGAGTCTAGTAGTAGACGAACTACTCGGGATTCTTACTGAGAACGGAGTAACTTGCTTTGGATATGCGGACGACATAGTCATCATGGCCAAAGGCAAATTTGAAGGGACCCTCTGCGACCTCATAGAGAGAGAGCTAGAGACTACCAGAAGATGGTGCCATTCGGTGGGGTTGAGAATTAACTCAACGAAAACCACATTGGTACCTTTTACTAGAAGAACGAAGGTTCAGCACTTAAGGGTAGTCCGTCTAAACGGAAAAGACCTAGAATGGCAGCAAGAAGTGAAGTATCTAGGGCTCATCCTTGACTCAAAGCTTCTCTGGAATAGACACGTAGAAAAGATCGCCAGTAAGGCAAAATCATCACTGATGGAGTGCAGGAACCTTGCAGGCAAAACGTGGGGGTGTAACCCATCAATACTGCGATGGATGTACACCATGCTAGTGAGACCAATGATCACCTACGGAGCAGTAGTGTGGCACGGCAGAACCGAACTCGCCACTACAAGGAAAATATTAGAGGAGGTGCAGAGACTGGCATGTCTTTGCATAACAGGAGCAATGAGATCAGCTCCAACAGCAGCACTAGAGGTCATTTTGGATCTCACACCTCTACACATCGTGGTGAGGAAAACTGCCTATGGAGCACATCTCAGGTTAGCCAAGGTCGGACTAAGAGGGAAAACGCACAGTGTGAGGGGCTCACCCCCCACTGAGATCGTACACCTCGCCGATCTTCCAACAGATCAAATCATTAGGAAGTTCAGTTTTGAGAAGAACTTCCGAGTGGAGCTGAGCAACAAGCGCGAATGGAGCACAGAATCCATAGAATCACTGGGAAGGAACACCATTACTTGGTATACGGACGGGTCTAAAACACCCGAGGGAACTGGAGCAGGAGTCTTTGGGCCTCGCACCAAATACTTCGAATCCATGGGACAATTCCCCAGCATTTTTCAAGCGGAAATACACGCCATAGGAAGTTGCATCCAGTTCAACCTAGACAGGAAATACCGGAAGAAGGACATCGCGATCTTATCCGATAGCCAAGCAGCCATCAAAGCGTTGAGCTCTCCCTACATCAACTCGAAGATGGTATGGGAATGCCTAAGCAAATTGAATGAGCTAGGCAGCAACAATAAAGTTATCCTCCTCTGGGTGCCAGGGCACATCGGAGTGGAGGGGAATGAACAAGCAGACGCTCTGGCACGACAAGGGGCTTCAACGCCACTAATCGGACCAGAGCCATTCTGCGGCCTTGGAAATTCCTATTTCCAAGGAGAACTTGAGAAGGCGGAAGGAGCCTGGAGAGCCAGACAATGGAGAAGACTTCCAGGACCACGGCAGGCTAAAGATCTCCTTGGAAATTTCAACCGAGAAAGATCTAAGACACTGACAAACCTCAGCAAAGGACGTCTCAAAGCAATAACGGGATTTCTAACGGGGCATTGCAGACTCAAAGAACACCTAAGGAAGCTAGGCCTACAGGAGGAGGGCACCTGTAGATTCTGTGAGGAAGAACCAGAAACACCCCATCACATACTGATGGAGTGTGACGCTGTACATCACAAAAGATTGAACATACTGGGAACACACCAGCTGACTGTGGAAGAAATACCACAGCTAGACCCCCTCAAAATCCTCAAACTCCTGAAGGAATTGAATCTCGAGGGGCTGCTATGAACAGGAAATCCTTGATATAGCAGGAGCAGATGGGGCACAATAGATCTACTTAGGTCGCAGCGCATCTGTCACCATCCAACCTACCAATACCAATACCAATGATAGGAACATCTCTGGAAAATCCCTATTTTCCTTGGGACATTCTTGGGATGTTGCTGGCAACACCCTAGTCAGCATTTGCGATGTCTTATAAACATCCCATCAGAATGTTTGTGGGATGATACGGGATATACCAGAGACATTCAGGGTACTTGATATGGAACATCTTGAAGAAACTTCTAGGATGTTTTTTGTTTGATGACAGTAATGGATGACACGGTATGAATTATTTTCATTCTGAAATCCTGATAATGGACGACCTATTTCCAGATATAAAGTAACAATCCGAAAATATAAGGTCGGTGCGGTCCAATAACTAATGGAAGATGATAACAGTTGTTTGAGGCTCATATTTGTTGGCGCTGGGCCGACGGCTGTTAGTAACTCTTAGCAACGTAGTTGTATCGCCATCTATCGGCTTGTATAACAAATAAATTCAGCAATAAATATGCTGTAGAGATATATTTCAATTTTGTCGTTTATTACATGGTTCATGATGTCAAACAGGTACTTTGGTAATCCTATTGAGGAATATTTAGTATAATTCTTTAAATTTGTTATCGATGAAATTAACCGGCTTTGGTATAAGTATAAGTATATTATGAGTACGAATACAGTTTTGATTTCCATTTTTTACTAACTCTTCAATGTTTCAGATGTCACAATTGTTTGAACTATTCAATCATGTCAATCATCATTAGCGAATATGGAACCATGATATTGTTTATAAAAAAGGATCAAATGGGATGTTTCAAGAACATCTAATGAAAACATCTGATGGATGTCCCAAGTGGAATATCTCTGGGATATCGTACCTAAGTCTGAACCATTGGGACATTTGTAGGACCTTAGCGGGATGTACCAGCAAGATCCCGTGTTGTTAGGGATGGGTCAGCACCAACAAATAATAAATATTCAACAAATATTTCTTTGCCAAAAACTAGAAACGAGAACATTGTTGGATGGTAATGGAATAAAAAACTGCTGATTCAGGAGGAGATAAACTTGGAGCTGACATGAGAATTGATAAAAGGATCTTCGGAGATAGGGACGTGAGTCTCTTAGTCCGCGAGGCGAGGGTAAGGTTACCTGCTGAATAGTGAAGTAGACCGCGCATCTTGAGTTCGTGTTAGTGCCTTTGTTGTTTGTCAAGTTATAAGAGCTTTCCTGTTGCCTTCTCGAGAGAACTACCGGACATGTTGGATATTGTATAATGTAAAAGGAAATTGTGTTGTACTGGGCGTTGTTTATATTCTTGTTGTCGATTTGTTCCTCCAGAAGATTTAAATGAAATTGCCTGATTTATAAACACTTCTGATTGTTTCACTGAATCGTGGGTATCCTGAGTAGCTAGGATAAAGCCCCCTGAGATCAGCTCGTCAGGCTGGAGAGGGGTTCAGCTGTTTTTTACTGAGTACATCCCAAGCGACAGTGAAAGATCCTCGATCAAGCTTGTTCGCGATAACATTTACCAAATTCATTTATTACCATGTCGCCAGATTTTTCTCTGACGACATCGAAACTGAATAAGCTCCTATAATTCATCGTTCACATATAGCAATGGTTGAATGAGGTGTTTTAAAGAAAACTCAGTGCATTCGATAACTGAATTCAGATTCACGATCGGTCACTTGGTTCTGGCAACATTGGCGAAATACCGAAAGTGGCAGATTTCGTCTTTCGCCAGTTTATCCGAAACAGTTGATTCGACAGCTGTCTAAATGTGACATTATTGGGAAACTTTTTAAAGACAAAAAAGATACCGTGCATGGAAACTCTCAATCTTTTTTTATTGTTCCGCAACCCGCATCAAATTTCAATTTTCCTATTGCCGCCATATTGGATCTCCAGTCTAGTGATGTACCACAAATGTATACATACATATATATGGGTATCATTGAAATATCACACATCCTGAAGAAAGGTTTCAATTTTCCCTAAGGAGGCCATGGTTTACTCAACAGAAAATTATGTTTTTGTGAGTAAAACATTCTTCAAATCTGAGGAGGATCAGAGTTGGACGTTAAATGATTCGAAGTATCAAAGAATGTGTTCCGATAGATAGTACGTTTTATCTCACTGAAGTCATGAATTTGACACACACATTCTTGAAAATTGTTGAAAATGGCCGGTATTCCTTATTCAAATTGTTTTTTGTTTTTTTTTTTGTTGTTGTTGGACGACCGCAACCTCATAAAACCCAATTCAGAGGAATCGTAGTTGATTCGATTGACCATGGTGCCTTCGAACAACCCAGAAGCAGATACAATATTGAAAATGAAAATCGTGACCGAATCAGTTTAGTTCAGTTTATCTTTATTCTTCCTTAATTGACAATTGTAAATTGCTTTGAAAGTCGTCACATATATATACACTATACTATAAAACACTGAAACTAACATACAATAGAGGTATGTGATAGAGGTATACAATATACAATAGAGGTATACAATTGATAAAATGCAATAAGAACATCCGTTAGAAGAGTTTTTAATTTCCTACATATACATTTTTTAGTAAAATATAGTAAAAGAATAGTAAAAGAATGCAGGTGCGGTTCGAGTTAAATAAAAATCAGATATTTTCATTGAGATAATCAAATACCGAATAATAACATTGTTTTAATAGAAACTGTTTCAATGATATTTTGAATACATGACTATTATTACTAGATTTGATGTTGGATGGAAGCTTATTGAATAATCTAGGGCTCATACATTTTGGAGATTGATAACTTAACATTAATTTCACTGAATTAAAATGCACATCTTTTTTATTTCTTGTATTGTGATCGTGTATCCCATCATTAAGAGTGAATGAGTTCTTATTTTGGAAGACGTATAAGCATGCCTCAAAAATGTATAGAGATGGCAATGTTAATACCTAACTCCGAAAATAATTTTTTGCATGAATGATAGTAAGGTACTCGTGCTATGCAACGGATGATCTTCTTTGTGTTATAAAAACATCGGAAACCTTTGTAGAGATTCCCCACAATAATATTCCGTACCTCAATTGAGAATCAACATACGCATAATAGAGTGTGATTAATTGACTTTTATTAAGTATATTTCTTATATTTCTGAATAGATATGTCATCGAGTGAAGTTTAGAAACAATGTGTCTGCATTGTTCTTTCCGATCTAGATGCTCACCAATATAAAGAGACCAAGAAATTTAAAATTCTCATGTGTAGTGGTTAATTGATCACCACTGGCACAGATATCAACTGTTTCACAAGCATTTTGTCTGTTATGAAATCTACATAAAATTGTTCTATTCAAATTTGAGAAAAAGATCATTCTCACTAAAATAATTGGTGACTCTTTTGATTTCCTCAGAACCAATGAATTCAATTTCAAATGTTGTAGCAGCAGATATTGTTAGAGAGAAATCGTCTGCATATGCCGTGTAATTGCCTGAATGAATAATCGAATCAACATCATTAACATATAAGATGAAAAGTATAGGTCCCAATATTGAGCCTTGGGGGACAGCCATTTTAGTACATTCTACTTGTGAATTGTAGACCTTAGATACATTATTGATTTTATATGCTATACTGACATACTGGGAACGATCTTGAATGAATGATGATATCCAGCCATTTGCAACGCCTCGAATTCCAAATATTTCTAATTTCGATAATAATCGTGAATGATTTACGCAATCAGATGCCCTGCTGAGGTCACAGAAGATTGTGACAGGACACTCTTTCTCTTCAATACATTCCACCACTCTGTTGTAAAATGAAATCAGAGCTGAGGTAGTTGACCTTGACTTCCTGAAACCATGCTGATTTTTACTTAGTATTTTAAATTTCTCAATGAAATTCATGAGGCGATCTAGAAAAGAATATTCAAACACTTTTTGAAAACTACAGGGTACTGTGACTGGTCTATAGTTTCCCAGTTTCGAATCCTTATTATTATATATAGGAGTAACTTTTCCCCTTTTTATTCCATCATTTGGAAAAATACCAGTTTTGAATGATAGATTTACCATCATTCACCATCATTTCATAAGCTGTCATCGAAAACCCTAGGTAAGAACTGTAGAACTGAAATAGGTGTTTCAAAATCATCGATTATAAGAATAAGTATCATTCATACAAATCCACGATCAATCAAGGATTCAAGGAAACTGATTTTTCAAGACGAATACGCTTCTGTGAGTGTTATACTAGGAAGAATAATGAGAATCTCGATTCTGTAGTTTCGTTTGGTGTGGAATTATCGGTAATTTGAACGCACTTATACCTTTTTTGTAATGGACACCTGTTATGAATTATCAATAGTTTCAGAGAATCGACTCATAGAACCAATTTTGTTTGACTACAACCAAAACGGAGCAAGGTACCTAGGGCTTTTGCGGAAACAGGTTATTGTACCGGTTTTACGAGCTACTCTTACCGAAGACACCAGACCACAACATCATTCACCATTTTTGGTTTCTCGCTGATATTTTTGGAACCATTCAACCGATCGTAAATCGCAATGCAGTTGTTATCGACTGCATCAAGTTTCTTCGAAAACTTCTTCCATTTAACCATTTCTGTAGGTACGATAGAAACGGAGATCTCTGTATAGACTTGTTTCAATCCAAAATTATGTTGAAACTACAATGCGAACAACCATGAAAATTGAATAATCTGTAAATGCAGGTAGGATATTCTCACCACACGGATTGTTTGTTGTATTGCATACATATGGCACGGCTTCCACGTTTCGGGTATAGTATTGAATTTGTGCCTATAGATTCTGATGATGTTGTCAACAAAAATTGTAACGTGAAGTGAAGTCATAGTCCACCAATTCTCTAATGTTTTTTTCCATGTTCTGATTCCCACGAGAAGGGATATCCTGTAATGTTCAGAAAACATTGTGAGAACCAAGAAAAATAAGGTAGGAATTGGTGTTCTCCTCAAATTTCAGGAGGTTATATGCCTCAAGAAACACCTCCCTTGGCAATGTGTTCCAGAGCCTCGCTGTTCGTTGGATGAACGAGTCTCTAGAAAGAGATGTACTGCAGGTCTCAAAAGTGACCACAAAGGGATGCGACGGATTGATCTCGCGGGGATTGCCAAGGAAGAAACAATTGTTGATATTCCAGAAGAGCATCGTCTATGAAAATATCTATAAAAAAGAGCCAAATCGCGAAATTTTTTACGATGCTTCATAGAAGTGATTGAGTTTGTGAGCCAGGCATTACCCACGAGACGAATTGCCCTTTTTTGGACAGAATCCAACAGTTCCAGGGTTCCAGGTATAGGTCATAAGCAGCTGACTGGAAGTGAAATAGCTCCTGGCCCGAAACGGATATCAAGTTTTTGGGATGCACTTTTAGCAATTGATCTCACGTGATTTCCCTCAGAAAGGTTTTTGCTGATAGTGATACCAAAAGTCGAAATGGATGTCTCCATAGGTATGGTTACTCCTGACAAACTTACGTTGATGAGATTGACTTTTCTAGAGAGATGGCAGGCTTCTGTTTTGTTTGCATTGAAATCTACCAAGTTATTGGACCCCTATTCGAGGAATGTTGCCAAGTCCATATTTATGTTGTCAAAATTTCTCTTTCGTTCGTTTCTGATCGGCCTGGCTGGTATTGGAACCCTGTAAGAGAAGGCGGTATGGAGGGGATGATAGTCTTTCGCGAAGCTGTGTACTGGACATGAAGTTGCTTCCAACAAATCGTTGTTATGGAAGCTTGGCGAGGAGTCCGTGGTGCCAGACTGGATCGAATTCCTTGGAGCTCTAGTGCCACGGTAAGGTTTCACCGTATTTTTCAATAGAATGTCACCATATATATGTAAGACGTGAGCGAGCAGGTCATCAGTTGATCTCTGATGACGGAAGCCATATTGCCTATCGTTGATAATACCAGATTGTTCCAGGTAATGAAAGATAGCAGTGCGATAGGTCTGTAGTTGCTAGGTTGGGTATTTTGGTCTATTTCAGGAACTAGTTGTACTCTTGCAATTCTACAGTTGGACGGGAATATCCCCAATCTGGGAGAGTAGTTGAACAACTTGCAGAGAACAGATGTTAGTTCGGGAGCACATTTCTTGCGGACAATCGATGGGATTCCGTCGGAGCAACAAGCTTTGTTGGTGTTGAGACCCAATCAAATCGAACATATGACTGTCAATTGGCGTTATGTTTGGAGGTTGTTTTCCCGATGAATCCAGAGTGGAATTTTCAGCAAATATATGCGCAAAAATGCTGACTTCCTCTTGGGAAATTATTGTTTTATGTTCCATCTTTCATGGTTAGAGGAGGAAACGAGCTGGAAGTGAAGTTTCTTCCTACAGCTATGGCGAAGGAACAAAATGAACAAAACCCGTTAGGACAGCCAACAAGTTTTGATCTTATTTTCAAATTATGAGCATCCTTCGATGATCGAATTGTCTCATTGCATATGCATCTAGCCTCGACATATTCTAGTCTCAGGGCCTGGATTTTTCTGCCATCGATGGAATGCTGCCTGTTTGGTAGCGACAGCTCTAGAGCAGTTTCTACTGAACCAGGCCTTGCAATGTTCGGTATGTAGGTTTGTATCCTCAATATGATGATTTCAAGAATTGTCTCATCACATTGTGTTGGATCTGCTAAACTCTCTTCCATATGGAAACGCTGAAAACAACATACTGTTACGTTATTCGGGTGCAGAAGCGAACACGACACTATTTATTTTCGAACTGATTTATTCAAACTGAAGAAATACTAATTTATATTGAACTTATAAATACTATTTATGTCAAACGATTTATATCACAAGGTATATATCTGTCTTTCTGACACTCGCTGCTTAACTGCCTGACTCGAATGTTCGGCCGTCTTATATATATATGAGAACACATGGCAGGCTTTGGTCGAGAACGTTCTTGAATGATCTTCCGTCTCCTTCTTTCCATTCAAGAAGCTCCTAAGAACAAAACCTATCTCTCTAATTGTTCCATCGATTGTTTCCAGAACATTCCAGAATCTTCTGTGACGTTATTTGTCACTGCGGCATATATTGAGTGTTCGGAAATATGCTGGTGTAAGTAGGAATCATTGAGAGGTTGGAGAGCAATCTGGGATGCGTGATACAGGATGACCGTTGTACTGCTGCCTTCCTGCTGATGTTTCTAAAGCCCCTCTAGGGGGAATATCATTACAATACGAAGACCTTTCCAGTTGGCCAAATGGTAATGCCACATGAGAATTAGGGTAGGAATTGTGGTGCTGGATGCTTCATGGAAAGAGCAGGTTGTTGAGATGAGGGTGTCGTCAGAGTTTTCAAGTGGAGCACAAACACAAATTCTATATGGATCAGGATTGCTGGTGAGAAACAATTCTAGTGCATTGGCAGATTGGTTATTGACATCTGGAATGCGGTTTGATAGTTCGACTAGTTGTTCCAGACCATGAGTGATGGCAAAGGCCCCAGTTTGACGACCTGCATTATCTGTTTTGTTAGAGGATTTGAGCAAGGCTGCGTTGTGTACATTGAAGTCTCCCATGATTTCAATTCCAGCTGTTGGAGGGTTCTCCTGAATGAAGTCCAGTTGGAATGAAAAAAACTCAGAGAGGTTTTTATATTCATTATCATTTGGCGATAGGTATGAAGGCAGCAGATGAAGTTGGTCAGTTTGGTATCGACTAGCTTGAACCACATCACATCAAAGTCTTTCGGTTCCAAACTCTATACACGCTGGCATGGAAGGTAAGCCCTAGCGTAGAGGCAGCCTCCATTTTTGAACCTGAATAGAGAATGGAGTTCGTTACCAGGACAGAGCATGTGGACCTTGTTGGTGGAAGGGTTCACTTGAGTTTCTGTTAGTGCCAGAATATCTGGTTCCTCCATTTGTACGTGATGGTGAACATTCCCTCATAACACACAACGTCCTAGGGACGTCCTTATTTGGTACAATTCACGTCCGAATGCCCCGATCCAAAAATAAGTGTCCTTGTGACGTCCCATCCCGTACCTCTCATGCAATGTCCGAGCAAGGACTCCATGGAATGTCCCAGCTGTTACAACATTTCAAATGTCCTAGAAATGGCATCCCTTAGACGTCTCACGTAGTACATATTGTAGAATGCCCATGCAAGGACGTCCTTGGCATGTTCCTGATGGGATATGATTTTAAACGTTCCTTTAGGGATATCCATCGGATGTCCCGAGTAGTACATATACTGGCATGACTTCAGATCTTATATAATGTTCCTTCTAGACAACCATGAAATGACTCTGATGGTACATTCCTTCAAATATCTCTGCACAGGCGCCCTTAATATTTCCAGGATCGTATAACAATCGAAATGTCCCTTAGGGACGTCCTTCGAATGTCCTTCAGGGATATCCGTCGATGATTGATCGTAGGCTATTAGTACTCCTCGTCAATGTCCTTCATGTAAGTCTATTGTACATCCTTGGGAAACTCTGTCAGGATCTATTGGGGACCTTCTACGGACCATCAACTCAACTGGATGTCCTAATCAGTTATGCAAGATCTGGTCCTAAAGGGACCCGTAAAATTCAAATTCAAGAATAATTCGTACGTCCCTGGGACATCCTATGGACATCCGATTGATATCTCTCAGCATTGCTGATAGGTTGTCCTATGGATGTCCTAAGGACGTCCTCTGTAGTGCTTGATGAGGAATACTGTAGGATTTAGGTATTCGATAGTTGTCCCAGGGACATCCCTCAAGGACGCCCCTAGTTGGTCCTCAAGTGGGACAAACGTCCAATGGACGTCCACGGTACCAAATTCGAACGTCCCATGAACGTCCTGAATATCCCGACAGGACGTCCCAAGGATATCGATGGGACATAAGTGTGTTATTAGGGTTATTGATATTCTTGTTGTCCCCGGATATTGAAAAAATTAATCTTCAGAGATGAGTCTTCTCGAGTACCTCTGGCCCAAAAATCCGAATGGAGATGTATTTTACTTCCGAAGTATTTTACTCTAGGAGACTTCATTTATAGAGAGTTTGGCGGCCCGGTGGTCGAAAGTGCGAAGGCGCTGAGTTCGTATGGGGACTCCCACCGAGGCATGGGTTCGAATCCCAATTAGTTCATGGATGTTCGTAAATGTATGCTTTCCTAACCCCGCACAAGTTTCGACTCATGGAGAGTTAGATCCAGTGCTGGATCCAAAATGCAATTGAAAAAATAAATAAATAAATAGAGGGTGGGGGAGACCGGAAAGTATAGACCGAAAACTGAAACATGGAGTGATCCATTTCACAGCACACAAAGTCGATATGGTGGTATTTCACCGGTCGATGAGACCATCTATCACCTGAAGTTATCCTTTCAGTCACCCTTACGACAGATAGAATTTACCATGGTGGGTTGTTCTGAGCCGCCCCCATACGGCTATGAAATAAAGTAAATGTGAATTAGTCTGAGGTCTTGCTTCTATCTACTTGCCTATATCATCATATAGTTAAGCGAATTCTTTCGGTTACAGAAAAAATAGCAAGTTTCGTTCGGATCAAAAGTGACTTTGTTTGACTCGCACATTTTGCTTTCGCTCGGCTCCGCTAGACGCTTCGCCTCGCAGATGCGAAATTCGCTTGTCAAACAGAGTCTCACATTTGATCCTAATCATGGTCTGATGAAACAATTTACTATTTTTCTATTGAACCTTGAAGAAGAATAGAATCAAAACAGGCTCGACAGAAATTAAACTTTATTCAAGAGTAAGGTACCAGATACAAAATATCATTATTGACGTCTCCTCGTGAACTGTATAATTTTATTCTGCGTGTTTCATCCATTATCGAACTGCATTTTCTGAATATAAAATACTTCAAAACTAGGAAGTATCTGAATTTTGAACTAGATTCTTGGTTTTTGCCCATTATCAGCCGAATATAAGAATTAACTTATGTATTCGGCTTATGATGGGTGTATATATAAACCCGAGAAAATGTACCTCTACATATGTGATCGATCTCTCATCGCCAAATGAATGTTGTGCAGATGTCTTTGGGTTTCTTTATCTATGAACGATATACCATTCCACTTGGAGTTGCCATGGACTTCTTCCAAAGATAAACGGAGGAAGCATTGCTTCCTGTTCATTTGATATAGATCACTACCGAAAACTGAAGATGAAAATGCTAGATTCAAGATCAATTAATGAAAACATCCTGTAATTCATTTGTAGACTAAAATCACTCATTCATATGCCAACATCAGTATGACACTGAAAAGTGCCAAACTATACGCAGCACAACTTTCTTATAGAAATATTTTGCATTTACATGTCGAGAACGGGAGCAGATTCGGTCCCGAAACGCCCAAAGATAAGTGGAAATTCGATTTTTTTGAATATATCTATATTATTTTCCTTCAAAAATGTTTTCAAACAAATTGTCACTGACAATCTACTGGATTTCCTGATAGAAAAATATGTGAACGCAGTGACATTTTGAAGCAAATCATCTGATTTGTCCCACTACAAATATATTGAAATAATACGAATATTTTCATTTCATAGAAAAGAGGAGAGAAAATCCCAAAAAGTAAAGTAAAATGTAATGTTTGTTCATGAAAGAACATCAATTTCAGAATTACCTTGTATACTATTGATATTGTAATATGTTCAAGATATTTGAATTTGTTATGTCTGTTGATTAACAAGAATTAAAACAACACAAACTATCAGATGCGACGTTTGAGTTTCAAATCAAATCAATCTTCAAAATATTTGACAGTAGTTACAATCTTCTTCTGAAGATGGTAACATAGACAGCCAAACACGTGTCGGAAAATGAAGAAATCGGTTTGGTTAGTGGTAAAACATCTTCTATGTAAATCCTAATTTTTTTTATATAGCGAGCGTTCTGATAGAGTTAAAATTATATTCACTTATTCTGATGACACCCGGTATGTAATAGTAAAGTTGTTTGTCTGATCAACATTTCATGAAATCAGATATCTGTAGTTGATCTGGAAAAGTAATGAATGGGACGTGAATGATCTCTCTTGAAAATAATTATATGGCATAGGTACAAGGAGATTACCAGGTATACTCGAGATAAAAAAATAATTGATAATCAATAATATGAAAGAGGATCTGATATCGACGATTTCTATTAAGAAAATGTGATATATGATAATATGTTCATATTCGCCCACACAGAAAATATTTCCAAAATATACCTTTAGCAGGTCAAACATAGATCTACACATTTCTCAACACACTGAATGGATCACTCATAATTTTACTTTTTTTGACGACCTGAATTATTTAAGCAAATTGACTGATTTTCATGCGGTTTTTGAGTTTTGTTCGTATGATAATTTGTTCTGAAAAACGACTCCCATATAACACGTTACGGACTACAAATGCTCATTACAACTGACAAGGTTTTTTTTTTGTCAGTATGTGTTTCAATGTTGGCATAAGAACTATCGCTTTGAAGCATATAGGTTTGAACTCGTGCTAAAAGGCTTTGAAGGAAGCAGTTTTGATAGGTTTTATCATTGCTTTGAGGCATACTACAATAAATTCCTTTCAGTTTTATGACAAGCTTTATAAGGAGCTGTGACAGCTTCCATTAAGGTGGGCCCTTCTTGTTTCGAGAAGGTTGTTTTATTGTTTAAATGACATTATTAAATACTGTATGTAGGTTAATCGAGGAGGTACTGCATACATTTTACTTGATTCTTCGGGATTTTCTCTCTTCGTTTCCATAAAATGAAAATATTCGTATTATTTCAATATATTTGTAGTGGGACAAATCAGATGATCTGCCCCAAAGTGTCACTGCGTTCAACATTTTTTTTTCTACTCCCGTATGTGAATTAGTAACTTCACACTTCGGTAAAAATGTGTAAAGCTTCATTTCACGAATCGGTGTGGAAAGTGCCATGCTTTTCTTATGGGATTTATTTCACGCACCGGTGCCATAAGAGTCAATACAAATTCACACACCGGTCGCTGGTCTAGGTAGCAGTGGCGAGAGACATTGACAAATATGACAGTTCCCGCAGAGTGAAGTTCAGAGTTACATCAGTTAATAGACCGTAAATAGTAATTAATTACCTTCTTAATCAATAAATAGTACGACGAAATTTTGATTCAAACCGATTAGCCGTGTATTTCACGCAAATTCCTGATGGACAGCATTGAAGTACTCCCATTAACTCCTCCAAATATAACGTTAGCAGCCAGTGAAGCAAGTTCATCGTTATTGCCACAAAAATCGTTGGGGATTTACGAAAACACTTTGGAAAAGTTTATGCAATGGCGCAATACAAACAACGTCCAATCATTCTCCGAAAGGGTAATATTAGCCTACCTATCTGAATTATCAACAAAGGTTAAATCTCCTACCTTATGGAGTCACTACTCAATTTTGAAAAGCACCCTTAGTGTTAAGTACATCGTACAAATTGGTGATTATCCGAAAGTTCGCGCTTTCTTGAAACGGAAAAACGAGGGGTACATTCTTAAAAAATCACGCGTTTTGGAGAAGGAACACGTATTAAAATTTCTCGAGGAGGCACCCGATAAAAATATTTATTAACCAAAGTAAGTCCATTTGTATAAATATCGATAATTTGTTGTTTGGGGTAGCTGGAGCCCTGCGCAGAGATGAGCTCTATAAATTAAAATTGGATGACATCCAAATTTTGGGAACATTTCTGATTGTGTCAGTTAATGATACGAAGTTCATCTGCGTCTTTATTAGTCGAAGGTGGAGGAGATCTCCTAACGCTAAAAAAACACGGCGGCTGGAAATCATCCTCAGTGGCAGAAGCCTAGGTGGAAGAATCCCTAACTAAAAAGATAGATGTCTGCAATAAAATCTCAACAACTGAGAATAATCGTAGTTATGTTGTCAATACCAACAGTACAGGCAGCACTAATTTTGTAGAGAAAGACAAAGTAAATGTACATTTTGACAATTTACAAAATTGCAATATAACTGTTCATAATAATTATTATAATAATAAAGAAAATTAGTCAAATTTTCCTTCAATTCAATCTCTAAGTAAAAGGTTGTAGAAAAAGTATAGTGTGCACCACGTCCGTGAAGACTTTTTCACACTCGTGCGGATTGTGAAACTCGCCTGCGGCTCGTTCCACAAACTTCCACACTCGCGTACAAATGTATACTTCACGCACTAGATAAACAATATACTATTAATAGGGAGTCTGAAATAAAAATCCAGTAGCTTGTCAGTGACAATTCGTGTGAAAAAATGTTTGAAGGAAAGGAATATAGATATATTGAAATAATATCGAATTTTTAATTAGCTTTGGACGTTTCGGGACCGAATGTGCCTTCGTTCTCAACATGTAGAGCATAAAGATTTTGTTTGAAAAAATAAAACGAGTGATAAGTTCCAAGTGAAAACTGTGTTCAAAACTGAAAATACAATGAGATCCATTCTAACTCAAACAAAGCCAAAAAAATGAAGAACAATCATCAGAAAATTGTATTCATAGTATACCTTGTGTTTGTGGAAAGTATTATACAGGTGGAACGAAAAGACCTCTCTCAGTAAAGACTAAAGAACACAAGTACAATATCAAGAAAAGACATATCGATAAATCGAAGCTAACTGAACATATCCTTACTGAAGATGGACAACATATAGCAGAGTGGAATAATATCGAAATCATAGGAAAGGAAGATAACAACCAAGAAAGAAAAATCAAGGAATCCGCTTGCATTCTTCTAAACGAAGACAATAGCATTGCTTCCTGTTCACTTGATATAGATAGAACATGGTATTCACTACTGGAAACTGAACATGAAAGTGGTAGATTCCAGATCAATTAATGAAAACATCCTGTAACTCATTTGTAGACTAAAATCACTCATTCATATGTCAACATCAGTATGACACTGGGAAGTGTCAAACTATAGGCAATACAACTTTCAACGAAAAATATTTTGCATTTACATGTTGAGAACGGGAGCAGATTCGGTCCCGAAACGTCCAAAGATAGATGAAAATTCGATATATTTTCTATATTCCTTTCCTTCAAACATTTTTTCAAACGAATTGTCACTGACAAGATACTGGATTTCTCTTTTAGACTCCCTGATAGAAAAAAATCACGCAGTGACATTTTGAGTCAAATCATTTGATTTGTCCCAATCAAGTTTTCGCTGTTTGGCAAGGTTTCCCTCTCGCTCTAGGGCCTGAAGAATCACTCACCAAGTGAACCAATCGGCTTCATCAAGAAGCTGATGGATCCACTTATTGTGAAAGTATGAATTGGAGTGAGCCACAATAAACCCTTACGGGTAGCAGTGGAGGGCTGAACAGATCTACTGATTTTCGATCTAACCTAACCTAACCTAACCTGACCCACTTTCAAATTAAGTCATAGAAACCATCCATCCTTCTCAAAGTCCAGATTTTTTCAAAGAAAAAACAATATACACTGAGTCGATAGACCACAAAGTTTTATCGTAAAAATTGACTTTTTGTGACTAGTTTCAGCTCAAACAGTCATCTTCAGACACAATACACTCCTAACAACACAAGTACGTCCCAGGGACGTCCCAGGGACGTCCTTCATTTCCTACGAGGACGTCCCTGGGATATCTTGTGTCGGGACATGGTACATCTACGGACGTCCCAGGGACATCCGCTTTCCACAAAAAGAGGCATCCTAGGGATGTCCTTCTGGTACGTCCCTGGGATGTACCAAGTACGAAAAAAGGATATCCCTAGGACGTCCCAAGGATATCCCAGGGACATCCCTTCGACGAAAGAAAACAAAATGTAGGTCGAGTACGGATTGAACCCGGGACATTTGGCTTATCATGCACGCATCTTACTCCATTGGCTATTGAGCCTCCTGGAGATTAATGTACTATACAGATTTTTAAACAGGACTCAACTACAGAAACGTGAATAAATACAACTTTGTTAGGATTTGGGTATAATTATTATATCATTCTTGGGTGTCTAAAAATGAGGGGCATTATGCATGTACGATTTCTGTTTGCAAAAAATGGTAATTTCTTGAAAAGTTCTGAAACTTTATTCTCTATTTTCATTACGGTTATTTTCCGGAAGAAAAACAAACATTTTCAAATAAATGCAACTTAATACTTTGATGGAATTCAATGGATATCAGATATTCCAGGGACACGAATAGAATATCCTAGGGATGTACCAGGCGGGATGTCCACTGGACAACCACTGCGCGACATTCCCTGGATGCCCCAATCATGTCCTTGTACCGCGGGACAAAAAAGAGACGTACCTATAGGACATCCCTGTGTTGTTAGGGACAGTACCTGTAAAGATATTTAGTTCAAAAGAATAATAAGATATCGAGAAACAAACATACATATGAGGCCACGTGGAAATCACATAATAAAATTAAATTGAAAATCCTAAGGAGCAGTGGTCATTTGGCCGAAAATCAGTCCGGTACAGAAACATCAAAATTTTCAAATGGACTGAACAGCCAACAAACCCAACAATCATCAGGTTCAACATTGGCACAAACTTGAGAAAATTTGTAAATAATTAACTCAAAGGAATTTCATCTTCAAATGGCCATTTTTGTGAAGGACAAAAGCCAAGGAGCGTCAAGCATAGCAAACGAACGTTGACAGAATA
The DNA here is from genome assembly GCA_918026855.4 of Phaedon cochleariae. Taxonomy (NCBI): domain Eukaryota; kingdom Metazoa; phylum Arthropoda; class Insecta; order Coleoptera; family Chrysomelidae; genus Phaedon; species Phaedon cochleariae. The sequence continues at coordinate 5,502,110 of OU896722.1, forward strand.
ACAAGACAAATGACAGTGACAAATGATACAAACCAAATGACATGTAGTAAAGTCGTAGCGTTTAATTTATCCGATTCCACCACCGGAATCAGTTTGATGTGTCATTTTATTTACAACTTTTCCGATTCCGGGTGCTACTTTCCATTCCGTCTCACTACAAGGAATGATGTGGAATGACTTTTGACAGGTGTCAAAAAATCAAATTAGATTGACGAAAAACGAACCTTTCTGAAAGTAAATGACATTTAGAAGACATTTTCAGCGTGAGTTTCACTAGTTCATGATTCTTTCAAGTAAGACGACAGGTTTCATATGTTCATTCCCAGATTGAATAAACTCAGTCGATCTCAGAGAAGTTTCTTCAACCACTACAATCACTGCTCCAAATATTAGTTGATTCGTCTTCTAGATTCTGAACTCTAGTATTATGCTTTTGGAATTATTTGGATCACCCATATACAAATATAGCCTCTTATGTAAATTCTCTCAAGCATGGTTATGAAGTTTCTCGTTTCATTTGTAAACGTCATTCTGTTCCCACCATCGCTACCAGAATGAAACAAATAAAACGCAACTAATTCATGAGAGAACATTTTGAACATTCTGAGTTATGATACTATTACTAATGATTTCTGATAACTGAATCAATTACAAAGGCTATTATGCCTAAAAACCTACTGAAGAAGTACGTGCTGAGGTTGAATATAATATATAAATAATCCAAGAAAGAAGAAGAAATGTCAAGGTGTAGTAAATATATAATCAAACCCAGAAGGAGCTCAGACGGCACAATCATATTCCATGAATATCCTATGCATATTGCGTTGGAATATTGCCATATGCCATGGATATTCCATGTCCTCCAAAACATATGATATGCATATTCCAGGGATATCAAAAGTCACCATGAAACATATGCCAGCAATATCTGTGAATCTTCCAAAGAGATTGGTGGCATATACTGGGAATATGTTTTTTGTATATGCATAGAATATGCGTTTCAATCATTACTAGAATGAAATATCTATATGAAATGTAATTTATTATGTAAAAGATAGAAATCAACATACAGGATGTAGGATTGTAAAATACTTGAAGCTTGTACTTTATATATCATATCATATGATTTTCTTCTTCTCTTGAACGGTAGCAGTGATGAATTCAATAGGATCTGCAATGATTATGACAAAGCAAATACTAGAATATAAAGATTGATTGAATTCACTCACCTTTGCTTTGGGCGTTAGTCAGCTGATTTCAATCAATTGTTTTTTTCTTTGTCACGTCTGTATCTTCAACAACACGAGTATTTCCTGGATTTTCCATTTGACATATGGTGGTAAGTACTGAAAAAAATTAGGTGCATCTACAGGGTGTATCTAAATAACAGAAAAAAAATTTCAAATGGTGATTTCGTGATGAAAATTGGGGTGGGCGTTTGGTATCCATTTTTTTGAAAAATCTCATCACGGAATAGTAACACCCTTCTCAAAATTAAAAAAATGGTTTTTTTTTATCATCACCTCTGTATTTGAATGAATGCACAGAACTTGTTAAAATTATTCATCAATAAAACTACCCATTCTGGAATGTTTTCAACCCTGAAGTATGCTTAGAAGGGCTTGAAATATTCAACGCCTAAGATATTTTTTTTACAACTTTTTTTTATAAACACTTTTTTTTCAAAAACACATGGTGACTGCTTCTCCAGAGATCAAAAATGAATTAGTTAATGGATTGGGCTTTTCATATGTTTTTTTGAAAGTTGTAAAATAATTATATTTCAACCCCTTCTAAGCATACTTCAGGGTGTACAACATTTCGAAATGTGTAGTTTTATTGACACGTGATGTTTACCAAGTTCCGTGTCATTAACTAAATATATACAGGGCAGTTAAAAAATAAAAACGATGTGTTTTTCATCTTCGGATGTGTGTAACTTTTGCGGGGTTGAGAGGGTTATCCAAAAATTCTATACCATACCTTCATTCTCATCACAGAATCACCCCTTTCATTTTTTCGATGTTATATACATGTATATGAATTCATTAATGTATAATCTTAGGTATACCTCATACTGGTATTGAGTGCCATTGAGTCTCCTTATTGTGATCATATTCAGTTTAATGGCGGCCAAAAGAGAAGTGCATCCTGAGTAAATGTTCCATTTTTGAATTGAAACCAACTTCAAACGTCTGAAATTTTATATTGATGTTAACACTATTCACAGTACTTAATCGAAACACAATCGAGATCTTCTGCTCAAACTAATAATTCCAGGCTCTTCTCGTCTGTTTATAATGAAAACAATCGCGGCATATTCGCGTCCATGTTGATATCACGTCCTTCACTAGGTGACTGTGGAATGCATGTGGAACAAAGGGCGATGACCGACAGACTCGTGTCGTGTCCATTCGGCATAGGTCGAAATTCCGAAAATCTGCTTTTGAAATATTCCTGGAATTTTCGAAAAGCATATCTAATGGATATTCGATAAACATATTCAGGCAATATTCTTTGGGGATATCTAATGATTATTCGAAAAGTATATTCCAGGAATATTCTTCGAGGATATCAGATCAAGCACTTATTCATGGGATATTCCAGGAATAATGCAATATTCATTGGAAAATTGGATGTAGTAAACATTCATTCATATTCCAGGAATATGAGGTGCCGTCTGGGAGAAGATCTCAGGAAGGTGAATAAAACAGGGCCGGCTTAAGTAAAAACAAGCAAGACAAAATTGCTCATGAGAATTTGAATGTGGTTTCGTTCGAAATTAGTTTGGTCATTGAGACAGTAAATATTTGGATTATTGATGGACCTTTATTGCAAATGTGGATAATCTCCATATTGGAGTTTTAACACCAGAAAAATGATTTGAATCCATGATATGATTTGCAAAGGCAGATGTAGTGTTGGGGTTATCTAAGATGAGAAATTTGTGGATGAGTCAGTTATATTCCGAGGCGCTGGTTTCAAAACTTTTACCAGTTTGACCTATATAAGAAGAATTACAATCATTCAATCTGTACATACCTGACTTTTTTGATTCAGGAATCTTGTCTTTAGAATTAACAAGTATAGATGTTTGAGATTAAAGAAAGTTTTATAGGAGATGTTGATATTGAAATTTTGAAAGTTTTCGAAATAGGAACCGGATTGTTACCAAAGAAATGTAAGGATTTGACTACTGGGGGATCGGTAGCTTGACTCAATGTTACATTAAAAGTAGGTCTGAATCTAATATGAAATTTGAGATAAATCTTCATGATTTGTTCTAAGGGAAGATGATAATTCATAGCAATCTGTTTGATAATGTTAATCTCCTTATTGAAGACTGTATCCGATAGTGGTAATAAAAAAACTCTATGGAAAAAAACAATTAAATGAGGCAAATTTGTGTGATGGTGGGTGGTTGGAATTCAAAGGAATCGCTGTGGATGTAGGTTTTCTCTGTAGATTTCAAAATCGAAAGTGTGAGTGTCTAAATTTATTGAGATGAGTAAGTTAAGAAATGGTAAAAAACCCTCAACTTCTAATTCACAATTGGAAATAATATTGCGATGAGGTGAGTTATCGTATTATCCTTGTAAACCAAATATCTATACAGGTACTGTGTATTGTGTCTGAAGATGGCTGTTTGAGCCAAAACTAGTCACAAAGTCAATTTTTCGTTATGAAACTTTGTGGTCGACCGACTGAGTGTATTTTGTTCTTTCTTTGATACTTCCAAAGTGATGGTTCTCGAACATTAGTTTAATGCCTAGCTATTCTCAATATATGAACTACACCCAGTTCCAGAGAGAGTGACGCACTTGATATTTGACCTATCTTCTCAAAATAAAAATAGTAGGCCGATTTTTTTTTGTTATTTGTTGGTAGGTAATGCATTTGCCTTCAAAAAAAAATTATGAGGTGAAAACTTTTTCAAAGCCTCCTTGATGGTGGTGGAATAACTCGAACCATGATTTATTTCTTAATTTTTGACTCACCCTGTGTGTTAATTGAGTAATGGTATACAAAGTACTCACACCCTATAGGAAAGAGGCATCTTTTGCGAGCATTTTGTTCTTTTATTTATTGATTTATCTCTGAAATTTTCCGAATTACAGCTTTTTTGCTGATACCTTATTACGCTTATTCCACAAATTAAATTTATTGAAGGATCAGAGTACTCAAAATTGATTGGGTTGTACTCTGGAAGGATCACATTGTCTTTAAAAAAACAAATGCCGTTGCCATAGCAACTAATTTGTTGTATTCCTCCATATTGGCCCATTTGTCGTTGTGTCATTAATTAAGTGTCTTGTTTCATTGACTCAAATTTCATGAAATGCCTCAAATAAATCCTGAAAAAGTAGCAAGATTAGTTGCGTTAGGAAACGATGGGCGTAGTGAACGTTACGCCGCTCGTGCAGTGGGAGTTCATGAAGCAACTGCTCGTAGAGCAATCCGTAAGTACGAACAAACAGGAAGCACCGCTCGGAGGGTCGGTTCTGGTCGCCCCCGAAAAACTTCTCCGAGAGATGATCGCTTCTTGAGATTGCGGAATATACTGAATCGATCAAATACTGCGGTAAATGTTCAGCAAAATCTTCGCCAAATTCGTGATGTTGCAGTAAGTGAGCAGACGGTATGTAGACGTCTAGAAGAAGTTAATTTAAAAGCTGGGAGACCTGCAAAAGGTCCCAAATTATTGCCCGAACATCGTGCTGCTAGAAGAAATTTTGTTGAAAATTATGGACAGTCGAATATTCCGAATGGTCGAATGTCTTGTTTACGAATGAGTCAAGGTTTTGCCTCAACATGGTGGATGGTAGAAAAAGAGTGTGGAGAAGAACTGGTGAAAGGTTTAATCAAAATTTGATAACAGAAAGTTTTAATGGTGGGTCCGTTATGGTGTGGGGAGGGATTTCAATGAATGGAAAGACACCCCTTCATGTTTTTCCGGTGAGGCAGTCGATGAATGCCCAAATTTACATTGACATTTCAGAGCAGTATGTCTTGCCTTATGCAGAGTTAGTGGGCAATAATTTTATATTGATGCAGAATAATGCCCGACCACACACCGCCGCAATGGTGCGAAACTTCTTAGAAGCTACTAGTATTACCACATTACAATGGCCTGCGAGAAGCCCCGATATGAATCCTATAAAACATTTGTGAACATGAGATCGTATACCAATGGAAACGATAAGCAACTTAATTTTCAGTATGAAAATGCCCGTACAAGAAGCCTCTTTCGTATATGGTGTAAGCACTTTCTATGCCATTACTCAATTATTAACACACAAAGTGAGTCAAAAATTAAGAATAAATCATGGTTCGAGTTATTCCACCACCATCAAGGAGGCTTCGAAAACATTTTCACCTCTTTATTTTTTTTTAAAGACAAATGCATTACCTACCAACAAATAAAAAAAAATGAAAATCGGCCCACTATTTTTTTTTTAAAAGATAGGTCGATAGGTCAAATATCAAGTGCGTCACTTTTTTTGGAACTAAGTGTATATTATAGAAGTATTGGAACCATTGGGAATCGCAACACACATCTATGCAATTTTATACCTTATAGATAATGGATAAGATAATATCATATGATGGAAAAATTCAAAGTTGAAAATTAATGTTGTAAACAATGTTGCAAGCCACTTGGTATGAACCTATTGGTACATTTCCCATTTTTATAGATATCGAATTCTGATTCATTTCATGTCATTTCTGATCATTACTAGTGTTTCCAGGAATGCTTATCAACCGATGATTACTTTCTCTACTCTGATATTATCAACACTACATCATCTTTCGTATAAATGTTCATCCTAAAGGCAAAAAACTTAACCTTCTGGAAATTTTAGAAATCAATAGATCTGCTCATTCAAATTCAATTGTCTGTCTTGAGTTCTCATTCATTTCATGTCATTTCTGATCATTATTAGTGTTTCCAGGAATGCTAATCAACCGATGATTACTTTCTCTACGTTAAATCTAATTGAATGAAATCGATAATTCATTGTGACCAAGAAATCATCCAGACTACATCTCTTGGTTTCAAAAATATTATTGTTCCTCAGGAATCTTCCTTAACGTGTCGTTGTCAAAATATGTACCTATTCGAACTTATTTAAAAATCGATGTGGTATTCTGAAAATATTTTTTTCTACGAGCGTGCGTGATTCACCCTATACCCGCACCCAATTTAGTTTGGGAAGTGTCATTTTCCCGCAATATTGCTGAAAAATTTTTCCCACACTAGTGCTGAAATTTTTTTCCCGCACCAGTGTAAGAAAAACAAAGATATGATAATATGGCAAAATATAAGTGATATAGGTGATGGAATATGAGAGTTTGAGTTTGTTTGTTGCAGTATTAAGTATGTATGTTCAGAATCATCCATCAAATTGCAGTATTTATTGTGAAAATCAAGAAATATTGAAAAATAAAAATTGGTTATTATAAAAATCCCCCTATAGCTTTGGATTGATCTGATGGGAAATGATTATTGTTGTCATGCCAATCAGACCTCAAATGAGTTTGTAATTGTCGAAGTGACAGACACAGCGTCACTGTCATTTCCGATTCAGTGATCAAAAACTTCCAGCTATAGGGATGCGATACAGATGCGTTATTGCCAACGAAGTCTTAAGAAAGGTATGAGAAGCTATACACCCGTTTTATTGAATGGTGCAACAATAGAGAAATGAAATAACCGAATAAAGAAGAAGTATTTTTGGCTCATTTCTTAGAAGTGTCTGATTCCTAGAGACCAAACACCTTATGGGCATGATGGCTTCCGCAATGAACCAACATAATGCGTCAAACTGTAAGTTTACAATAGCTATTACTAATAATCAGTAGATAGAGAATATATTTCTCTTGTTAGTTGTTCCTATTTGCAGGAATAATTGATTGAACAAATCAATCAATTTCCTACGCTTGTAGAAAAGATATTGTTCCTGACTCATGCGGAAAGTGTCTTTTCCGCACTCGACTGTTTGCCCAAACTCCCCTTCGCGCCGTTCGTGACAACGGCAGTCGCGTGCGGGAAAGAATCACTTTCCGCATTTGTTAGGAAAATTGCTATTTCCTACGACCACCTATGAAAACAGCACAAAACACACTGATTTGTTATTGAGGAAGTGACTCGTTTCACTATTACAACATATAACAGTTAGACAGTTCGAAAGTAAAACTCACATGGGTGGGAATATTAAAAGATCGCACAGTAACAGGGTCTATAGATTATGATGTACCAATGAATGATTATTATGCTGAATTATGGTGAGTTGAGTTATGGTCAAGTTAATGGAAAGTTAGTGTCGATTCAACATGAGTTATTGTCGTTGATTTTGTCGTAATGTCAAGTTGATAAAAAGTGGAAATCAAGTTGATTTGAATTGAAAGTTAAAATAATGTCAATGTATTGGCAATTTAGTGATTAATGTGGAGTTCATGTCAATTTGAAATTGAGTTGATGTTGATTTGATTTTAAGGTAATGTCAAGTGAATTTTGAGTTAATGTTGATTTAATGTTGAGTTGATGTTGAATAATTATTGAGTTAAAGTTGATTTTGAGTCAATGTTAGGTTAATTTCAAGTTAATGTTGAGTTGATGTTGAGTTAGGTAATGTTAAGATAATTTCAAGTTGATGTTAAGAAACTGTTGAATTTATGTTGAGTTGATGTTTAGTGGATGTTAATAAGTTGATGTTGAGTTAATGTTGAGTTAATGTTAAGGTCATATTAAGTTAATGTTGAGTTAACATTAAACTGATGATGTCATTTAAATATTGAAGTAAAATTTAATAATAATGATAATGATATCACCTCCATGTGATCGAATATGATTTGAAACTTGATCCCTACTCTGGTCATATAAACACTCATGACATATAATATAAATATTTGTGGTCGTGTACGAAAAATAGTGTACAAAACTTGTTGGAAAGTGCATCTCCTGCGCTCGTTTCGTTTCCGAACTCGCCTTTCTGCGGCTCGTGCTAAACGTCCACTCGCGCGAAATATGTCACTTTCCACACTAGTTATGTAATATACTATGTGTATCTGATTATTCAACGACAGTCTTCAAAACTTCACTCTAACTATACAATATATGGAAGCATCCCACGATGCCCACTTCCCTCGATGCCCAATTCCCACGATGCCCACTTCCTACGATGCCCACCTTCATGTCGACGATTACGAAGATTGTCGAAGAGCGCAGCGTTGCCAGGTCAGGAAAAAATTCAGAATTCACAAGATTCTCACCATGCCTACTTTTCATGGATTCCCACGATGCCCAATTCCCAGCATGCCCACTTCTCATACATTCCCATGAAGCCCACTTCCCCACGATGTCCAATTCTAACCATATATTAGGATTTGCCGATAACATATTCTGGTCATAACTTTCCAACAGCTTTTTCGATTTGTCTGATTTTTGAATGGAATATCCTGCTACTACTCCCTTATCGACTGATTTATTTAGGATCAGCAAAATCCAGGATCGTTCTTGGAATATTTTGCTAGTTCAATTAATATCAAAAAGTTCATCCTGTATATGGTTTTTGTAAACTGTGACAAAGAAAATTCAAAGGTCACAAACAAACATCGGAATTTCCAAAATTTCACTCACACTTTCACACAATTTTTGAAAAAATTATACATTCTATGGAAAGACAAAATTTTTGCAACAAATACATTCATTTGAAAAAAGATACTTCGCAACGCATGAATTTCAGGATTCGAAGTAAGGCTGACAACTTCAATGTTTTAGCTCGATGGAAATCAACATGTTCTTTAATTTCCAGGCCAGGATTTCGACATTTTATTTTTTTGTGGAGGGTATAATGACCACCGTGTAGATCTTTCTCGAATCAGTGGATGGGGTATCTGTATATGAATATTAATGGCAATCGATTCAAATTATTCTAGAAACTAAATCAGAAAATGGGGGTTCATTCACAACTTTTTATAAGAATACTATAACAAAGGATGCTAATAAATATTCTTCTTTATGACAAATAAGATACCAAAATAACTTGATAACACAAATCGAATCAATAAAATTGAGAATTGATAACCATGAAATTATTCAAATCGATGGCCATCATCCTTCGATCCGTAAAAGATCTACAGGTTGATTATTATACCCTCCACAAAAAAATAAAATGACGAAATCCAGGCCTGGAAATAAAAGAAGATGTTGATTTCCATTGAGCTTAGATATTGAAGATGTAAGACCTACTTTCATTCGTGAAATTTATGCGTTGCGAAGTATTAATTTTCAAATGAAGGAATTTGGTGCAAAGATTACGTTTTTTCTGAAAATGTATCTTTTTAAAAAAATTCTGTGAGAGTGTGAGGAAAATTTTGGATATTTCATTCTTGATATTCGTTTGTGACCTCTGAATAATTCCTGTCACAGTTTACAAAAACCATATACAGGATGAACTTTTTGATATGAATTGAAGTAGCAAAATGTTTCAAGAACGGTCCTGCATTTTCCTGATTCTGAATGAGTCAGTCGATTGGAAAGTGGTAACAGAATATTTCATGAGAAAATAAGACAAATCGAAGAAGCTGTTGGAAAGTTAGGACGGAAAGATATTTTTGCCATATCCCATTATTCACTTCAAGTCTACTTCTTGTCCTCTATCATCCGATGATAAGGTTTCCCCAGTAGCACACAATCTTGGCTGGGCATTGGCCCTATATTGGCCCAATATTGCCGATATCGGGCCAATATAGAGCCAATATCCAGCCAAGATTCGTGCTACTGGGGTTGTTTCGAGTAATTATTTGACTCCACCGTTTTTTTTCTGGTTGTTTCCAAAAATGGGTTTCGCCATTGAATCGTGATTATGTACGTCCTCATAGGGGCCACAGGGCTTCTTCACAATTAACCTGAACTTTAATCGGTGCTTATTTGCACAATAGTTTTATTTTCCGTCGACCTCGTATTAACGAGTAAGTTTAATGTTCATGAAATCGTTCATTAATGACCCCTATTAATGATCAATTTGTCTATTAATGCACGATTGTTTTATAGGCAACCAAACATACACCGCATGCTTTCATTTTTCATGCTATAACTTACAGAATCTGCATATGAATCGAAAATATGGATTTCATCGAAGATTTTCCGTTAACGGGTTCGCCTTTCCAAGTTTCTGACACGATTTGATCCCTGTTTTCTAACACAAGTTTCTAGGTTGATAATTTCGACAAATGTCAAATGTCACTAATGTTAGTGACAAGGCTACTGGGTGATTTTTAGCAGTTTCCGGATGAATGATGAATTCGCGAACCAAGTTTTCTTCATTGTAGGAGAAATGAGAAATATAGTCGACGGAAAGATTTTGTAACGAACTTGTATATTAAAAGGCGATTAATGATCTCGAACATTAACGCGCTCGCTTCGCTCGCACGTTAAAATATCTCGATCATTAATCGCCCTCATTAATTCACTAGTGGGGTAAATAACTATTTCCTTCGACCCCGTATCAACGAGTAAGTGTAATGTTCATGAAATCGTTCATTAATGACCCCTATATTGATGATCAATTTGTCTATTGATGCACGAATGTTTTATAGGCAACCAAACATACACCGCGCGCTTTCATTGTTTATGCTATAACTCACAGAATCTGCATTTAAATCGAAAATATGGATTTCATAGAAGATTTTCCGTTAACAGGTTCACCTTACCAAGTTTCTGACACGATTTTAATCACTGTTCTCTAACACAAGGAATTTATTTTCTATGTTGATAATTTCGACAAATGTCAAATGTCACTTTAATCCCAGGTAACAATCTGACGTCATTTGTACGTCAATATATAGTCATTTATGGTTATTGACGTCATATGACCTCAAAATGACGTCATTTTGACGTACTCAATATGACGTTATATAGACGTCCTTGATATGTCGTCAATATGACGTCATTTGATGGTCATTTTCATGACTAATTACGACCATCATTTATTGAGTCATCTACATCAAGGAAAATCCATAATCAAGAAGTCTCCCATCTCTGTTATATGAAAACGTTAGTAGTTATGTTACATAACATATATAATTAGGTCACTATCATCATATATTATGCTTTATAATAATTTTTCCTCTAATCTATGCGAGATGTGTGTTTTCGATGGTCTCTGAGATAATTGTTAATTATATATACCTTATTCTGTGCACAGTATTCTCCCTATAGCTATTAAAAATTACAGACCGAATTCCACGTCATAAAAAGCTTATAATAACGTTGTCATTCCGGAATGCGAATTCAAATCAAAGCGGGAGAGTGCGTAGAGAACTGTACTTGATTGGTCGGCACGGACCTTGCGCAGACATGCGAACGTCGACCGCCAGCGCCAAGCCACAGCCGTCTTCTGACTCACTTTCGCTTCGCCGTTGCGGCCATGATGACCATAACAACAAAATAACAATACATAGTATTATAAGCCATCATTATTCGGCTATCTATGTGGTGTGGTGTGGTGGTCATATATATATCATATTCATGTATCAAGTAGTAGAATTTGAGGATGGCAGCATGGTCATTAGTTTAGACAAGTGGTGTATGCCAAAAAAGCAGAATGTGAATTGGACGCCATTGAAGGAATACCATAGGGTTCTGAGAAATCTCTCGAGTGCATCATCCATGGACGTATGAACATCCGAATGGGATAAGTTCCTAATAAAAAGAAAATTTCATGAAACTGGTATTTATAGTACCTACCTACCTATAATATTATTTTGTATTCAATGTGGTAAAGGAACATCAATATAATTATACAAAAAATCTCATCTTTGCTGATAATATTGATACAACCCTAATACAACAGTTTTTTTTCACCTACAGAAAATTTCGAACTAGCACAAAATAAACTGAAACAGGCAGAAGATTCCAGTGATATAAATAGTCGTAAAGATCACGTCATTTTGACGCCATTAGGATGTCATTTTTACGCCATTAGGATGACGTCATTTTGACGACATGAAAATGACGTCATTCGTCTTTGACTCAGAAGGTCATATAAACGTCATTATGACGTCATTTTGGAAGTCATCCTGACGTCAGGCCTGACGTGATAATGACGTACAAATGACGTCAGCATGTTACCTGAGATGTCAGTAACAAGGCTCCTGTGGGTGATTGAACCAAGTTTTCTTCATTGCACGAGAAATGAGAAATATAGTCGACGGAAAAATGTTGTAGCGAACTTGTATATTAAAATGCGATTGATACTAGTTGGTTGAATTAATATTGGAGTTTTCTTCATAATGTGTGTTTTTCATTTTCACGGCCTTTGGTTCGTAAGGATTATAAGGCTGATGATGGACACATGACTGTCCGAAACATGTTTCCCTAAATAATCTCCCGATTATTGAACGTTGCGGAGATGATTTTGTGTTTTCTAACCCTCTCATTACTACACTTCCCTTAGAGAAAAGTGTGGACTTCTACATAAGATTAATTCAAAATATTCGTGGATATATAGGTATTGATCTGTTTCGATATAGTTCTGAATTTTAGTTGAGCTCTGAATGATTGTCATATCTGTAATGAATGAATATATGATATGAAAATAATGTTTTCTCTTATTAAATTGTTCCTCATTCAAGTGATGATTAGAACAAACATCAAAACGAGGAGTTTGGGCATATTTCTCGAAGAATAGACGTCGCTACGACGTCCAAAACTAGTCAGAAACGTCAGTTTTAAGTCATAATTGAACACCGCATTGACGTCCAAAAGACCTGAAAAGTTACGTCATTCAGCTGTGACTTACTTACGTCATTTAGACGTCAAGTTGTCTTTTGGCCAAAAGTTATGTCGTCTTCTAGACGTCATATAGTCGCCATGTGCTATCTGGGATAATGCTGATGATAATATAATACTTCGTTGATTCATCCTGCGAAGATGCAGAGGAATGCAAAAATGGTAATCTCAGTCACAAAATTTATGACCTATTTATAAATAATACCTTGAACCTATGTTTATAAATTTGGCTTTTGCAAACTCTATAATTTTCAATGCGAAATGTACTAAATCGTATTTGAAAGAAGCTCAAATCCAGCAGCAATCACATTCTTCACAGCTCTCTCCAGAACAAATAGTTGACGTGGATCATGATAATGATTATGCTAACCCAGTGAAATCCGAAGAAATAATCGTAATGGCTCTCATATCAGCCTATTCAAAAATGCGATAAGATGAAAGGAAGTCTGGGAAAAAATTCTTCTCTATTGGAAGAAACTGGGACTTCTCATGATGCTGGTAGGTGTGAAGTTAAATGAAATAATTTACTGAGAACATATGAGTCTATATTAAATATACAAAGAAGAATACTGGGCAAGGAACCATTGAATTCTCATATTTCGACAGGCTGGATGGAATATTAAGTGAAAGACCAGCAATGAATTGTACTCATACATTCAGTTCCACGAGGAGTTCTGAAATTTCTGAAGAATCCAATTAAATTGGAAATACCAGTACTCATAATCCAAACAGAACTGTTGAAGTGGTTCCACCAATAAATTCAGTCAAAGGAAAGCGAAATAAAATGAATGAATTAATGGATCCCTAAATTGAATACTAAAAGAAATAAAAGTTGACGCAGAAAACGAAGATATCTCAAAAGCTGAAAAATTCGAATTGCAAAAGAAGTTGGTTGAAATAGAAGGTGGAAAAGTTGAAATTCTTGAAGAGTCCTTCAAGAAAGCATAAACATAGAAAATGTTGTGTTTTGTTGAATCACTGAGCTAGGCTCAATATATCGAATAAAAATATGAATTGATTTGTTATTATATATTGTTATACTTGAGAATTGAACACCTTTTCACAATCAAATCTATCTATTATAGGTACTTAACATATACTACTTTTGTACTTCAAATAATGCTATATAACTTTCAACAATAGATTCATTAGATATACAGACGTGACAAAATTTCTAGGTCTCTATATTGAAGAAATAGTAGTTTACCTAACATGTGCGAGAAGTGAAACTTTTCTGCTAGCGATTGCAGATGGCAGAACGACGCTACAGCAATGAACTCAATATAAACACCTGTAAACGACGAGTGAGGCAAAAATATTGTTCAGTCAACCCGCAGTTGTTACGGATACCTATCTCTTTCTATTAAATTATTATTTGAGAGTAAACGTGAATAAATATAAATAGTCATTCAGGAGAAAGAATGATGTCACAATTGATTATCCTTGAAAAATTATCATCGATTTCTATATGGACTTGATAATGAAATTTCAATTTTCATTCTTACAGGATGAGGAAGTCAAATGGATTCAAAATTGTAATTAAATATTTCCATGCGAATGTCACGATATATTGTACAGGGTGAGCAAAGCACAATGTCTCAGCAATATCAGAAGAAAAAGAAAAACAATAGAAAAAGTTTGAAAAGAGGTTCTTGATTCGTATTGAGTACCAAAGATCCATTTTGAGCATAATTATCATAGGTTCCTATTTTTCCATCAGGGCACTGCCTATCGAAAATTTAAAAATATCTTGAAACAATATCCTTCTCGAATGGAACAGTTTGGGTTTCTTTATTGATGAACTTCGACACTTGGGAGCTGAAAGTCACAGGCAAATTGAAGTCCATAATATGAGAAACATCTTCCTTAGGACCCAAGTTATGAACGGCCACATGCATCCTGGAAAAAATTACTAGCTAGTTTTTTTATTTTGAAGAGGGACAAAACATACTGGTTTTTCATTTTCAATCAACTACCCAGCGAGCACAAAAACATCTCAGAGATGTTGAAAGTACGAGATTTCGAGACATTGAACCTCCACTGCGATGTTCTGTTCACACATGAATAGAACTATTATAGAACAGTCAATGTCCGCCGCAGGCGGCAATTATCGAGATGTCCTTGATATGTCACAAAACTACCTCCTCCCTAGTTCTTTTTGAAGCCTTTTCATGGACACAACAAAACATTTTCAACGTGTCTTGCGCACATTAAATCGCTTTAAAAAAAACATTTTCGAGGTACTTTTCTGAACCTTTTTGTCAAAATAAACTTTTGCATTAGGATTCCTCTCCCTTGAATGAAGAAATGTATTAAAAATAGATTGAACATAAAAATATTTTCTTGATATGAAATTACCTTCTTAATCGGTTTCTGAGTAGTGCTTACTACACACAGACATATAATTGGAAATAGGTTTCCCAATTTTTGAAATGTATGCATAATGCATAATTTTGCAACTGCGGAGAAGCTGTGTATCGATGAATTCGTACTTTTATATATTGATTACACTGAGGCACCGAACAACACATCTTGCATCTGATGGTCATTATTACAAACTAAATAAGTCTTCTAACACAATAAACTTCACCAAATTCCTTTCTGTTCGTTAGCAGCGTGATGTGAGCGTGACACGCTGCAAACGCGAATGCCAATTGCGAACAAGAAGAACAAAATCGAAAACAAATTAGAATTCATCGTATTATGACGTAAGCATGAGACGTTGTGGTGGGGCAAACAAAGAAAGGGTACAAAAGAACAAAAACAATACTTTCAATATCCTTCTAAGACCTCTTTGGGAAGTGCATAATATTATGCCTCAAAAAAACATCCTCATGCCTACTTTTCTAAAACATCCCAAAACATCCCAAGGATACCTCTCAGTAGGCAAACAAAGAAATGCCACAGAAGAACAAAAACAATAATTCAATATCCTTCAAAGACCTCTTTTGTCAGTGCATATTACGTCTCAAAATAACATTTTCATGCCAACATTTTCAAAACATCCCAAAACATCCCAGGGATTTTTGTGCTCGCTGGGTAGGTACCTAGGAGATTTCTTATTTTTCTGCGAGGATCAGCATTTTTGGTAACAAATGTTTAGGAAATGGAAATATACTGGGTACAGCATCTAGTTTCAATTAGAAGTACCTGGTATGTCTAAATAAACAGTTGGCAGAAAATGCTTTCCACAAAACTCACTGGTTTTAGATAGAGTCCAATTCTCTATAGGAACTGCCTAAATCATGGAAGTATTCAACTTTGACAAATAATATAGATATAGTTTTTGAACATATTCTGAGACTGGGATGGTAACTAGCTGATGATCATTTCAAGAACTATATTTTTCAAAAATCTGAACAATATTGAACTCACCCATGGAATGACAATTTCCTTCCCTAACAATACGAGAACGTCCCAGGGACGTCCCAAGGACGTCCTTCATTTTCTACAAGGACGTCCCTGGGATATCCTGTGTAGGGACATGATACATACTAGGGACGTCCCAGGGACATCCGCTTCCCACAAAAAGAGGCGTCCTAGAGATGTCCTCCTGGTACGTCCCTGGGATGTACCAAGCACGGAGAAAGGATATTCCTAGGACGTCCCAAGGATATCCCAGGGACATCCCTTCGACAAAAGAAAAAAATGTACGGATTGAACCCGGGACCTTTGGCTTATCAGGCACGCATCTTACTTCATTGGCTATTGAGCCTCCTGAAGATTTATGTACTAAACAGATTTATGAACAGGACTTAACTACAGAAACATGAATAAATTCAACTTTGTTAGGATTTGGGTATAATTATTATATCATTCTTGGGTGTTTAAAAATGAGGAGCATTATGCATGTACGATTTCTGTTTGCGAGAAATGGTGATTTCTCAAGAAGTTCTGAAACTTCATTCTTTATTTTTATCACGATTATTTTCCGGAAGAAAGACAAACATTTTCAAAAAAATGCAACTTAATACGTTGATGAAATTCAATGACTCTGATGTGAATGGATATCAGATATTCCAGGGACACGAATAGGATAACCTAGGGATGTACCGGGCGGGATGTCCACTGGACAACCACTGCGCGACATCCCCTGGATGCCCCAATCATGTCCTTGTACCGCGGGACAAAAAAGGGACGTACCTTGGACATCCCTGTGTTGTTAGGGTTTTGTCTTGGGCCGTTCTTGCAACCAAAGGCGAGACAATTAATCACCATTGTTTATCAATACGAAATCACAAACCTCCTGAACAATCAGTTCACACCAACAAATTCAGTTCTTTTCATAAAACAAAACACGCTAAATGAAGAGATATTTCACTTTACCAAAGACAATGAACTTATGTCTCCACTTTTTTGCTTGTCTAGATGAGAGAAAAGAATCTGAATTACTTCAATTACTAGATGAAAGAGAACGTAAACACCAATCCACCATTAAACAACACGAGTAGGAAAGAGATAGGTTACCGTAACACAATGAGCTGTCTTTGTTGCAGCTGCCCCTGATACAATTTGTGCTATTAAAGAGAACGGCCGTCTTCCTTCCAGGTGTTTACATTGAGTTTATTGCGCTACAGCAGAAATTCAATAATTATGAACGTAGGCATCATTGTTAACCAATTCCGGTGACCCCGACCAATAGTGCCTGCCGTATCTTTTGACGTTGCACAGCATCCGCAAGCACAGGAAGTAGATCATTTCGACCAACGAAAGGACAGAGAAGCCCATGAACAGGCCGAGGATACCGCCGCAGCTAGCCAGAAAGTCCGTTTGGCCGTACAGCTCGTTCCTCTCCGACGTGATGAATTGCTGTTCTTTGAAGAAGATCGTCAGTCTGGTCAACTGCACCCTGTGAAAAATTGAATGATGAAGTTATATAGATTATTTAGATTCTTTAAAAAACATCCCACTGGGCAAAGAACATGAAAAATATATTTGCTGACGTCATTTTCAGAGTAGGATTCGCCCGTTGACCATGGAAGGAGAAACATGGCGTCTCCAGGACAGAAGTCAGGTTGATGTGTGTGCAAGTCAAAAATTCTCCTAATTACCTGTTCTGGATTTGAATCCAACAATTATTGTGAAGTTTGAAGTCCTTTTATCTCTACGCCGGTATGGAGGCCGGATGATGACGGATTCATCGGGAGCCATACTTGAAATCAAACGTGCTTCAGTAGGAGCACTCACGATAGAATCTTGAACATTGATAAACTCGGCTTCCGGGCATGGAGACGGACTACGGTGTCTTTAGTGCTCGAGAAATTGTTACCGAACGGAGACAGAAATCCAATGAACCCAAAAGGAGAAGAAGAAGAAGATTCTCAAAGTAACAATGGTTACTTTCCGTGAACACATAACAATGACAAATATATACAGGGTGAGTCATGACTAACTAGCCATAGCTCGATGGTAGATAGAGGAAGTCGAGGTGAGTTGATATATATGTATGCGAAAAAATATATTTTGCCTAATAGAAACAGGAATACAGGGCATTATTTGAATTCGGGGCGGAACTTTGATGAACGATATTTCAGGAACTTCTTGATGTTATATCGCCTGAAATTCACCAGCAACTCACCGCTACTGAGACACTACACGATGGCATACTATGGAAAATAAATTCCAGAGCCAGACTTTGAAAACTTAATTTCGTTTTGAAATGTCGAAATTTCGACTCTGAATAAAATGTTTCAAAAACTTTTATCAGAACAGGAAGATCAGGAAAAACACAAGTGTAACTTTCCAATTTGTACGGCACACTTCGACCAGATTAGTGAAATGATATCGAACAAAATACTGATGAACAATTCCATGATTCCGTACTGGATATTGTAGTCACATCGTTCAAAAATTCATTTGAATCCATTTCATGCATATCGGTGTATTATTAGAGTTGGAACAAGGCTCTATTCGTTGGAAAATTCTAGGACTGGACCTACTTTTCTTGAAGAGACCTTTCAAAACATGGAAATAAGTACCTAATTTTCATAAAAACAAAATTTCAAATGCGTACCTCCTCCTCCTATCCTCCTTAAGTACGCACGATGTTCTCCGGACATTATAGGAATTTCGTTCCGTGCGCTCAAAGAGATGGAGAAATATGAAGAAGAAAGAGTCATCTCAACAACATTCATTTGACGAAATTCCAAAGATTATATTATACCTAGACAAACATCAATTCCATAATCGCTGGATTGGTCGTGGCGGCCCTCATTCTTGGCCCCCTAGGTCTACTAATCTCACAGTATCAGACTATTATCTATCTATCCATAGAACTATCGGTCTATCAGACTGACGTCAACACCAGAGAGGAACTAAGGCAGAGGATTGATACAGATTCAGGAATCATCAAAACCATAAGAGATCTACCGAAGATATGCAGAAAATTTATTGAAATTGGGGAGAAGGACATTTTGAGAAATTCTTTCCAAAAACCAAGTCTGGTCCTGATTTTTCTCCAATAAAACTTTTCTCAACTCTGTTGCTATAACAATATTCAAAAAAACTGAGTCGAATAGTTTTAGTCGAATATAGAGAGTATTTGGCCCGGACGGAATCGAAGAAATATTCGTTTGAATTTTGTTTGATATTTTCACACCAATCTGGTCGAAGTGTGCCGAACAAATTAATAAACTACACTTGTAGTGATCTTTCTGATTCTGATGAGAGTTTCTGGAAAATACAATTCACAAAGTCGAAATTTTGACATTTGGGAAGAAAATGAGTTCTCCAAGTCCGGCTCTAGAATTTGTCTTCCATAGTAGGCCATCGTGTGGTGTGTGAGGAGAAGTAAATGGCTAGTGGATTTGAGGCGAAAACATGAAGACGTTCCTGGAATATCGTTCCTCAAAGTTTCGCCCCGAATTCAAATAATGCCTTGTATTTCTGTTAGGAATAGGCAGAATATATTCTTCACATATATATCAACTCACCTTGAGTTCCTCTATTCGCCATTAGGCTCTATAGCTGGTAAGTCATGACTCACCCTGTATCATGTGCAATTCAAATGTCCCAGTATACTACGTTACTGAAACGTATATCTTGTTACGTCATTAGTGTTTTGTCTTTCTAATGAACTATGTGTCGTTACTTTTTAATTCCAGTGCAACTTCAACAAAAGTGTGAACAGAAATACGAAAATGCTGAAATTGTTCCGTTTTTTTCGAATACTCCAAATGTATTTTTCAGGGCACCAATAGATCATATGAAGCGTAAAACTCATGTTATTCATTGAAGACAAGGATTACACAGAACAATTCGCCATTTTGGATCAAAAATGCTTGTACCTATTGCATTGTACCGTTTTTTTTTAAATTTTTCGTTTTGTGTTTTTGATACAGTTGTGAATTTGAAAGTGTGAGCTACTGTGGTTTTCATCAAGGTAAGTATTCCAGAGTTTATATTGATTTCTGTGATCATGTGGTTTGAGATCATGAATTGATGAATTCTTTCATCATGACGTGAATTATGTCGCCACTCAACATAGGTTCCCACAAGAAGATGCTGACATTGCTGATCCCACAGTTTGGATTCCCTGAATCCACCGTTTCCATGAAATCAGCAAGATCGTCTTGTAGCCAGCGAGAGCCGTTCTGCAGTCAGTTCTTAACTCAACTCCGTATGTTAAACATCTCTTGTACATAATTTGTCAATCATACGTGTATACGAAAAATAAAGTTTTTAAAAAGGGACTTCGAGCTATCGGAAATATTATTGGCGCAGTCGGTAGGATATCCGGGTTATCGCGTATCGAACGTGGTGATTTCGTTTTAACGATTGACTGGATATCGAAAATTGTTGGTTCGTTGTGGAGGTGTTTGAAGAGGACCGTCTAGCAGAGACCCGTCTGAAGCCCTACATCAACGAAGCATCGAGAATTGGAACCATATCGTCCATTTCTGCAAAGATCGAACTTCTGGAGGAGACAGGAATCGCAAATCCAGGACTCATCTTTATACCTATTAGGAAGGATATGCTTGAAGTAACTCTATTATTATTGTGAGTACATACTTGAATGTCTATCGAAGATTTATCAAGAATTCTTGAAAGTATAAATTTGCGTGATCCTTCAACTGACTCTGAAACTGATCGTACTCCCGAAAATTTATTCAAAACCGAACCTATAATGAATCAATTCAAATCTGAATATTTGAACTGTATCCCCGAATTCAACGGGAATCCCAATGAATTAAATCGATATATTTCAATTTGTGATCAAATTATTACAAATTTTTATGATGCTGCTAATCCTGGTAGTTTCCATAATACTTACTTATTGAATTCTCTAATATCTAAACTGACTGGCAATGCTAGATTGGTTGTAAATATTCAGCTAGCAACTAATTGGAATGATCTGAAAGAAACACTTCAGAGAAATTTCGCTGATCAACGAGACGAAGCTTGTCTCAATAGGGACTTAGTAATGTTGAGACAAAGTCAAAACGAAAGACCACAGCAATTTTATGATCGATGCCTGAAAATCCTGAACCTCATTTGTAGTCATGTAGATATTCACGAAGCAAATCATGAAGCGAAAGTTCTGAAACGCAATTTGTATAACGAATTAACACTTAAAACATTTTTATCAGGTCTTAAAGAACCACTAGGTACCACTATACGTTGTATGAGACCTCGAAGTCTAAGCGAGGCCCTGCAACTCGTTATCCAAGAAGACAATACACATTACTTTCAGAATATGCATCAAAATAGACAAATGCCGAGACAAAATAATATCCCGACAAGGCAATCACCGCAACAAAGATTTTCTAATAATTATTCAAATGATACTTTCAATAATCCAAATAATCAATTCAGAAACCAAAATTCACAAAATATGTCATTCCCTTCTCAACCTATCAATGTGCAACCTAGAGAAAATAATCGCCCACAAAGATTTTTCACAAATGCTCAAGTATTTGGTCTAAACAATCAACAAAATAGGAATGTTTTCAGACCAAACCCTAATAGTAGCTTTGATAGGCCTACGCCAATGAGCGTGAGCACTAGAAATACTTTCAGGCCCACGCCAATGAGTGTAAACACTACAAATACTTTTAGACCTGCACAAAATAACCAAAACTATCAAAATTCACGATCATTCGATAATAATAGAAGAACTTTTGCTTCAGAAGAATTAAACAACACAGAACTAGAGGAAAATTATGAAAATTCCGAAGAACAATACGACTATACATTACAGGAACAAGCTTTCGATAATGAAAATGCTGCCGGTACGAGTGAAAATTTTCAGAAATCCCATCACAGCACCAATCCAGCTTAGAGTCACATATCATTCCATTTAATACTACTAATGCAAGCGAATTACCATATATTATTTTACCCGAATATAATATAAAAGTTTTACTTGATTCTGGTTCGACGAAATCGTTCATTGACCCAGATATAGCTCATAAGTTTTTTCCTAGCTTAATAAGAAACGACCCATTTGTCGTATCTACAGTATTTCAAAAGTCGGCACACAAGTTTAGTGCGTGCATTCCCGCTTCAAAAATATTCAATTTGCAAAAGAATAAAACCTTGAAATTTTTTCTATTCAAATTCCATAATGTCTTCAGAGGATTGATTGGACTAGATAGTTTGAAATCGTTACAAGCAACTATTGATTTCGATAAAGGATATTTGATTACGCCACACTCAAAAATAAAGTTGCTTTTTCAAAAAACACAAACGGACCTTAACCTAATAAAAATCGATGCTAGATCGGAACAAATTATCAAAATAAAAACATCTATAAGTAATGGCGAGATAATCATTCCCCACCACAAATTTCACAACTGTGGAATACCGGAATGCCTCACAATTGCAAAAAACGGGTATGCTTTGACAACTATTCTGAATAATACTGTAGATAATGTAACTTTAGATTTTTCGGAGCCTATACTCGTAGAAAAGTTTGATCGTAAACATATTCAAGAAGCAGAACTTCATAATTTTGAAGAATTTCCTAATGACTATTTGAACGTATCGAAAATTAGAATAGATCACTTAAATCAAGAAGAACGTAACGAAATACTGAAGTTGTGTAAGGAATTCGCAGATATATTTTATAATGATGATGACCCATTAACTTTTACTAACCGTATTAAACATCAAATAAAAACTGTAGACGAACTACCAGTATATTCGAAGTCCTATCGTTATCCATTCATTCATAAACAAGAGGTAGAAAATCAAATCAAGAAAATGTTGGACCAAAATATCATAAGACCAAGTAGTTCCCCGTGGTCGTCTCCTATATGGGTCGTACCAAAAAAGTCTGATGCTTCGGGTAAACAAAAGTGGAGAGTGGTGGTTGATTATCGTAAGCTCAACGAAAAAACTGTTGATGATAAGTACCCTCTCCCCAACATAACTGACCTTCTCGACAAACTGGGAAAATGCCAGTATTTTACTACTCTTGATCTGGCCAGTGGCTTTCACCAGATAGAGATGGATGACAAGGACGTAGAAAAAACAGCTTTTAATACGGAAAACGGGCATTATGAATATCTGCGCATGCCCTTCGGGCTTAAAAACGCGCCAGCCACTTTTCAAAGAATTATGGATAACATTTTACGTGGAATCCAGAACGAGAAGTGTCTAGTGTACTTGGACGATATAATCGTTTTTTCTACATCGTTACAAGAACACCTAGAGAGGCTGAGATGTGTTTTTCAAAGGTTACGAGACTCCAACTTTAAGATACAACTTGACAAATCCGAGTTTTTGCGAAAAGAAGTAGCATACTTGGGTCACGTTGTGACTCCTGAGGGCGTTAAACCCAACCCCGATAAAATACGATCAATTAAACAATTCCCAGTACCGAATAGTACGAAACAAATAAAAGGTTTCTTAGGATTACTTGGGTATTATCGCAGGTTTATAAACAACTTCGCGAAAATTACAAAGCCGCTCACTAAGTGTCTCAAGAAAGGAGCTAAGATCGAGCATAATCAAGAATTTTTAGACTGTTTTAATATGTGCAAGAACCTGCTAATCAATGAACCGATATTACAATATCCGGATTTTTCAAAGCCTTTTGTTTTGACGACGGACGCAAGTAATTTTGCTTTGGGCGCTGTTCTGTCTCAAGGGCCAATTGGTAGTGATCTACCTATCGGCTATGCGTCTCGTACCTTGAACGATTCGGAACAGAATTATTCAACTATCGAGAAAGAGTTACTTGCGATAGTTTGGGCCACAAAATATTTTCGCCCGTATTTGTTTGGCAAAAAATTCGACATTGTAACTGACCATAAACCTCTGGAATGGCTTTTTTCTCTAAAAGACCCGAACTCGAAACTCACCAGATGGCGAATAAAATTAGAGGAGTATGACTATAATATCAAATATAAAAAAGGAAAGCTAAATTCAAACGCAGACGCACTGTCCCGCGTAGAAATTCATACTAAAACAGTTTCGGACGAAATAGAAGACCTAGTGAGAGACCTTTCGACACAACCAACTAACCCTGAGAATGAACAAATAATCCGAGACATTTTTGACTCGACCGATGTTAATAAACAACGTGACTTGGACCAAATTTCCATGCAAGTACAAGTAGATGAATCCATTCGAGACGTAGAACAAGGAAATAATGGACAAGACGACGAAAATGACACGATACACTCTAATGCAGAACAACACCCTGTAGTAGGTATTCCAACATCAGACTCACCAGTAAACTACGGTCAAAATCAAATCATTATATCAACAGTGTTACATTCTCCTGCCAAGCCAAAAATCACCATTTTATTCGAAAGAAAACAGCGCATTAAAATGCAAATTTCCGAAAACAACTTTGAAAATGATATTATTCGATTAATCAAAGAATATATTGCACCAAATGTCCAATATCACATTTATTTCGAAAATCCAAATATTTACGAGAGATTTTCTGTAGTTTTACAAACTAATTTCAAATGGCCTTCCATCAAATTCAAAAAATGCAACAAATTATTAATTGACGTGACAGACAAAAACGACATAGAGGAATTGATCAAAAATTATCATGAAAGCAAATCAAACCACCGCGGAATCGACGAAACCTTCAACAGAATCAAAGACAAATATTATTGGCCCCATATCAAGGAATCAGTACAAACATATATCAATAACTGTGAAATTTGTCAGCAAAGTAAATATGAACGACACCCTGTACGAATGACAATGAACATTACACCAACAGCGTCAAAACCTTTTGAAATAATTCATTTAGATACATTAACCCTCGAACAGTCAAAATTTTTAACTATTGTTGATAGCTTTTCAAAATACGCTCAGGCATATTATTTGAACTCGTCCTGTGGCACTGAAATTGTCGATAATCTGATTAATTTCTTTTCACATCATGGTACCCCTAAACAAATAGTAGTTGACAACGGCACTGAGTTCAAAAACTCTGTGGTAACAGAACTCTTAAAATTACACAAAATTGACACTCACTTTTGTAGTCCAAATCACCCTCAATCCAATGGAATTGTCGAAAGATTCCACTCGACGTTGATTGAACATATTCGGATATTAAATACAAAAGGATTCTTGAAAACTCCAATTAGAAAGAAAATAACTTATGCAATTTTAGCCTATAATCATTCTGTACACTCCGCAACAAAATTCGAACCAATTGATATAATTAATGGACATATTACAGATAACAATCCTTTTAATAAATATGGAGATTGATCAGATATTGGTGAATGACTATATCAATGATCATAGAGAAAAATCGAAATTACTGTATTCCAAAATTAATTCAGACCTCATCACGCTCAAAACCAAGACTATAGAAAAACTCAATGTTAACCGAGACAAACCCGAAATATTTCAACCAGAACAGAAAACCTTCGTGAAAAAACATATCAGACAAAA
Source organism: Phaedon cochleariae (assembly GCA_918026855.4). Taxonomy (NCBI): domain Eukaryota; kingdom Metazoa; phylum Arthropoda; class Insecta; order Coleoptera; family Chrysomelidae; genus Phaedon; species Phaedon cochleariae. The sequence goes on from OU896722.1 coordinate 5,527,776, forward strand.
ACAAGCGAATAAATTCAACAAATCTACACAATTGAAAACGGTCAATAACGACTCGAAAACAGCTTCGACTTCAACACAAGAAAAAATACATATGGACAATTTAAAACGCCCACTGAAACAGACATATACTTTCAAAAAATAAAAACGTTTCGTCTCTGTTATTTCAGAATCCCGGGGATCCTCGGCCTCCAGGAAAAAATTCAACTCCAAAAGCTAGAAAATAATCCAGGCCTCATTCCAGTTAAACTCGGAACAGCCAAAGTCGAACAATATACACATACACTTATTCATTATTATGATATGAATCCCATAATCTCTGAAATCGGTAAATTAAGATCAAAATCTCAAAATCTTACTAGCCTTATACTAACCAATAAAGATTATTCTTTCGATACATCAAACTATCTAAAAATCCTACAATTTACTGAAGAAAAAGTTGAGACAAAATTGAAAAATATACTTCCACATCATAATATTCACAAAAGAGGCTTAATTGACGGTCTGGGCTCAATCTTCAAGTCCGTTACTGGCAATTTAGATGCCTATGATGGTCAACGGTATGAACAATTGATTTCTCAACTAGAATCAAATCAAAAACAAATTGTTTCAAATATGGGTAAACAATATTCTCTATCTCTGAATGTCATAGATAAATTTAATGAAACAATCCAAAGGATCAATCATAATGAGCAATTGATTACTTCAAAATTGAACCAAATAGCACTGATAGTCGAAAGTCATACATATAGAGAGAATTCAATGCTAATAAAAGATATCCTCAATCAAATTATAAATATGTACGAAATAATTAACTCCATCCTTCAGGACATCGAAAATTCCATCACATTTTCGAAAATACAAGTTATGCATCCGAGCATTATTTCAATAAATGAGCTGTTTACAGAATTGAAAAAATTGAATAACCAAACTGAATCTAAACAATTACCATTCGCAGTAACATTCAATAATACAGAATATTTTGAGAGACTGATCAAAATCGATAGCTATTCACTCAATAATAAAATCACATATATTCTTCATATTCCAATAACGTTTCCTTTTGATTTTGAATTATATCACTTTTATTCAACACCAGTATATTCAAAGGGTCAGTTTAAGGCAATCATTCCAAAGAATAAATTTTTGATAAAAAACGAGATGTACTTTGCATTCCTGAGTGATACTTGCAAAGAAATCCTTCCTCGATGGTACATTTGCGACAAACAAGAACTACGAGAAGTCGAAGACGGTCCCTGCGAAATCCAACTGCTTAATATCAAAAACACCTCCACATGCCACCAGACTCGGGTCCACTTGAGCAGACCACTGCTGAACCACCTCGACGCATCCAATCAATGGATTGGATTATTCCCATCCGAATCAACCACGAAGCTCAGATGCCATAGACAAGAAGAAATTCGGAAACTGATTGGCACGTTCCTCATCGAAATTCCTATGGGTTGCCAATTCACCACCGACCAGTTCACCATAACAAACGAACAACAATATTCAAATCCAAATCAGCCAATCCTGTTCCCCGATTTAGACACTGCCATCACGATGTCACCAAAAACCAATATCGACATCGAGTTAGAAGACCTCCGATTAGACGAACTGCAAGAAATCCGGACCCAAGTGATAGAAAATCAACCCGATTTTCACTTCAACGGGATTCCTCCCTATGTCCCCAGTGCCTGGACAATCATCATATATGGACTTCTAGTTGCTGCCGCATGCTACCTAGGATACAAGAAGATAGCCAATAGGGTTCGAGCTGCAACAACCCCAGAGTTAGACCACCGCGATGTTCGTCTTCCTCTCTAACCCTCGGAAGCCGAAACTATGGAGGGAGGAATTATGTCGCCACTCAACATAGGTTCCCACAAGAAGATGCTGACATTGCTGATCCCACAGTTTGGATTCCCTGAATCCACCGTTTCCATGAAATCAGCAAGATCGTCTTGTAGCCAGCGAGAGCCGTTCTGCAGTCAGTTCTTAACTCAACTCCGTATGTTAAACATCTCTTGTACATAATTTGTCAATCATACGTGTATACGAAAAATAAAGTTTTTAAAAAGGGACTTCGAGCTATCGGAAATATTATTCGTGAGGTATATTAACGCTCGACACTCGACAACCTTCGTTTGGAATATTTTGGTATTCATTTTATGATTCATAATTTCGTTTTAATCAGCAAGGCAAAAACAATAACCTACTGGGATGTAAAGGAATATCTTATTGGTAATTCCAATCACTACAAAGATATGCCAAAAATATTCGTGAATTTGTAGGTTAGGTCAAGATTCATTTGGACGTCTCGAAAAGTGTGAATTATTAAATATCAAGTAGGCTACATAAAAATATACCAATACCTTCATGAACATTGTGTGGAAATTACCTCGAGCTCTTTGTATTCATATACTAATAATTATTGTATTTTCCTACCGCCCTGGTACAATTTCTTTGGGTAATGCAATTCTGTGAACAATGCAGCGACAGAATTATTTCGAATATTCAGAACATCTTGATATTACTGTTTTGACTATTTCACTCATCTTAAAATTCTCACATAACCTCTGACCAATCGCAAGCCAACTTGTATTGTCGCAAAAACACAAGTTATCTTTCAATTCTGATTGGTTAATCAGCGTTGGTGTTGTCAACGGGGGACATCCTTGTGAGCGAAAAATATGAAAGTACGAGACTATATTCAAACATCACAATTTGTATTAAAACATTCAACATTGTGGGTAGCAATGACAAATATGAATAACCAATAATAAATATAAATACCTGATAACAAGATACATTATAACGATCATCACGACGAGCTCTTGTCAAGTCAAGCAGAGTAGTCTCAGACCAGGCTTACTTCGGAACCGTCTTATCCAATATTTATATACATCAATTCATTAGATTCGCACGTTTCTCATGAGAGTTCCTTGGTCAGTTTTCATAATGATTTGATTAACTTTATGTTTATAAATCCCTCATGGTTCGAAATAACTAATATACCGTATGTCCTACTCGTGACAATATGACAAATTGCGATGACAAGCCGATTATATTTTTAAGGGAGGAAACTTGAATTGGATATTTCCATCCCTCGTGGTCCAACCCCCTAGGCGTGGTAGATGTTGCCCTCAGAACCTCAAATGGGAAGAGGGGTCAAGTGGCAGATCATTTCGAAGGACGTTCAATTCTCTTTCCAATGGTACCCAAGTTCACCAATTTCTGTTGAGCAGTTCCCGATAAATGCCGTGTCATTCAGAACCCTACCCAGTCCCAATAGCTTCCTTCTAGTAAATATTATAGAAAATCGAGAAGACAGGTCAATTTCTATTTCCAAGGAAGAAACTTTGGATGCGTGGAGCGTTCAATTATTTTCCGAACAGAACCCCAGTCCATCATTTCTTGAGGAGCAGTTTCCGGAAAATGCTGTTTTGAACTCACAGGAGTTCCGAAGTAATCAGAACCTGAATACACTCAAATGAATGGTTTCCAGGTTAGAGTTATTGTATTGACTCTCCTTACAGTTCAAAATCTTCCTACAATTCGTAATGAAAGAAGAGTCAACACAATAATACTAACCTGAAAACAATAGGGGTGGCGTTGCTCGAATATTCAGAACATCGTGATATCAATGTTGAGTATTTCTTCTCAAAAGATTCATTACCTACCCTGGAAATTCACTGAAGTTGACCCTGAAAGCCTGGAACAGCTTTGGCCATTCGTACTGCGCTTGAGAATACTCGGCATTGTAGGTCAGTGACGTACACGCTGGCAGACAGTCGCATACAGATGAAGATATATTCATGTTCTCTGATTCCAAATTCGATATGCCGGATTCCACTTCCTTTTCGAGGAGTTCAGCTGGAAAATTATACAGGGTGAGTGAGAATAAGAACGGCAAACGTCGTATACGCAATTTTAACATCATATTAAGGTGATATTTTTCTTTCAACGTCCCAGATAACACAGGATATTCTATGGATATACTCTACATATCCAATTCTGGTCGGGATATTACTGGATTTGAAATATACATCCATGAGATATCCAGTGCAGGATTTGTAATGGATATCCTTCAGTAGATATCCTAAGGATATCCATAAGATATCCACAGCAATTATAAATGTTCTAAATTTGCAAGATTGATTTCGATAGTGTAAATTCATGTATTTCTGTTTTGTTGGAAAATAAATTGACACTTCTTGGCAATAGATCCTATTCTTTGATCTTCTACTGGATTTGAGATGGACAACCATGAGATATCCATTGCAGGAGTCAACATGGATATCCTTCAGTAGTTATCTTGAGGATATCCATACGAAAGCAACAGGAATTATGAATGAGTTCAATTTACAAGATTGATTTAGATCGTATTGATTCATGAGTTCCTTCTGTGTCTGAACATGGATTGAAGCTTTTTAGAAATAGATCTGAATCTTTGTACTCCTACTGGATTTGAAATGGATAAATCCATGAGATGAATATATCACAGGATTCGATATGGATATCGTTCAGTGAATGTCTCAATGTGAAACGTGCCATCGAAATAATCCGCAATGGGCGTGTTCACCTTAGTAGAACTTTCGATCAAACCATGTTTATAATGATCCTTTCAAACATGAATAATCATTGACGACATAATTCGATCAAAAAATTAACTGGAATGTTTCATTTTCAGACATAAATAATAGTACCTTCTGAAAACGGACCCTCTTATGACGTAGAAACCTCATCTCGCCATAGTTGAAAAAAATACCAAACGCCCGACGGAGACTAAGGCAACTGATATATTAATCCTTTCAACTGTGATCTCGCGCTAATTCACTCTGTCAGAAATCATGTATCATTCATCTCTGTCTGGAATAGTCTTGTTTCAGTAATAGGATTTTGACGTCACATCAAGGCTTGGGAGTCTCAATGATAAATCTAAGTTTTCGACCTCGAGGTGCATGCGTCCGAAACGCTTTCTTGGATTTTATGTACAGTTATCTTCAGAGATCATGTCGCACATGGACGGTGTCAGCTCCCTTGATCACTGCTGCAATAAGAGCGCTCATACCGTCCAACTGCAACATGTTCGCTGAAGACGACTGTACATGCATTTGTTATTTTGAAAATAACTCAAAAACTTTGGCTTTCACGACGGAAAGGGTTCAGAACGAAGTTATAGAGGACAAAATTTCCTATATTCATGTAAAAAATGTGTTTGGGGCAGATAAGTAAGGAGTTACAACTCCGCAAAGTTGCACTTTTTGAGAAAAAAATATAAAATTTTGTTATTTGGCTGTTAATAACTGAAATAAATATTTTGAACGAATGCAAATCATATTGACATAATTCTCGAAGAGACTTTACTTTCATTATTCCAAATTTTTTTGGGATTTTCTCTCCTTGTCTATAAAATAAAAATATGATTACAATTTCAATATACGTGTAGTGAGGACAAATGAGATGATTCGCCCCAGGATGTCACTGCGATTAAAGAATTTTTCTATCAGAGAGCCTAAAAGAAAGATGCACTAGCTTGTCAGTGACAATTTGTATTGAAAAAGGTTTGAGGAAGAGAAATGAAGATATATAGGAAAAATATCAAATTTTTACTGAGAACTGAGGAGTTTCAAGACAAACACGAATTTTGCCTTAGAAAAAATCCATTTTTTATGTTGAAAACGGAAGCAGATTCGTTCTCAAAACGTCCAAAGATAAGTGAAAATTTGATATTTTTTCTATATACCTTCATTTCTCTTCTACAAACCTTTTTCAATACGAATTGTCACTGACAAGCTAGTGATTTTTTTCTTATAGGCTCTCTGATAGGAGAATTTTTTCAAACGCAGTGACATTTCGTGGCAAATCATCTGATTTGTCCTCACTACACGTATATATTGAAATAGTATTTATATTTTTTGTTCAGTCTTGGTATACCAAATATATATTTTGAGAATTATTCTCAATAAATTTGGCAATATCGCGAAATTGCAAGAGACAGAAGCTCTTGCACCTGTCCACCTTGGGACACGATTGGACATGCGTGACCTTATCAGCATTCTAAGACTATCCATCCTAGTGATAAGTTGTCGATTTTTAATGGGTATTTTTCGTCGCCCACGCATCGTGACTGTTTAGTGCGCTTCGCTAAACAGCTTCGCTTTCGGCTTTTCGCTATTTTCCACAACTTCAGCCAGAGACCACCAGTTCCAGAACAAGAGCTAGCTCTTCCAGATATCTTCAGGAGGACACCAAGTAAATGGTTTCTGTCTCTGCACGGTTTTCATTGCAGCCATCTTTGCTTTTAGTGAATTGGTTAGTTGCTGCCCTGCGGTATACAGAACATAATATCTAACCACTTGAGCTATCGAATTACCCCTTCAGGGTACGCAACTTTTTCATTTTATAGAGACGAGGGGGGAAAATCTAATGTACCACCTCCTCGATTAACCCACAGACACTATTCAGACTTTACTTTGATTTCATATTGATAGTTTACCCTAAACTTTAACAGATAGACTGTTAGCAAGATAGCACAGCTACTGTCTAGTAGGTATGGATAGGGGGTCATAGATGAATCGCTTAGGAAAATAAAGGAATAATTACCATTTCGGGCCGAACCAAACTCGCATAGCCATTTTGTTCTTTGAAAATGTTCATACATAAAAAAAAAGGTTGTTGCACTAACAAAATAATCATGGGTCATTTTTTTTGAGTTGAAGTAAACACAATTTTGCGAAATCAACAAAATATATGGGTTGTTCATTACTAATAAGCGACCTATTCAAAGAAACAAAATAATTTGATTGAAATATTTGCTTACTTGAACAAAAGTTTCAATTCATTCAACAAAATTCATGGTTGATTCAACTATTAACTTATTGTTCAATCAATTATATGCATCTTGTCTTTTCCATAAGATTAAATTGATTTTGACAAAGATTTAACTAAATACAACATCATATTTTGTTGAGTCAACAATCATTTCATTGTGCAACCAATCGAAGGTTTTTCTCTATTCGACCAAATTGAATTGATTATGACAACAATATATTTTGTTGATTCAACACATCACTATCAAGAAATATGTTGTAATTTCAATCAGATTATTTCGTTGAACAGAATCCACAGATACATTATATCAAACAAATATCTAGTTTATATTTTCGCCACTAGGTGGCGTTTCTTCCAACATTCCTACGCTCGCCTCGATGGGGTGTACATATACCCACCTAGAACGTCCGTTTAAATAATTATCTTGAGCTGTCCTAGAATTTCTAAAGACGCTTACTATACAAGATAATTGTCTTTTTTTTTTTTTTTTTTTTTTTTTTATCGCTTGGAGCGCACGAAAGGGAATCCCTATAATGTTCAAAGAACATCGTGCGTTCCTAGGGAGGATAGGGACAGGAGGTAGGTATTAGAATTTTTTTGAACTTTTCGAGATTATATGTTGTTGGGAATACTTCCACAGGCAATGAATTCCAGAGCCTAGCCGTTCTATGGATGAAGGAGTCTTGATAAAGTGCTGTTCGACATCTTTCGAGGTTGACAACGAAAGGATGTGCTGACTGGGCTTGTCTAGTTCGTCTGATTGGTATTGCTAGTGAAGGGATGATAGCAGAGATTTCCGAAGAACATTTCCCGTGGAAGTATCGATAGAAAAGTGAAAGGTCGCCGACCTTTCTACGGTGTTCCAATGATTTCAAAGAGTGAGTGAGTGTGGCGTCACCCACCAGGCGAATGGCTCTTCTCTGGATGGAATCTAAGAGCATCAGTGTATGTTTTGGTGCTGAACCCCATATGTGGGAACAGTATTCTAGAACAGGCCGTATTTGCGCTTTGTAGATCATGAGAAGCTGTTGAGGTGTAAAGTAGCTTTTCGCACGGAACAAGAATCCGAGTTTTTGTGAAGCAGCTTTTGCGATGGATCTGACATGATTATCCCATGAAAGAGTGTTGCTGATGGAAATACCGAGCATAGATATGGTGGGCTTGGTGGGGATGGTGGAGCCAGACATTACAATATCGGGCATACTGAGTTCCGCCTTTCTAGAGAAAATGCAGGCTTGAGTTTTGGTGGCGTTGAATTCAACTAGGTTGTTTGTTCCCCAGGCTGTGATTTTAGCAAGATCTTCATTGACAGCATTGACCTGCCTGCGCCGTGAGTTCTTAGTTTCCTGGGAAGAAATGGGAATTCTAGAAGAGAACGCAGTATGGAGGGTACTATCATCTGCAAAGCTGTGGATGGGGCAAGTTGTTACTCCCAACAGATCATTGATATGAAGCAGGAATAATGTTGGTGCCAAAATTGATCCTTGTGGAACGCCGGAATTGATGCCAAAGGTATCAGACGATACACCGTCCACCACCACGTGAAGCGATCTGCCTGAAAGAAAACTCGATAAGAGATGGCATAGCTGAGGTGGTAAGCCGTATGATGGTAGTTTGTGGAGGAGTCCTTCGTGCCAAACACGGTCGAATGCTTTCGAAATGTCCAACGCGACAGCTAGAGATTCCCCGTGTTTTTCTATTGAAGATTGCCATAAATGGGTGACGTAGGCAAGTAGATCTCCAGTAGATCTTCGGTGGCGAAAGCCGTATTGTCTATCATTGATGATTCCTGAGCTCTCCAGATATTTGATAAGCTCAATATTGATGGCTTTCTCCATCACTTTGGAGATTACTGATAACAGGGCAATGGGCCTGTAGTTGTTGGGCAGGTTCTTGTTCCCTTTTTTGGGGATTGGTTGGACTCTAGCTGTCTTCCAGCATGATGGAAAAATACCCGACCTGTACGAGATGGTGAACAACTTGCAGAGAATCGGCGTTAATTCTGGTGCACATTTTTTGAGGATAATGGGTGGAATTCCATCAGGACCGTTAGCCTTATTCGTTTTGAGACCAAGCAAAATTCGTCTGATAGTGCGTTGACGGAAGACGATTTCGGGCATTCGACTCTCAACGGGTGGAATGTCTGGCGGCAGTTTTCCTTGGGAATCTAAAGTAGAGTTTGCTGCGAACATCTCTGCAAAGATATTTGCTTTCTCCTGCGATGTTATTGTTGCTAATGTGCCGTCGGATTTGGACAGTGGTGGAAATGAACTATCAGTGAAATTTCTTCCGACCGCTTTAGCAAGGGACCAAAACGAACGGGAGCCATTGGGGCAATCTATGAGTTTCGATCTTATCTTGGCATTGTATGTTTCTTTCGAAGCATCTATGGTTTGGCTGCAGTTATTCCTGGCATCAACGTATTCTGCTCTAGTCGCGAGGTTAGGGTTTTTGCGCCAACGATGGTAGGCTGTTTGTTTCAAGGCAACAGTTCTAGAACAGTTTTTGTTGAACCAGGGTTTCGAAGGTGATGATCTTTTCGAAAAATGAGGTATGTATGTGTCCATTCCGAGCATGATGATCTCGGATATCAATAGAGAAAATTGATCTCGTGATTTCTCTCTGTTTTGGAATTCAGTTATTGGATTTTTTTGATATTATTCAACAAAATATTTTGTCAATTCTGAATACAATTTTGTTGATCGAAACTCTCTGAAAAACTGAAAATGTTGTCACTTGAATGAAAGGATATGATCATTTCAATCAGCCGACTCTATTCATAAGAGCAGATATTGTATTAGAGGAACAAAATAGTCATTGTTTATTCAATCAATTTCTGCTGTTGATATGAATCATTATTGAATTACATCAAATAAATTTCGAATTGAAAACTGACAAAAAACATTTGTTGCTGGGACAAAATATTTGGTCGTGGATATAGTTGAATTTACGAAGATTTCGTTGTTTCAAACAATTTTTTTTCTGTGTAAGAATCCACCCGAAGAAGAAAACAATCGTGTTATTTTCAAATTCACTGCGTCTCGCAAAATATCGTATGAAGTGGAAGAAGGAAATCATATTATATGAAATTCATGTTCGAAATAATGCCCTTTTCAGTCAGCTGCTGAGTGTTTTCTATCACATTAGTTACAGTGTTTTGTTATTGGCACCGATTGTTTTTTTTTCAATCTATTGATTCTCCTTTGTGGTTTCCATCAATAATTATGTGAAAAATGGAAATAACATGAAAATTGGTCTAGCGGAATGAAAGAATAACTCAAAAATTCTCGTTTCTAATATCTGTAGATCAATACTGAAATTGAGGAAAACTAGATTTTCAATAAATCCATCACACCATATCCTGAAACTAACCTGTGAATGAACTTCTACGACCAGGGCACCGACAATCAAAACGTACCAAAATATTGTAAAAATCAATAGTTGTTACGCTCTAAAATCATAATTAACTATTCTTGAATTCAAAGAAATGCGATATATTTACTGTTAACCTTCAACTTTGTTCACGAAAAGTATATATATATATATACAGTATGATGCAAATGTATGGAATAAATTCATTATTTCAGAAATGGGCGACATTTGAAGAAATTCCAAAAACACGTGAGTTTTAATTTTTGAAACCTCATCTCATGACATTCTTATGAGAGATGTTACGTCACTGCCCAGCAAACATCGACAGGCGGTAGAAAGCCGGGCCCATGGCGAGAACGGCGGGCAAATGTCGATGTCGGCATGCCTCGAAAGGCCCTCCATATAATTTCGAAGGATTATGTGACGAAGGCAGAATGTACACATAGTTATGATGGGCCTCTGTTTCCCAGCCGCTAGTCTTCCGCTGTATGTATCCAAGTCCAAGGGCCATCAAAATCTCAACGGAGTGTGCCATCATCACTCACTCAACGTTGGCATTCCTCGCTCGCGTGCGTTTTTATTTTGATCATTTTGCAGTGGTAACAATGATTCAGTATGGCGTATATTAATTTCTTTGTTTATGTTGTTTAACACTCTCAATAGAGATTTTAGTACTGTGTTCAGTTCGTGTATGGTTTTATACTGGATTTTCATACAAAATGGAAGGGCATTGAAATAAATACAGAGTGAGTGAGGAACAAACATATATACACACTTGCACAGCTGAATAATTCTCCAATTTTAGACAATAATAATTTTACAAACACCATTGGACAAACAAATGCAATGGTAGTTTGGACATGTTCAGCGGATACACAAGAATATAATAATATATGAGGACTTTGAAGATGCATGAGCTTTCATTACATATGAATCACAAATCTATTTTCGAAACGAAAATCAAAGAGTACCTACTTGAAGAAACAGTTATATTTCAAGAATTACTGAAGGTTTGTATAATGTTGCATGTTGGATTAGTAGAGAATGAAATCATTCAATCTTTCAGCTACAAAATCAACAACCAGAAGCCCATCAATCACAGATATTAATGAAGAAATCACACAATGATCCAGAATAAATGTCTTCATGGTGTATGATATCTCACTTCCAGGCAACACTCATATCAATATGATGAAGAGTAAGGTTCTCCATATCTGGGAATTGTTTTCTTGTGGATTGAACTCTATTGTTGACAATAACTTGATCAATATAATAACTGTTTACCTACATAACTCTCAAGTTATTTGGTAGGTACATAGGTGATGTAATTTTCGACCTAGAGTTAGTAAATTTTTTAAATAAGTGGAAAAACAAATATCTATCCTGCATGATGAAACACAAATACATATCATTGTGAATTGTAGGTACCTTCTGATCATGAGTATAATGAATGATACGTAGAACTAGAATTAGGATGTTTGATGTTTCCATAGTTATGATATGTATTATGGTTGTGATCATGACAATAATATACACACATGGATATTTTCAGTGCTTGTTTTTGTATGGGGTATTTATACTGCTAGTTTCCTGGAAATAACTGTGATATCAGGATGCCAGAGATTTTATGTGATTATTCAACAACTTCAGGTAAGGAGTGAATTCCACATTTCTGTTATTCACAACAAACTCGGAGACCTCAATTCTGTTTATTGAAGTTACACTTTTTTAACCAGTTTGAAAATAAAGAGAGTGATGCAAAGCTGAGTGAAAATAAGATACGTTGCTTTCCAACTGGGATACCTATCAAAAAACCTATTTTCACTGAGATATATGCATTACCCTGTATATTTTTTGACAAACCTTGTTGAAAAATGGGACTTCAAAAAACAGAATACCATGAATATTGAATTAAATCAACCCCGTTAACCAACGGCCCTGAAAAACTCCTCTATCGGGGAGATAAAAATACTCAAGCGGCCAATTAATGGCAGTCTCTGAAAATTCTCAATCGGGCCGAAGATATGCCATGAATGCAGTACATTTGAGTACTTGCTTCTGCCCACCAGAAGCCCTGCAATGTAATAAGCGGCATACTGATTAGTCGGGGCTTGTTTTGCGAAAAATCAAATTCTAGAAGCATTTCATGTAACAATTGGATAAATGACGTCAACCCCCTATTTCGACCCCGCTGAATCCGAAAATACCGTTTATCAAGTCGAAATTCCAACCGGAAGTGAGATATTCAAGATGGCGTCCGAAATACCCCTAAAATCTAATTATTTTCTACTTTCGGTCAGCCATACGATTGAGGTGTCGATGTCTATGTTTTCGGGGGTGTAAAATACGATGAGACACTCAAAAAATGATTTGGAGCATTGAAAGTTCACCGAATGATCAAATTTTGCCGAAATAGACCAAAATTCCAAAGAACTTGTGAAAACGTGTTGCATAATGTATATGCTTGCATACGCTTTCGAGGGTGCTCAATAAGTTTATGAGCCAAAAAAGCATTTGAACATTGTCCAAGCCTTCATTTCTTATATTTTGAGAGAGCCCCTTGCAGCCACGAGTTCCAAATTCGGAAAATGAATTGGGAATAGGTGGCAAAGTCATCAGGATTGGGACATATCGTCCATTAACAATTTTCCAGCCGTAATTATTCGGGTCTTATAAATCAGGATACTGATCATGGGCCTTAATCCACACTAGTATCTCAACATAACATTAACATCCTTCGATTTGTTCAATTTTGTTTTACCTGGAAGTAGCACCGGAGAATGTGTTGACGGAGGGCATCAGTGGTAGATGGCAAAAAGCATTCGCACTGTCCAAAAAATTGCAACATGGGCTGCGTCTGCCGTTGTAATGTCCGGTCCAACACAAAATAAAAATGGTAGTAGTATCGAAACGGCTAATAGTTCTTACTCACCATGTGTCTCAGAAAAGGGACGCAACAAACCTTGTATAAAGCTTGCACCACAAACTGTTCAACCAAACGGAGATCATCGGGGGCTAGATCGGGAGTTTTTACAAGCTGACTGAGGAGTTTACAGTAGTTTTCTTCTATGTACTTGCTTCCACCGTTCTGTTTTTGTGACTGACGCTAACTTAAATGTAGTATCACATCCAGTGATTGCATGGAAAGCCATCATGTTTTTTATCTGTTGTGGTGCAAGTTTCTTACATAGTTCGTGAATTGGAATATACTCCATGCGTAAAAACCGAAAGAGAGGCTGTTGTTGTTTCTGTTAAAGACACTAGTGTGATTTCATTATTCATCTATCACTTTGAAAGAATGAAATGCATGGAATGCTGGGTGATGTGTGGTACTTCCCGAGATAGAAAGTATATTCCAATTCATGAACTATGTAGAAAGCTCACATCACAACAGATCAAAAACCTGATGGATTTCCACGCAATCACCGAATGTGATACTAAATCTTGATGAGGGTCTGCCAGACAGTGCGAATGATTTTCGCCATCTACCACTGATGCCATCCATCAACACATTCTTCGGTGCCACTTCCAGATAAAACTAACAAGAAGAAAAAGAAAATAGAAAAAATCGAGGGATTTTAATTTTAGTCTGTTTTCTTTTTATGTACTAGTGTGTGGTTTAACGCCCATGATCAGTATCTTGATTCACCAGACCCGATTAATTGCGGCTGGAAAATTGGTGATGGACGGTAAGTCCCAATCTTGATGACTTTGCTACCTATTCCCAAGTCATGTCCCGAATTTGGAGCTTGTGGCTGCATGGGGCTCTGCGGCCACTGCGGCACGAAGCAGTGTGGCTGCAGGGAGCCGAATGGAGCAGAAAAGATGAGGAAGCAGACTACTAATAGTGAACTTTTTTTTCAAAATATAAGAAATGAAGGCTTGGACAATGTTTAAATGCTTTTTTGGCTCATAAACGTATCGAGCACCCTCGAAAACGTATGCAAGCATGTATACATTATACAACACGTTTTCACAAGTTCTTTGGAATTTTGGCCCATTTCGTCAAAATTTGATCATTCGATGAACTTTCAAAGCTCCAAATCATTTTTTGAGTGTCTCATCGTATTCTACACCCCCGAAAACATAGACATCGACACCTCAATCGTATTAGGGGTTTTCTGGACGCCATCTTGAATATCTCACTTCCGGTTGGATTTTCGACTTGATAAACGGTATTTTCGGATTCAGCGGGGTCGAAATAGGGGGATAACAGCATTTATCCAATTGTTACATGAAATGCTTCTAGGATTGTAACGGAGAGCTTTTTTTGGAATTTAGCCCCGACTAGATGGCTCTAGAGAGGCGGTCGGCTGTCGGCCGCCGGGACACGGGCTAGCCGGCCCAATTTAGTTGTACAATAGAGGACCGCTGTTACCGCTCGCCGGCAAGTTCCATTGTACCTTCAGAGGGCCGCAAAAATCATGTTTGCTGGGTGGTGTAGAAGTAATGAGCAGTAATGAGCAAGCAGGGGTCATGTGACACCTCGTTTGGAAGGTCTACTGATCGTCTATCCAACAGTCAAAATTTTGCATAAGAATATTGCAATTAAAATGGATTATCATTTGGTTAACTAAATCTTGCAGAGGTCTGCTACTGAGAATTGAACATCGAAAGGTCGTCTAAATGAGAAAATACATAATAAAAAAAGTTCTGAACTCTAGTTTTTGGATTTTTTTCGGAAGTCGTCTTGTTTTGAAATGAATTTATTCCATACATTTGCATCATACTGTATATAATAGCAAAGTGCCTCTCAAGTGACACTCAACCAAAATGAAGTTTCTGTTTTTTTTCCAAATAGTGGAATTCCACGGAGCTGCAACTCCTAACATATGTGTCCTACAAAACAATTTTGACCACAAAAAATGTAGATAATTTTGTCTTCTTCAACTTTGGTATGGAACATGTTCTGCCGTGATACCTAAGAGGATGCACCTCGAGGTCGAAAACTTGGATTTTTCATAAGGGCCCCAAACCTAACAACATACTAAAAAATCGTTACTACCCAATCTTTTTCAGTCAAAGAACCCCCAATATGTTATTGGAGTTTTTTTCTTGAATCGATATTCAGCGCAACTGATAAGGCTTAGCTAGCCAAACAGTTATCTTGTATATCTGGTGACAATCGATTCACCTAAAGAATCTGTCTTGAGGTACACTGGATTCTAGATGATTCATTGGTCTACCACTATAGCTCTGACATACTAATTATTATTCACTTAGCTTGCAGTAGGTAATCAATCAGATACATAACTTACTTTTTGCTAGGAACATGCACACCTGGCTTCCTGAACTGCATATCGGTGTATATTCTTCATCTGGAAATATGAGCATAGCATAATTATAAATTAGGTAACTCATTCATCAGGTATCAAGAGAAATATTCCACTGCTCATTTCATTCAATGTGCAATGGCGTTCAAGGTTAACAACTCGTGTGACGACTTCATCGACTTCAAACCATGTTCACAATCCTCAGAATTTGAGTCAATGTATTCCTAGTTTTATATATTTATATGTTTATTTTCATTTCAGTTTAGTAATGTAAATGTCTGTACTCATCTGTTATACATACTTTGTTTTCTAATATTCATGAATTTCTATATTTACCACTATACATGTAACCATTTTGTAAATTCAATCAATCAATCAATCAATTCATTCATCCTGTAGAACTCACAAAGGTTATAGGACAAGTCAAATTATAGAACCTAAATATAAGTACACAGATGCATACTAATGTGAGTGGTTAACAGTTAAATAAAATAGCATCAACTAAAACAATACAGAAGCTCTTATAAATAGCAGCACTAGACATGTAACGTATACAATCATACATATAAAATTAAAATGTTAATGACAATCGGTCAAATCTGAAATTCAAAAAAATATTTTTGTACAACTTAATCGATTCTATAAATTCTTGTATCGAGTGAGAACATAGATCTATACTATTAAAACTTTTTTCAGTTGAAGTTTGAAGGTATGATTCTCGGAAGTTGTACAAGTACAAACCAAAGACGTGTGGTGCTCTTCTGGATAACTCCAGATGCTTGAAGGGCACGTGAAAGTTATCTTTTTTCCTTGTATTATGAGTATGAGTGTCACTATTTCTTGAGAAGGTATCTCCATTGCAAAGTACGTATGTCAATAGCTTAAAAACAAATATGCCAGGAACTGTTAATATTTTGTATTTGTTGAAAAAAGTTCGACACGAGTAATTAGGTGGACATCCCATAAGACAGCTCATGAGATAGAAAAACACTATGTGCAGCTGGAGTGTTTCCCCATACTATAATTCGATATAAAATTCTGAAGTGAATTGCGGCATAGTAATATTTGAGGAGATGGTTCAGACTCAATGCACTTTTTAGGTTTCTCAATTGATTGCACTTAGAGTTTAAATTTTTAGTCAGGTTAGTGCAATGCGTCCTAAATGACAAGGTGGAATCGAAGTACACTCCTAGAAATTTGATGTCTTCAATTGCCTCAATTGAACTATTATTTGAATTGATGTTCAGAGTTGGTGTGTTTGAGTTTTGGTGGATATGAAATACTGTGTAATTAGTTTTACTGGAATTCAATAGTAAGGATCTGCCAGAGGACCAAGCAGATAATTGGTTGACTGAGTTTGTGATTTTTGCTTGTAATGATTCAAAATCTTCATTTTTTAGTAGTGGAGTGGAGTCATCTGCATATAAAGTGGTGGAAATGTTCGATGAGATCAGGGGGCAGATCATTTATATATAATATAAACAATGAAGGGCCCAATATGGATCCCTGTGGAACCCTTAGAGTATTAATAACCATTGATGAGAAAACAAACTTCTCAAGTATGAATCAAACCAATCAAGAGTAATTCTTCTTATTCTGTATCTGTATAACAAGTTATGTAGTGTGCCATGGTGAACGCAGTCGAAGGCACGGCTGAAGTCACAAAAAATTTCAGTCGGACTCTCACCATCTTCAATGGCTTCGATCATCCCCTCGTAGAAGGATGTTATCGCTGTCATTGTAAAATATTTCGCGCGAAAGCCATGTCGATTTTTATTAATGATTTTGTACTCATCTTAAAAGTTCGTGAGCTGATCAATCATGGCATATTCAATTTTTTTTTAATATTACCGAGAGGGTACTGATGATGGTCTGTAATTTTCAGTATTTTCAGAGCTTTCTTTTTTCAATATTGGAGTAATTATAGAGGTTTTCAGCCTAGAAGGACATATTCCTACTGCAAATGATGAATTCATATTATGAGTTAATGAATTTGCCTACATCATTTCATAATGATCTTCTGGATGAATAAACTATTCTATTCTATTTTATTTTATCTGAGAATTCGGCACTTTGGGAGCTGGGTTAACGAAGGAGCAGTGACAGTTTACATGGAAATTGCAAAATGGGTGGAACAGGAGATCATTATACATCTATTAACATTACACCCGTTGAAAGTCGTATTCCCAAAATTGACTTTCGTCAACGCACTATCAGACACATTCTGCTCGATCTCGAAAAGAATAAGTCCAATGGTCCTGATGGAATTCCACTTATTATTCTCAATAAGTGTGCACCAGAATTGACCACGATTCTCTGCAAGCTCTTCACCATCTCTTACAAGTCGGGAATTTTTCCATCTTGCTGGAAAATTGATATAGTTCAACAAATTCCCAGAAAAGGCAACAAGACCCTAATAGCACACAACGTCCTAGGGACGTCACTATTTGGTACAATTCACGTCCGAATGTCCCGAACGAAAAATAAGTGTCCTTGGGACGTCCCATCCCGTACATCTCATGCAATGTCCGAGCAAGGACGTCCACGGAATGTATCAGCTGGTACATCATTCCAAATGTCCCATGCAAGGACGTCCTTGGCATTTCCCTGATGGGATATGATTATGAACGTTCCTTTAGGGACATCCGTCGGATGTCCCGAGTAGTACATATACTGGCATGACTTCAGATCTTATATAATGTCCATTCTAGACAACCATGAAATGACCCTGATGGAAAATTCCTTCAAATATCTCTGCACAGGCGCCCTTATTAATATTTCCAGGATCGTTTAACAATCGAAATGTCCCTTAGGGACGTCCTTCGAATGTCCGTCGGATGTCCCAATTGGTACATAAACTGTACTCTTCCAATGTACTAGAAATAACGTCCTATGGACGTCCTAGTCGGTACTTTCAAAATGTTGTCCCTGCGAGGACGTTAACTTACACCTCGCCGACGAATGATTGCTCGTAGGCTATAAGTACTCCTCGTCAATGCCCTTCACGTAAGTCCATTGGACATCCTTGGGGAAACTTTTTGGGGACCTTCTACGGACCATCAACTCAAGTGGATGTCCTAATCAGTTATGCAAGATCTGGTCCTAAAGAGACCCAGACAAATTCAAATTCAAGAATAATTCGTACGTTAATGGGACATCCAATTGATATCCCTCAGCGTTGCTGATAGGTTGTCCTATGGATGTCCTAAGGACGTCCTCTGTAGTTCTTGATGAGGAATACTGTAGGATTTAGGTATTCGATAGTTGTCCTAGGGACGTCCCTCAAGGACGTCCCTAGTTGGTCGTCAAGTGGGACATTTGTGCGCCCCACAGACGTCCAATGGACGTTCACGGTACCAGATTCGAACGTCCTATGGACGTCCTGAATGTCACGACAGGACTTCCTAAGGATATCCATGGGACATAAGTGTGTTATTAGGGATGGTGGTTCAAGATTCAGAATACAGAACACCTTGTATCTGTTCCAATTATTGAATGTCAGTAGGTAGTGAATCAAAAGTTAGGATACGAACATGGAAGCCGTTATGACCGATAATGAATAGTTTCGTCACAAAAAAATCCTAAAGTTGAAAAATCTCGATTTTGAACACCCTATATCTCTGTAATCATTCCCGCTAGACCCCAAGTATGATACATTGACCAAATCAACTCTTCAGAGAGAATCTAAGAATACAATGAAGATAGGGTGTTCCATTAAAAAAACTCAAATATTATCCTTTAGATCGCTTGTTCCGAGCACCTTGTTTTCTCTGAAAATCATTTAAGATGATATTTCAAATTCTGAAATTGGTACAAAAATAACTGATCTAGAGGGAGAGGGACATTTATGGTTAATCACCCTGTACTTGTGCTAATGGGTGCACATTATTCACGAGCACTAAAAAGTCCTAGTTGAATTCAACGCCACCAGAACTCAAGCCTGTATTCTCTCTAGAAAGGCGGAACTCAGTATGCCCGATATAGTCGGGGCTAAATTCCAAAAAAAGCCCTCCTTTACAATCCTAGAAGCATTTCATGTAACAATTGGATAAATGCTGTTAACCCCCTATTTTGACCCCGCTGAATCCGAAAATACCGTTTATCAAGTCGAAATTCCAACCGGAAGTGAGATATTCAAGATGGCGTCCAGAATACCCCTAAAATCAAATTATTTTCTACTTTCGGTCAGCTATACGATTGAGGTGTCGATTTCTATGTTTTCGGGGGTGTAGAATACGATGAGACACTCAAAAAATGATTTGGAGCTTTGAAAGTTCATCGAATGATCAAATTTTGACGAAATGGGCCAAAATTCCAAAGAACTTGTGAAAACGTGTTGTATAATGTACATGCTTGCATACGTTTTCGAGGGTGCTCGATACGTTTATGAGCCAAAAAAGCATTTGAACATTGACCAAGCCTTCATTTCTTATATTTTGAAAAAAAAAGTTCACTATTAGTAGTCTTCCTCATCTTTTCTGCTCCATTCGGCTCCCTGCAGCCACACTGCTTCGTGCCGCAGTGGCCGCAGAGCCCCATGCAGCCACAAGCTCCAAATTCGGGACATGTCTTGGGAATAAGTAGCAAAGTCATCAAGATTGGGACTTACCGTCCATCACCAATTTTCCAGCCGCAATTAATCATGGGCGTTAAACCACACACTAGTACCTAAAAAGAAAACAGACTAAAATTAAAATCCCTCGATTTTTTCTATTTTCTTTTTCTTCTTGTTAATTTTATCAGGAAGTGGCACCGAAGAATGTGTTGATGGATTGCATCAGTGGTAGATGGCAAACATCATTCGCACTCTCCCAAAAATTGCAACACGGGCTGCGTCTGCCGTTGTAATGTCCGGTCCAACTTGAAATGAAAATGATATTAGTATAAAAACGGCTAACAGTTCTAATTCACCATGTGTCTTAGAAAAGGGATGCAACAAACCTTGTATAAAGCACAAACTGTTCAACCAAACGGAGATCCTCGGGGGCCTCGCGGAGTCTTTCCAAGCTGACTGAGGAGTTTACAGTAGTTTTCTTCAATGTACTGCTTCCACCGTCCTGTTTTTGTGGCAGACCCCTCATCAAGATTTAGTATCACATTCGGTGATTGCGTGGAATTCCATCAGGTTTTTGATCTGTTGTGATGTGAGCTTTCTACATAGTTCATGAATTGGAATATACTTTCTATCTCGGGAAGTACCACACATCACCCAGCATTCCTTGCATTTCATTCTTTCAAAGTGATAGATGAATAATGAAATCACACTAGTATCTTTAACAGAAACAACAACAGCCTCTCTTTCGGTTTTTACGCATGGAGTATATTCCAATTCACGAACTATGTAAGAAACTTGCCCCACAACAGATAAAAAACCTGATGGCTTTCTACGCAATCACTGGATGTGATACCACATTCAAGTTAGCGTCAGTAACAAAACAGAACGGTGGAAGCAAGTACATAGAAGAAAACTACTGTAAACTCCTCAGTCAGCTTGTAAAAACTCCCGATCTAGCCCCCGATGATCTCCGTTTGGTTGAACAGTTTGTGGTGCAAGCTTTATACAAGGTTTGTTGCGTCCCTTTTCTGAGACACATGGTGAATAAGAACTATTAGCCGTTTCGATACTACTGCCATTTTTATTTTGAGTTGGACCGGACATTACAACGGCAGACGCAGCCCATGTTGCAATTTTTTGGACAGTGCGAATGCTTTTCGCCATCTACCACTGATGCCCTCCGTCAACACATTCTCCGGTGCTACTTCCAGGTAAAAGAAAATTGAACAAATCGAAGGATGTTAATGTTATGTTCAGATACTAGTGTGGATTAAGGCCCATGATCAGTATCCTGATTTATAAGACCCGAATAATTACGGCTGGAAAATTGTTGATGGACGATATGTCCCAATCCTGATGACTTTGCCACCTATTCCCAATTCATTTTCCGAATTTGGAACTCGTGGCTGCAAGGGGCTCTCTCAAAATATAAGAAATGAAGGCTTGGACAATGTTCAAATGCTTTTTAGGCTCATAAACTTATTGAGCACCCTCGAAAGCGTATGCAAGCATATACATTATGCAACACGTTTTCACAAGTTCTTTGGAATTTTGGTCTATTTCGTCAAAATTTGATCATTCGATGAACTTTCAATGCTCCAAATCATTTTTTGAGTGTCTCATCGTAATTTTCACCCCCGAAAACATAGACATCGACACCTCAATCGTATAGCTGACCGAAAGTAGAAAATAATTAGATTTTAGGGGTATTTTGGACGCCATCTTGAATATCTCACTTCCGGTTGGAATTTCGACTTGATAAACGGTATTTTCGGATTCAGCGGGGTCGAAATAGGGGGTTAACGTCATTTATCCAATTGTTACATGAAATGCTTCTAGGATTTGGCTTTTCGCAAAACAAGCCCCGACTAATATTGTGATGTCTGGCTCCACCATCCCCACTAAGCCCACCATATCTATGCTCGGTATTTCCATGAGCAACACTCTTTCATGGGATAATCATGTCAGATCTATCGCAAAAGCTGCCTCACAAAAACTCGGATTCTTGTTCCGTGCGAAAAGCTACTTCACACCTCAACAGCTCCTCATGATCTACAAAGCGCAGATACGGCCTGTTTCAGAATACTGTTCCCACATATGGGGTTCGGCACCAAAACATACGCTGATGCTCTTAGATTCCATCCAGAGAAGAGCCATTCGCCTGGTGGGTGACGCCACACTCACTCACTCTTTGACATCATTGGAATACCGTAGAAAGGTCGGCGACCTTCCACTTTTCTATCGATACTTCCACGGAAAATGTTCTTCGGAAATCTCTGCTATCATCCCTTCACTAGCAATACCAATCAGACGAACTAGACAAGCCCAGTCAGCACATCCTTTCGTTGTCAACCTCGAAAGATGACGAACAGCCTCGCGAACAGCACTTTATCAAGACTCCTTCATCCATAGAACGGCTAGGCTCTGGAATTCGTTGCCTTAAGAAGTTTTCCCAACAACATATAATCTTTAGAAGTTCATAAAAAATTCCAATACCTTCCTATTATAGGGATTCCCTTACGTGCGCTCCAAGCGATAAAAAAATTCTTCCTAAAGAGCTGATTTCATCAATGTATCACACTTGGGATCTTGCGGGAATGATTACAGAGATAAAGGGTGTTCAAAATCGAGAATTTTCAACTTTAGGATTTTTCTTTTGTCGAAACTATTCATTATTGGTCGAAACGGCTTCTATGTCCCTATCTCAACTTTCGATTTACTATCTACTGACATTCAATTGGAACATTTACATAGTGGTTCAAGATTCAGAATACTGAACACCTTGTATCTGTTCCAATTATTAAATGTCAGTAGATAGTAAATCAAAAGTTAGGATACGAACATGGAAGCCGTTTTGACCGATAATGAATAGTTTCATCACGAAAAAATCCTAAAGTTGAAAAATCTCGATTTTGATCACCTTATATCTTTGTAATCATTCCTGTTAGACCCCAAGTTATGATACATTAGTTGCGTTTTATTTGTTCCATTCTGGTAACGGTGGTGGGAACAGAATGATGTTTACAAATAAAACGGGAAACTTCATGAAGTTGCAATCCTCCAAAAGAGAAATTGACATATTATTATATAGATGATAGAAATTATATCTATATATTTGGGCTCCAAATATTTTCGAAATCAAAATACAAGAGTGAAAAATCAAGAAAATGAAAGCAGTGATTGTGGTGATTTGTGAAAGTTCTGTGGAATCTAGAGAATATATTTTATCTGATGGAAATGAAGGTATGAAACCTGTCTTTCTTGAAAGAATCATGAAAATGTCTTCTAAATGTCTTCATCTTTCAAAAAGCTTCTTTTTTGTCAATCTAATATTATTTTTTGACAACTGTCGACATTCACTCACGTCATTCCTTGTAGTGAGACGGAATGAAAAGTAGCAACCGGAATCGGAGTAGTTACAAATAAAACGACACACTAGAGTGATTCCGGTGGCGGAATGGGGAAGTTTCCTATATTGAGGTTTTTATCTCACTGTGAAGTTTGTAAAAAATTAATATATACGTATTTTTTCATTTTTCCGTAAGATGAAATTTCACTTCAGAAAAAAATCAATAAAAGAGGAACTTATTGGTTCCTCCACCATTCCTATGACGTATTTTCTGAAAATCCACATTCACACAGAGTTAAAATACGATTGCCTGTGTCAGTACAACGTTGCCGACATTATCATTATGTCTAGATTTTCGGAAATTGTTCTTTGAATGCATAATAACTATATCATAACAGCAATGGGATGTAATGGGTTCTTCAATCCTGCTTTGTCAAGTATTATGAATAATTCCCATACATTTCTCATTGGCTGGATGAAGTTGATTACTAATAAAGATGAATTGAGATATTTTGCGATAGTATCTTTAATTTTTCACTATCGTTATATTACAATATGTTATTCATAACTTGTCAGTCATTTTTTTGCTAATGAATTCGTTCCTTAATAAAACGGATCTATTTTCTAGGATTGTTGCATATCATATCTTGTAACAGCGCATAATGGGTGCCGGCTTCATTCTGTTCTGACCGATGGCAGTAAATTAGGAAGGATAGTATCATTGAATGTAGCCGATAGTGATTCATTGATTTCCGTTTAGGATCGAGCTCTATTCGAGATATTTCAATGCATAAATAACAAAACCATATCTTGTCAGAATGAAGCCAACTACCCTCTGCATTCCTGCTCCGAGTGCATTTGTAGTTATGTATGTTTTTGTTTACCAATTTTATTTCTTCTTCTATTTTTTCATTCGTTTTTCATTCGATACCTATTCGCTAGCTATATTCTTCACCATCAGCTATTTTCAGACTAGATTCAGAATGTACGTCACAGTTTGCCGCCCCGAAAACTAGAAATTGCTTTAATTTGAAAATGAAAACGACTTGGACTTTATCGTTCGTCATTCCATACAGCGTGGACATGAAACTGGAGATTTCCGAACTTATTTTATGAAAATTCATCTGAAGGAAACTTCCCCATGGATGAATGAAACGCAACTTGTGGGCAAATCAACTTTTCAGAGAAAATCTAAAAATACAATGAAGATAGGGTGTTCCATTTAAAAAACTCAAATAGTATCCTTCAGATCATTTGTTCCGAGCACCTTGTATTCTCTGAAAATCAATTAAGATGATATTTCAAATTCTGAAATCGGTTCAAAAATAACTGAGCTAGAGGCAGGGGGACATTTATGGTGAATCACCTTGTACTTGTGCAAATGGGTGCACATTATTCACGTGCACTAAAAAGTCCTATAGGAGAGATACACCCTGTACATTTAAATACTCCGTTGAACTCACGTGGCATGTGGTAGGCCACGCAGCCGCACCTCGCCAGCGTGAAGTTGGTCAGGCACTCCACCTGGCAGTTCTGCTGCGTGTAGCTCTGGTAGTACGCCAGGTACCGCTCGGAGGGAAAGAAGCACTGTCTGCGGTGCGGGTCGTAGTTCCGCAGGCCGGGCGCTGTCGTCATCATGTCCGGTTTGACAGAGACCACCACTTCCTGGTTCAGGGGTGCGCGGAAGTATTGGGTGCCCACTCTGGGTACCTCTGCTGGGTGGTGGAGGAGTATCTGAAATTGGAGATCACCCTCTATACAGTGTGCAAAAGAAAATGAGGGCCAGTATATAGGTATCTCGGAAACTACGAGCGATACAGAGTTCAAATTGACTCGGTCGTTATATAGGGTGATTCACATAAGAACCGCAGGGGCATGTAGGGGGTCCCAAAATATTGCAATTTAACGCAACTTTCCTCTATACCAAGTTGCTTCCCTAAGGAGTTATAGGCTTTGAAAGTGAGGTTATAAATTTTGAAAAAAATCAATATCTCTCTTATTCTTGAACTTGAAGCAACCAAAGTTGGTTAACTTCGTGGATGTAATCAAAGCGTTACTTGACAGTAACTAGAGCTTAATTCAAATTTGTAAAGGGGGTATACCGGGTGGCGCACCATTCATATTCAACAGAATTTTGTTAACCCTCGATGGATTTCGAAAATATGTGCTCTGTTGTGTGGGCAATTCAATTCTGAAACTTTTCTCAGTCCAGTAATTCTTCAAAAAACCTCATCATTTTCATCAAGAACTCGAATAACTGAAATCGAGCGCTCAAGGTGTGTTATTTGAAATCATCGAAAATTCAAAAGTTGACTATGAAAATAAACGTACCACAAGAAAGTGGGTCATTTATTGTGATCAATATAAATTGGCTGGCAAATTATTATTTAGATACGTAACAAAATACGTGAAGTAAGGACAGATACTAAAATGTGAAAAACTGGGATAAACAACTAACCAAAATAAACACAAAAAACTTAAACAACAACCAGAACAAACAATTGTTTATCGATAAAGTACTTATTTGAACAACTTACTTGCTTCATTGTCAAGTTTGACGTTTATTTTCATAGTCAACTTTTGAATTTTCGATGATTTCAAATAACACACCTAGAGCAAGCGTTTTCAGTTATTCGAGTTTTTGATGAAAATGATGAGGTTTGTCGAGAAATTAATGGACTAAGAAAAGTTTTTGAATTGATTTTTCCACAAAACAAAGCGAGGATTCTTCAAATCCATCAAGGGTTAACAAAATTATGTTGAATATTAATGGTGCGCCACCCGGTATACCCCCTTTCCAAATTTCAATTGAACTCTAGTAACTGTCAAGTAACGCCCTAAACACATCCACAAAGTGTATCAAATTTGGTTGCTTTAAGTTCAAGAATAACGGAGATATTGATTTTTTTCAAAATTCATAACTTCACTTCCAAAGCCTATAACTGCTTAGGGAAGCAACTTGGTATAGAGGTAAGTTGCATTGAATTGCCATATTTTGGGACCCCCTACATGCCCCTGCTCTATGTCGGTTCCACAGAACTCGAAGACCTAGAAGGCTAATGCAAGTCTGAGAAATCGCTGAAATCTGATACAACCAGTGTGCTTACGGCAGTGGTGATCATGCGCACATTGTTGGCAACATTGTCAGTTATTTATTTTTATACGCAAATCTCATATTTATGCATCAGAATGTTGTTTATATTTCCTACGAACATTCTTGTAACTGATTATCAACAGCATTTCAAAAATCATATTATGAAATTTTCACGACAAGATTTATAGACTCACTGATATCAATTGAATGGCTAACAAGAGATCTATGAATCATTATCAACTCCAAATTTCTCACGAGTTCATCTGGCAACTGTGTGAGGATGTGCCTCTTTTATTTCCTCTGACGTAAGGTGGATTCATGCAACATCAACTAAATTATAATGAATTTAAGATTTAAACGAATTTTAAATTAAAAAAATATGGGTGTTCATGCAATAACCTTTCATCAGCTGTTTATTCTTTTTCCAGCCCAGCTAGTTATTATTTGGCGCATGCGTTGTCGTGAATTATGGAAAAAATTAATTTCTTAGTTGAATGTTGGCCATCTTTCTTAGTTTTAATTTTAGTTTAAATTTTTTAGTTTCTTACATTACATTTCATAGTTTTATATAATTGGTTTAAGTTTAAAATTCATTTAAGTTTTAAATTCTGCTTGCATGAATCCACCTTTAGACTCGAGAAAGAGCCGGATTAGTTTCAGTTTTTCAGTGTTCTGCTTTGCGTTCAACGTCTTTCATTTTTGGATTTGAGATTATTGAAGAGTTTTGGTATTTCACTCTAGTTTGGGCAATGGGTATATTCATAGTGACAAGAACAGTACTCATTTGATTCGACATTCATCGACTGATTTGTGTACTGTCTTTCCAAAATGAATGATTTGGTGACAAGTTGAAAAAAACATTCCAGGAATGTCTTACTTCAGGTAAATTTATATCGTCAACAAAATTAGTGCTATTACTTTTTTTTCTATAGCTAAAACACACAATGACTTTTGTTTTACTTTGTTCGATGAATCAATTAGGTACTTTTTATGCTATCAATGTTATTTCCGCATCTGATATCACAATGACATTGGTTGAGTTATTATTTCACAAAATCTCATCTCCGATGGAAATGTCAAATTTCAAGCCATGACAGCTCTGTCTGATAGAAGAGCATCACTCAAGAGAAAATGCTTATTTCACACTCCTATGATTCATAGCATACGCTTGTTGTCATGATCATATCACCAAAACTAAAGACCAAGAGTTGCCACGTTGCTTGGATGATTACCTTGTTTCGAGATTCGAGATGCCACTATTGAGAAGTTGAGTCCTGTTTTCTTTCAGAACAACTGTACTATCTAATTACAACTACTAACTAATCCTGAAAGATTTCCATTGGTTTGATAGATAGTTCGGAAAAACGGAAACAACTCCTCTGTATCTCCTCCACTGAAAAATTTTGACGACGTTGCGTCAAACAACGATAAGAGTAACCACTTCATTAGTATTTTCACCATATTTTGTTTTATATCCTGAGAATTATAGCAAGAAAAACATTTTTGAATCTGACTTGACGGAGATGTATCTTACTGAAAGGGCTTTCTCAAAGAAACTATAATATTCATGACGGTTTATATTTTCAAGAATCATGGCGAATTATTGATAATTAGGCCTGAACCACCCTGTATATTAGCTCGTTCATTTCTATCCAATGAACACTCTAGTTGATGGAAAATACATAAAATAATTACTTTTGATAACATAAAGAAATTCATCATAAAAGATGCCATATAATTTTCTCACAATGTTTTGCTATTTCAAGGAAGCCACAAGAACCTGGTAATCAAATAATTCTGAATCCGCCCCTGGCATGGTCGCGTCCATGCGCATGCTCATCTTTGCCGTGCGAGTCACGTCAGGCAACACTCGAATAGAACGATATTGGCCTTCTAGGTCTCTGATTTCTGTGGTCGGTTCTTATGTGAATCACCCTGTATATAATTGATGGAAATCCATGGCAAATCTGAAAACTTCACGAACCATAAGATTATCACAAAACTCTCAAACACACGACATGTCTCGCTAACACAGTAGCTTCGTCAGGTGGTATACTGGTACGTACAATGAACTAAACTGACCCTGGCTTGCTTAAATTATATTTTCCACTTTCCCAGCCTGAAGGATTAGTTACCTGTGGACAGGTTCGATAAAGCTTCATTTTCCGTAATTAGACACAATACCTACATTTAAATATACAGTATACCGAATTAACTTGAGAAGGTTGATAGCAAATACATTTTATCACCTACTAGAAAAACAAATTCAACAGTGGTGAACTATTGAGGTCTAATTTATCGTTGAGTAAAATGTCAGGAGTTTGAGTTTGTTGATTTCTAATGATTCAAAATGATTGAGTTTCATTTCTCCATTTCCTACGTGTGGAATTTCGAAATTATCATCAAAACCATGGTCTCCTTTTAATATATGATTGGCGTAGAAGAACAAGAAGTACAAATGTCTATGAAATAACTTTCGTTTATTTCTAGATCTTCATTCATAAATTAACTTTTCCAAATTAAAACATCTTGTACAGTGTTTCGATCAGGTCAAAGCGGAGTTCATAGACTCTAGTTCCGGTAAAATTTGCATGAAACCGCTTAGCTTGCGATGCGGGCCAAGCTATACGCCCGGCATCGAGCATTGCCATTGCGGAAAATTGCAATGTTAGCATCGATTCCAAATATAAATAGATTCCGAATCGATAAGCATTTCATTACTATTCATTACTGATTACTGATTTTTGATTATTATTGATCACCCATTTCTGATTACTGAATTCATTACGATCATGCATTTCGATAACACTTTACTTTATTCCGTAATTGAGTTACTTATTCACGAGTTACTGCCAAAATGTGTACCGTCTTCCCGACTTTGATCCTGCTGGTCAACCCCATGTTAGATGTCATAATGTAAGTACTGTTTTCCATGTTCTATCTGATTTGTTCTTTCTGTATTGTGTTCCGTTTGGTAAATTTACTATTGTTTGTCTCTGCTACTTTGCCATGTGGCAAGCATTTACGATTTTCCCAGTAAATCAATAAATGTTAATTTTATACGAAAACTATCTTGACTCCATTTGGGGATGAATATGGTTGGGTGGTAAAATGATCGAAATCCTCTCATCAAGCCAAGCGAGTAGCCTTAGTTGCGATCCATAGGAGGGCAACATCTGAGTTGCGACATGTGGTGGACACGCCGTTTGCCAAATAATCTACCAAAACCATCTGAGTTGCGACACGTGGTGGAGGCGCCTTGCTCCTTCCTACAGATTAACTCTTCATAGTCAACCTATTCAGTTCCTCTTTTTTTTTTCTTCTCATTAATTTTGTCACGTTTTATAAAACAATTTCACCCATCCAACCACCATTCATTTCAAAATATGAAGTTTTCGTAAATTAAATGATCTATTTCAATAATTACTTTTTCAATACTTGCTTTCAATTTACTTTCAACTCAACTTTTTTCCTATCATCAGACCATAGATTCTCTTGAATTTTCTGAATAACTAATTTTCTTTTTTTATCCATTGATGCGTAACTTGAAAGGCAAAATAATAATGATATCATTCATACAACCATATGCACCATTGTTTTAAAAATTCTGGGATATTTTGCTATTATGGTATAATAAGTGATCTAGAAAAGTATCCTCTGGTGATAATATGTGTATTTCATTTCATTTTACGGGGTGTGTTTCTACGAAGTTTCTGGGAAACATTAAATATTTTAATTTTGGTTTTAGATAAGTAAGTTATATATAGCAATGTTTCTTATTAAGTGGGGTATTTGAGAAACTCTTTCGATTTTCATGCGGAGATACAGAGCGTTTAGTCTCAGCTATCCATTCATTTGTATAGGTGATATATCATATATGATTTTTTCAAATATCATACCATATTACGTTAAGAATTTTTTTTTCAACCAAAATGGAGCACAACCCAATTTTTTTCTCTCGTTTTCATTGGTATATATATTTTAAGTTGTTTGCGCACTATCAACCCTTATTAACAGAGCATGCAAGTGTACCCTATTATTCAGATTTTTTACTTTTTTCAAAGATACAGGGCGTCCTTGACAATATTCAGTAATGAACATGCATAAATTCAACTTTTTATTTTCAATTTTGACATTTTATTTTATCTATTTTCTCTCACCACGTCACAATTCTTGAGTTATGAATGATTCTGCCCAATACCTGTCTTACTTCAGCTTGGAAATATATCATTGATATTGTCTAATCGTGAAGAATACCTGTATCGCCAGTACCAGCTTCTAAGCGATTACCAATAACATATTTTGAGAATTGTGTACAATTAGAGCCACCCTGAATCAAACCTACTGATTTGTTAATGGTACATAGATTCCAATACCTGTCTCGTCAGTATCAGCTTGGGGTTGTGTATCATAAATAAGTCAAAGACTACCTAATTGGAGGATAACTGTCCACTTTCAGCTCTATTTGATTAGTAATCATATACAGTTGGCACGATACTCAGTCATAGATTTTCTATTCAGTTTCCCTGAAATTTTTTTGAATGGCTCGTTATAATCTAAGTCGTCGATATTTATTGACTAAGGCAAGAAAAAATAAAACTAGACTTGGAAAAAACCCAAAAATCACGTTTATTTCAAACTTTTTAAACTAACTATACATTCTACGCCACTGAACAAATGCCAGTACGCCCTGTAAACCCCACAGTTCAACTAACCCGTGAAGAAATAGCACAGCAAAAATTGAGAAGATTATTTCGTGAGTTTTGTAGATAATAATAGGTACATTTGGAAAAACAGGTTGGGAAATATCTGACAAACGTGTAGGCTCAGTAATTCTTATTTATAACTTCTGATTTTTTATTTTCAGATTTCGGATTCAATTCCGAACAATTTTTTGCAATCACTCATAATCTTGATAGAGTTTTTTTCGAAATATTGACTAGCGAGTTCTCAGTATTCCTTTAGTATTAGTATATTTTCAGAATTCAAGATAAGATTTTTTTGTTTGGGCAATGAATTAGTGTCTTTAAGAATAATTTTTCCAGCTCGTAGGGAAAAGGGTCGTAGTATTACCAGGTATTACATATTTGCTAACATATTTTACTAGTTGATATTATGTTTATTTTAGTGAATGCTTTATTCAAAAAATCATTTTTTTTTCTTCGTTTAGGGCACAACACATAGGTAACATTAGGTTTTAATAACGATCTATAATATAATCGTACATTTGAAAATCATTTCAGGTGTTTTTTCAATACTTTTTTGCTTCAATAATGCTATTTACTGAATTTCCTACAAAAAGTGCTTTCAATTCTAATTATTAAACTAAATACTTCATTTTGAATCATGCCTACTTTTTAATACAAATACTTGAAGGTAAAACATATAGGTATCTTCAGCTTTGTTTAATAAATACACAGGATGATAATTATGCATGATACCTACTCGACTCTTAATTTCATTCAACAACATTTTTAGAGATTTTCAGTTAGGTAAACGTAGATATTTTTCATTCATCTATCAAGAACAAAATCGAAGTCAATATTGATTGAAACATTATAGGTTTTTTTTCTATGATTCAACGAATAAGTGCAAGTCCGTAGCATAATGACCTTAGTAGGCATACCTCTACTTGCGAAATTCAACTTTGCTGACAACAGTTTTGCTTTCTATGAGTTCATAGACCTTGCTTACTTTCAACTGAATAGAAAAATAACAGGTGATCATTTCTATGATGTGTGTAGTATTTAATAAAGATACTAGATCTGGGATTTAATAATGACATCTCAATGAGCATATGTAGTTTATTTGAACATTTATATTTATGCATACTTTCCTAGAGATTTCAATGATTTTTTCAGACTGCTATATAATGGTTAGCCACCAGTCACTATGACTATATAAGAATGATTTTGAAGAGTTCGTAATTTCAATAAGTAGGCATGTACTCAAATATTGAATAATCATATTGGTCGAGTTGTTTCCAGGTGAAATTACTCGAATTTAGCTATCAACTTTTTTTTCTTGAGAATTAATCATTATCAACAAAGTGTTGATGAATACACAGGTTATTCAGTTGAGAAATTTGTGAATGAAACATTGATATAAACTTGAGATTGAAATATCTCCCGGCATTTTTTGAATGGTTTTTGAGTTTCTCTGAGTGTCTAATGCATTTTTTAAGTATATTTGTTGCATTTCTGCTCTTGTGTATATCTAATACATATATTTTTTGAAACATTTCGTACTACCAGAATATAACAAATGATATGCTCTCATTTTATCGGGTTATTTGAGCTAGCTAGTTCTATAATCACGTGTGCTTGGCTACTAGACAAATAATTCAATAAATATTCGAAATTCCGTGAAGTTGAATATTGTTGATAGAATGAATAATGAGAAATGAAGAATTGTATTGATTATATATTGAGAGTTTCCCCATAGACGAGTAATTACACAGGCAGACGTGGCAGATGACCTAAAGTATAGGTTGAACGTCCACCCGTGTAGGTTTGTCTATTAATGAGTTGATAATGATGAATAATGAGTATAATTGGTTGATTATACTTTTGGAGAAGCGCGGTATATCAGAGATTGGTCGTGGAAGAATATCCTGATGACTGGATTGAACGACTGCCTCTGATTTGCGTTTTATTATGATGATATGAGATGAGATGATATGATAATATGAGATGATATATTATTTTTTGAGATGAATATGATATATATGTTTATGAGATGAATATGATTGATATTGAAGCATTGCGGTTTTTGTAGGAATGATCCGATGAAATCAGGTCCTATGAGATATTTGGGAAAAGTTGATATATGAGGAATACAGTCAGATGAAAAAGTAATGAGCATATTGTTTTTTATTGAAGAGTGATAAGTAGAGATTTTTTTTCTGGTGTACGTATTTTGGTAGTATTGTTCTTTTCATGATTCTATAACGAACAAAACATTTTCAAGAGCAGAAAGTTTTATAAAAGTTACTTATAC
Organism: Phaedon cochleariae; assembly: GCA_918026855.4. Lineage (NCBI taxonomy): Eukaryota > Metazoa > Arthropoda > Insecta > Coleoptera > Chrysomelidae > Phaedon > Phaedon cochleariae. The sequence continues at coordinate 5,561,252 of OU896722.1, forward strand.
ATATATCAAATGGAAAAGAAAATCCGAACTTGATAATTCAGTGTGAATGATGAAATGTTTTGTGCATGTGATGAATGGTATAGGTAGTTTGAGAAAAAATAGAGGATTCGAAAAGTAGAATATTAAAAATAATAATTATACTAAGTTCAGCGCTGAAATGCCTATTTTTCGAATCGCCTATGGATGATATAGAATATATAGGATTGAATGAGGTATGAAATGTCAAAAGAATGATAACATGAAGAATGAATGAATAGAAATCTTTGAAAAACTGAATGAAACAAAAATGTGCAAGTTATTTTGGGAAAGAAAACAAGATTTAGGAAATTTCAATATGTATAATGAAGAACCGCATTATAATAATGACTTTTGTGTTAACTAACATCTGAATAACCTGTAAAATAATAAGCCATGAACAAAATCACAGGAGGAGTATTTTTCGCGAGGCACTAGCTAGAATTTGCTCACAATTCGGCATGCCAAAACCGAATTGCTTCTATACGGAATTTTTTCCATATAAGGCATTTCTGTTAGTGTATTTCAGTTCGGAATGCTAAAACCAACTGAACTCGGATTAACACAAATTCTGTATTGAGTTCAATTCTTCAAAATTAACACTTTTTTTTTCTTTTACATATCCAGTATACTTATCTGTTGGAGTAGAAATAAATAAGAATACCAATTATTTCATAATAAAACTAAGAGATTTTTATTGTTTAATAATACTAATAATATTTTCCAAGAGGTGCCTAACTATAGCAAAATCAGAATCGAGTAGTCAACTTATATGAAAATGCCGTAACTAGTAGGAGGTGTATATGTACATTCAGAATCAATAAATTCATAAATTACTATGAAAATTATTGGCAATCATCGACAATGCATGTCATGCACTTTGCATGAGTATGGAAATTTTGATTCGAGAGCGACGCAATTTTAAGAAATGAAAAATTAACAATCAACTAGTTACTGAATAATTAAAAAATATACCTACTGTATATAGCTAAATAGTATATTGCACTTAGCAATACCAAGTCCTATTGAATGACAACTAGTAGTCATAATTAAATTTGGAGATGAAACATATACAAGTGTAAAAAATAATGGAGAATTTTGTCTCTCTCCAAATATTGAACATATCGCGAATATGGAAATGACACACCTACACTACCACCTAACTGTTCTATTATACTTATACTGTATACACAGATCTTACTCAATACTGTATGCGTACCTATACTATATATTTTGTCAATTTAGTTCATTTTATGTATTGCAATGTTCAAGTCGAGATCTTTATTTGCTATTTAAATGGTTTGATGTTTATATGTACTTGGAAATAGAATCTCAGTGTGTAGAAAAATACTGAATATGCGAATTACTAGATCATAACATAAAGTTGTATCTGATGAAGTAAGATTTATTATGGAGAATTATGTTGAAATATGATACGCTTATGACAGATGATAATGCAAGATAAGAGGGACGCCTCGAACATGAATAACAACAATAGTTGCAAATCAGCTGTCAAGCCATGGTGTATGAATAAGTATAAAGATGTTATTTTGTTATTGTCACGTAGTAAATGTGATGCGTGAAGAAAGAGAGATATAATGACGTGAAGGCACTCGAAAGTGCAAATTGATGTATTCGTTTCAAAGTGAGACGATAGATGTATGAAATAATATGTTTTTCTCGCGATATGAAGAGAAATAGGGACAAAGTAAATTGTCAGATTAGAGGAAATAATGGCAGATACAAGGTTAATGATATTCAGGATGTACGAGATGAAGTTTCCACAAAATACCTAGATATTCATCATATGTAATTCAATGCTCGTCGTAGGTATTAGCCAGGAGTGTAGTTGTTTTATGATGAATATCATACAGGAAGATTTGGTTTTTTCGGTGACAAACCATTTATATTATTAGAAAACAAAAAAAAATTAGTACCATTGAGATAACATAGGAATGAGAATTAATTGAACAAATGAAACATTGAAATGAAAATCAAGGATACGGGTGTGTCATTCCTATTTCAAATCGAGAAAGAATCTCTTTCTTACAATTCAAGAAGAAATTAGAGATGAAACAAACAATTTTATATACCTATAGTAGAAAAGAGATCCTTGGAAAAGTGATAGCAGTATATAGGTACATCTTTTTCATGAACTAACTTAGGTAGTTTTGTTTTTAGAGATCGCTAATCGATAAAGTTATGTCAATTATATTCAATTATTTTATAATTAGTTAGGATGTTCGATAAAGTTATGTCAATTATATTCAATTATCTTATAATTAGGTAGGATGTTTCATATGTACTTCTTGTATGAACTTACTGCCGATATTTTTTCTCTCTTGTTACATGTGAAATGGAGAACCACACTCGACGGCACTACAAACATGCGGCCCAGGATTCGACACGAACCGCCAACAGTCACAGGTCCATATACCACGTCAAAGGTGTTTTGGTCCATGAGAAGTTCCATCATTTCTGGAGTCATCTGGTAGATGAAATTCGAACGGTAGAAAGCCCTGGAAAATTGGAAGATGCAGTTATCACGGAATGAATAAGCCGAGTCGATATATCGCAACTATAGGATGCATGCCCCAAACAACTTACTTCGTATCCCGCCTGATGTGCCTCGAAATGGTAGATACGCTGCCCCGTGAAGAGCTGACCAAATCGCATGACGATATGCTTTTCCGACGCTACAGGAGCCCAAAAGGCAGCCAAAATCCACGAAACCTAGACGAAATTTCCACGAGGTTGAGATGGAAAGGTGCAGAATAGACAAAACTTACCAGAGCCCCGACTACAGGAAGTCAATACAGTAACCAAAGTAATGTCTATATTCCCAAGCGATTAAGTTCGCACTACAACTCACTATACGAAAATCACGCCGATTATAAGTATAGATAGTACCGAACTACCGAAATCATTGCGAAAACGAAGCACTAGTAGCAATGGACGACAAACTACTAATTCAGCAATTTCCGTTATCTGCATATAAAGAGACAGAGATACTCTCCTAAATCTCTTCTTGATTTTTCTCCGGAGACGATAGAGCGCAGCATCCAAAGAACGCAGCAATCGCAGTCTATAAGCTGAACCGTACACTGCCACAGAAAACGTCTCATCAGAGAGCTAGTGTCCCCTCCCAGGCGAGATTGGACGCCATCAGACCATCTCACAGATCTCTCGTGCATCAATCCTACCATGTAATGATATCAATGTTATGGATGTTTCAAGTTACGAGTAAAACAAAACATCACTGACCTACGACACTAACATATGGAAAATGGAACCGTAACCTCAGATGACTGGAAGGACAGAGTTCAGTGTCAACAAACAATTAAAGTGTAGTGCCGGACCAAGTGATTTTCAGTGTGGTCCTCTTTGAAACTCTCACATACGCGGAGAAAATAGACTTATCTAATGGACAGTTATCACAAGTTCTTTTCATTTGTACATTTCCTCTTTTAAGTATCGATTATTTTTTTTATGAAATGTTTCTATTTATCATTGATGTAGGTATGATTTTTACACGATTTTATGTCTTTCATTTCATTCGATTACTTAGGTAATTCATTTGATTGACTCATTATTTGATTTGATTATTATTTTGTATCATGTATATAGGTAGTTATAGACACTTGAAGCTGTGGGGCCAGCTTCGTCAAACAGGGGAGATGTGTCAAGAAGTACAAATGTCTATGAAATAACTTTCGTTTATTTCTAGATCTTCATTCATAAATTAACTTTTCCAAATTAAAACATCTTGTACAGTGTTTCGATCAGGTCAAAGCGGAGTTCATAGACTCTAGTTCCGGTAAAATTTGCATGAAACCGCTTAGCTTGCGATGCGGGCCAAGCTATACGCCCGGCATCGAGCATTGCCATTGCGGAAAATTGCAATGTTAGCATCGATTCCAAATATAAATAGATTCCGAATCGATAAGCATTTCATTACTATTCATTACTGATTACTGATTTTTGATTATTATTGATCACCCATTTCTGATTACTGAATTCATTACGATCATGCATTTCGATAACACTTTACTTTATTCCGTAATTGAGTTACTTATTCACGAGTTACTGCCAAAATGTGTACCGTCTTCCCGACTTTGATCCTGCTGGTCAACCCCATGTTAGATGTCATAATGTAAGTACTGTTTTCCATGTTCTATCTGATTTGTTCTTTCTGTATTGTGTTCCGTTTGGTAAATTTACTATTGTTTGTCTCTGCTACTTTGCCATGTGGCAAGCATTTACGATTTTCCCAGTAAATCAATAAATGTTAATTTTATACGAAAACTATCTTGACTCCATTTGGGGATGAATATGGTTGGGTGGTAAAATGATCGAAATCCTCTCATCAAGCCAAGCGAGTAGCCTTAGTTGCGATCCATAGGAGGGCAACATCTGAGTTGCGACATGTGGTGGACACGCCGTTTGCCAAATAATCTACCAAAACCATCTGAGTTGCGACAATATGTTGAATCTGTTTCCTTTTTTAAGAAATTCACCTTGTGTTCATGAATGCGCTGATTAGTCGTACGACCTGCCTGACCCATATATATCTCAAGACAAGATCCACAGTTGAGTTTGTATACCCCTGATTTTTTGAATTCAGAAGTTTTGTCTTCATTATTTTCGATAAACCTCCCCAACGTGTTATTTGTTCTATATGCTACTTTCAAGTCCTGTTTATGTAGAAATGAAGCTGATTTTTCAGTTGATGATTCGAAATAGGTTTAAGTTCTATGATTCTGATTGATATTCTTGATGGAAGGATGAACTTCTTGAATAGTTTAATTATGAAGTTTCTCAGAAAGAATACTGTCTATCAAATTGACGTTGTATCCGTTGTTGACTGCAATCTGTTTCATGATATTGAGTTCTTTATTGAAATTTACTTCCGAAAGGGGAAAATCTCATCGTGTGTGAAGATGTTTACATCAACTATAGATTCTCATCAGAAAACGGCCGGGTCAATTCGGCAATTATCCGAATTTCATCAAATGAGTTCAGCAAATATTGATTGAGAGACCTACCTTGAATCCCTGTACAGGTCCTCTGCAAATATAGTCGAGATCAGGCTCGTATGCTTTCAGGACTAAGAATAATCCTGCCGAAAATCCTGCTGATAACGCTCTTCTCGGAAACGTGTCTTTCTTAGCTGTCTTCGGATACCCATCTTCCAGAGTCCAACCTTCTGCATTTCTGCCATGACTCATATAATCTCCGTGTAAAAACCTATGAAGAAGATACCTGGTAGATTAGTAGAGCAGTTGGAGGAATTGAGGTGGAAATAATTTCCACAAAAACGCAGTTTTCATTTTCTGAAGCCACATTCGACCTCTTACACTATATTAGAAATATAGATGCATTCTTTCATGCAAAAATGTTTCAATGCAACTTCTCATATTTCAGGTGCCCAAACCGAAATGATTGTTATGTTCCGCTACTCATGTTAGGATCTTCAGGATAATAAGATTCAAACGAATTTCATAATCTTCTCAAAAATGATAATATGGTTAGCAGACCTCAAAATTTGTGTCGAGGTGTGAAACAATCATTTTGGTATGTGATTGAAACTATTCTCTGTGACCGTTAATGAAAGGTTCCATTATTTGATATATTATTCCAGGTATACCTAAATATAGTGAATTAAAAGCAGCGATGGAAGATAACAAATGATCATTATTTCCGTCAAGTACTGATGATAGTTCGAATTGTGTTAAATTGACTGCTAACGGTGTCCAACGAATTATAAGTGCTAGCAAGTAGTCATCGTTTGTACATAAATCCGAACAAGATGAAGAATGATCTCAGGTTTAAATCAGAGAAGCATCAACTAGTAGCAGCAGCAGCACCAGCAGCAGCAGCAGCAACAGAGCATTGTGATCTGACCTGTCGACATTCGCATTCATAGATAATCGCTTGTTTTGTGGCCAATGCACCAAGGAAACTGAAAAAATATTCAAATCTGCAATTTTACCGGCACGAACTTTCGCGTTTCGACAAACTATTATTGATGTGTGTGATGCAAGAAACGATTTTTGATCATCAAATGTTTTTGCAGGTCTTCTTTCCGTTATCGATACTCGCCAGCAGCAGATGCTCTGTATAATCAGGAATGTAGTGTGAATTTTGGAAAAGACGACTCTATTCCGAAGAAACATCAACATGATATCACCAATGAACAGACAAAGTTAGCAGAATGTCCTTCTGATAAAAATAAAGAAGATGCCTTTTTAGAAATATGCAGGTGGTTCAAGAAAAATGATGAACCAATTTCAGTTCAGGAGTTACTGGACAAAATGACAGAGCTGCTGCCAGAAAATATCGAACCTCACACTGTTCGTCGTACGCATAAAAAATTAGAAGAATATGAAAACATTAGATATAATAATCAACAAATTCAATTGAACAGGCACTTATGCAAGCTGCAAGGCCACGATCTATTATTAGTTCAATTCGTCTAGGTGTTGGTGTGTAGTATCATCGAGATTTTCGATCTCGGTTACTTGTCGATGAACTTTATAAGCTTGGGTTTTCTGTATCATATGATGACGTACGGAAGTTTTTGTAAAACTGAAGTAGATGAACCTTGTGGAACCAGATGTAAATGTCGACGATACGGAATTCTTTGAACAGTATTGTGTAATAATTGTTCGGGAAGGTACCAATATTCCAATCAAGGAAGTTGGAGATGATGAATGAACTCTTGTTACATATGCCAAATATGCCATTTTTATTAGGTTTATGATTTATACGTATTAACGAATAAACGAATATTGGAAACACTGTACTTTTATTTTGCACAAAGGTATCATTCTATATTTTCTCATATGTGTTATTCTATGCATACAGAACTGAGAAAAGCAAAAAAAAATTTTATGGGAATTATTTCCACCTGAGACCATTTTTTATCGCATATCTACTACACTAGATTATAACATGTTTTTTTCTGCGGATATATGTTTCTACACAAACAATCGCCCTGTTAACAACTTGGTATACAACAAGGAAATAGTCCGAATAGATAATGAATGAAATAAAATGAAAAGGTAATAGGTACATAGCGTTGAATGAACAACTCTCATGTAAAGTAACCAAAATTCATCCAATCTGACCGAGAGCAATAATTCTCCATGGTATTCACAAGTTGAATGCTCAGGTGTGTGAATTGACAGAAAACTCACCAAGTTTCTGAATTCAACTATTGGAGCCCAGTATCGATTTCTAAACAGATGAAGGAAATTAGGTGTGGGACAAAAATTGAATATTTATATGCCTCTGTAGTCTGGGGCCCCACCGCTGAATCTCATATGACCAGTTTACAAACATTATCAAACAAAATCACGACACTGATGATACGATCTCCCTGGTATGTTCGGAATGATCAAATCGCCAGGGATCTCTGAAACTCCCTACAATCTTGTTTATCATTAGACGACAAAACATCAATACTTTCCAAACAGCTGAGGTTCGTGATGATCAGCTTCTTCGAAAAGCAGTTGATTATGACCCAGGTGATCAATCAAGTCCAAAAGAGCAAATTTGTCAATAAACTAGAGAAAATATCAACATTATGACTGAATTTCATCTCGAGATTATAATATTTATTTGTTCCGTTCGATCTTCTTCAATTCTCAGAATGTATTTCTGAGACTTGTTTGGGCAAAAGGGCTGTTTGCATCAAACTTCAATACCATTTTAAATTTTATTTTTTATAGATATCAAAATAATAGAAAATCTTTCCTGGTCTGAATCAAATAAAAGAAGATCCAATAATATCAACTGATTGAAATAATATTAGATGATAATTATTGCGATGGTTGTGCTACACAAAAAATATTAACTTACACTTTATCACGAAGAAGTTCGCTCTTATCCAACATATTGAATGTAAAACACAAGCCATCTTCTGTTAGTATAGGTGTGAACATATTATCGCAACTTTCATTCAACAATGTCCATTTACAATTGAAGAAGACATCTTCAAATTGAGGCGCAATCTGAAATGAAACACAACAAATAATGAAAATCTCACAGGTGGCTATACCTCCCTATCAACAATTTTGAAATATACATGATTTTCATCCAACGACATGAACTTCAACGTCCTCTATCCTTATAACAAAGAGATGGATAAAATGTTTCATTGAACTATACGGGGTGATTCATTAAGAAGAAGCAATATCTGAACACGAGATGGAAAACACCAAAATATGAAGATTTAGAAGATTTAGTGCAATATGTCTTTCGAAAATGTTGTAGATGAAGTGTTCGTGAAACAATTTTATTTTAAATTTTCTCATATCATTCGTCAAATGTTGATTTTGACATTGTGTGTGCCTTCGACGTTGATAGTGATTGTCATTATTGTTTACTGCCCTAATTGAAACTGTTACTTCGCTAACTTTTCAATTCAGAATAATGAGAATGTTGAAAGTGGAAGACAACTTTCTTCAAGAGCGAAACAGAAAACGTTAATTAGACAAGTAACGCTCGTATATTTTCAACTTATTTTGATCATCGTTTCATGGACAAAGAAGATATGATGTACTGGTACTGGTACTGGTGGGGGACGTTTCCACGTCAGCAACTAGTCCCTAAAGGGACCTTTTTGCCAACCCCAAGTGTTTTCAATGGCTGATGTGGTTCGCTCAAGAGAGCTGGCTAACATCCTTTTCAGGCACCGCCCATCAGCTCTCTTTCAGAGTTTTTCGGCTGTGTTTTGTAGGCTAGTAATGTACTCACTACCATATGCGCAGTTGCAGGCCTGCTAACTATCCTCGTTAACCCCCGAGACCGAGGTCTACTTAAGCAGCTGGCCCGCTCTCACGCTCAGCTGGTAGTTTTTTCTCACCCACCTACATACACCGTCCTACTCCTCCTCTGATGCTCACAACCACATCATCATATCTTTCTGCGTGTTCTGTGTAGGCTTTGTTACTAACTCCATGCGCCACTTCAGGAGCAGCACTGTTAATTGGAACGCAACAGCGAATCATGCAGGACTATCCCCAGCCGATGCTACGAAACTTCACAATATTCAATTCGTAAATAAAATATTGAAAAAAGTTCCTTGCTCGTGCTGGAAATCGAACCCACGACCTTGCGGTCGTGAGACGGACGCTCTTCCACTGCGCCAATCCCGGCCCAGATATGATGTAATTTACCAAAGTAACAGAATCCTACCAGTGCCTTTCATGAGCAATCACGAAATGAAATATAAATTCGTATTCCTCAGGTCAGAGAACTCAAATCTACAAAATGTAATGCAATCAAAACTCACAAATTATATAGAAATTTCGAAATAAAATCTTCCCCTTGAATTCCCTCCATTTCCTAAACCAGCAACATTCTCATTAGTCATATACGGCTACATCATCTTCATATTTTGGTCTTTACTATCTGTAGTTCAAAGATTACCCATTCTTTACGAGTTGCCCTGTATGAGTAGATTCTTGAACTAACAATCAGTTATCAGAATTGATCACCCTATACATTATCCAAATCACATTATCAATAATCTTGTATCAAAACACGTTTCATGTTGTTTTGTCATTTGGTGTGCAAGAATATACCTGATGATTTTCCAAGGCCATGGGTCTATTGTGGCTCACCCCTAGAAGTTACAATTCACTGTACAATCCACATATTTTCACAAAGTCTATGGTTGAATTAGGTGAGATTTCTCTGAAATCGATAGGTTTCAAGTTGGTGAAGCCGAATATGTCGAACCTCAGTTCCTCTAAGCAAGAGCATGAACATAATATGTGTTCAGCAGTCTCGTCTTCAACACAGCAGAACCGACAGTCCGTTTGTTGGTCAGACCCATCCTTCCCAGGTGGTAGCTTAGACGACAGCAGTTCTGTCAAAATTCGCAGGTTGCTCCTGCTACATTCTAGGATCCGCCTGGTTATATTTTCGATGGTTTAATGGGTTATCCTATGAATTCAGTTAGTCTTTTTCCTGTTTGAACGTGAGTCTTTTTCCTGTTTGGTGAGGATGTCGGCTTTCTCGATGCCCTCCACCTCCTGGTGTCTAGGCACCAACAGAAAAGTAACTCTGTTACACAGCTCCATACAAGCTTGGAATTTATCTTGCTGAAGCTCAGTGCTTTGAGAGCAGCCTGACTGTCTGATAGAATACTGCTGTTTTTGTTTACTAGAGGTCTATTCGTCAACTCTCTATAGCACACAATTCAATTGCGAAGACCTCCACCTGAAAGATTGTAGTATACTTACCAAAGTTGACAGAGATGCACTGTGAACACCTTCAACTTGTTTACTATTAGAGGAAGTGAAACGAGATTTGGGGTTCCTGAATAATCCAATTGACATTCTCTGCATTGCTGTACTTCCCGTTTCATCAAAAAATACGCCAACTTTCGATTTTAAAATAGAAAGATACTAGTTTTAATAAGGTTATTTCGACTGATCACGAAGATATTTGCATTCAAAATGCTCGATGAGTGTGACAGAGAAAGAAGTTTCGAAATTATGCCGTCACACCTATTGGGCATAGAAACTTCGAATGCAAATAAATATCTTTGTAACCGTTTGAAATAACCCTCTACATCTCTGAATTCGTAATGATGATCCCCAACCGATCATGGAATGAAATACAAATAAAATGCAGAATCGAGAGTTGGGTGTAGTAGGAAGGGGTACGGTATGGGCCACCCCCTCCACTTTTTTCTCTCTCCCCCCCTCCACCTCTCACCGCGTCGTCATCATCGGCGAGCAAAGCGAGAGATCCGTTCCAGAGATAACGATGCGCATTTTATTCCATTTTTCAACAACGGCTATATACAGGGTGTTTGAGTTGGGTAATAGTTTGGAAAAAAATATAGGATGAACCCAAAAGGCGTTATACCTCTCCGACCTACATATAAAGGCTACCCGCTATAACATGATATATACAGGGCGTTTGAGTTGGATAACAGTAAAAAAATATACAGGGCGACTCATTCACTTTTGAGGGATTAGACAGCTGACGTATGACAGATAACAAAGGATTGATGACACGTGACTAGGCGACCTGCAAGTCGGCTATCTAATAATTTAATTCAATATACAGGGTGTTTGAGTTAGCAATAGCGATACAAAAGTATATACAGGGTGTCTCACAGGTAGCAAACATATGTATGACAGAGTATCCGTTTGATATACAGCAATAATAGCAATACAAACTCGCATAGGGCACTCGTGGCCTGACGTTTGACATTTGACAGATGACCAAAAACGCAAAACGGTGCGCATTTAATTAAATTTTTCACCCAATAATGGCTATATACAGGGTGTTTGAGTTGTATATCAGCTGAAAAAATATACAGGGTGAATCGCAGTAATACTACCCCACTCTAGGGTATCAGAGGGTTGAAGAGGGTGCAGGTACTCTAAGAGAAGGATTTTTAACAGGCACTTCGAAAATAATGGTTTCTCTATATGCAAAGTCTCAAGGTTTATGAGATATCATTTGAAATGTGTGTGTGTAAACGTTCAGTTATGTGATGGAAATATGTCGAACAACTCTTTATCAAAACTCGTTCAATAACATGATATATACAGGGTGTTTGAGTTAGCAATAGCGATGAGAAAATATATACAGGGCGTCTCAGGGGTAGACTCAGCGAACATACGTATGATAGAGTATCCGTTTGATATACAGCAATAATAGCAATACAAACTTATATAGGGCACTCGTGGCAAGAAGTTAAAGGTGAACTCAGCAAAAGTGTGACAGATGACGCTATTTGACGATTCCGATCATTATACAGGGGTGTTTGGATAGCAATAAGAATATATACAAGAAGGCAAGAACTGACAGGCGGACCCTGCGAACATATTAACGTACGACAGATGACTCGCTAGAGTCCGTTGAATATACAGGGCTTTCAAATAGTAATACAAACTTGTATAGGGCAGATCAATTAAATTCAATTGGATTAAAGGAACTTACTCAGTCCGAAATGGCTTTATTTCTGAGATACAGGGTGGTAAAGTTGTAGAATGAAAATCGAATTATTCAGACATTCAACAACTAAAGTATGACAGATGACATTTATACTATTCGATAGATGACATATTACGTATGACACGTAACCTTCCAGCGCTTATCGAAAACAGATATCCAGGTTTAGCACAACCTACGAATTTCAAGAAAGCGAAAGAGTTAATTTTTCCCTAGATTCTACGGAAATTACAAGTTACGTCCCATAAGTGACTGCGTAAAACAAAGCAGAGTTTTCCCCAGATCTACGTACTTTTTCGCGAATATCATTATATACAAAGCGATTAGAAAAACCTAAGTCAACTGAAAAAACATATACAGGATGAGCCAAATAAGTGGAGTGGAATATATATTCAAGAAACATATACAGAATGAGTCAAAAATCTCGAGTCGAATGAATTATTTGAAAAACATATACAGGGGGTAGAAAAAATTCAAAATTTATTACCACTCATTCAAATAATAATGAAAAACAAACTATCGAACTACCATGAACCCAATCACGATGTAATTCAATCAAATGGATGATAGATGACATGACAGCAGATGACCGAGGCAGATAACAAACGATCGAATAGCAGTTTCTATATACAGAAACATAGCCAGAGTCTTGAAATTCTCTATACTTATAATGATAATATTAGACATCAGGCGAACTCAGCATACCTATACCCAGTAAAAACATCCTTTTACCGTCCACGTCGAAATATGTCGAACAACTCTTTAGCAAAACTCGTTTTTCTTATGGAAGTATTCAGATGTATTCAGAGGTCTTCAGATCATACCTTCAGAAGTATTCAGATGTATTCAGAGGTCTTCAGAGGTATTCAAAAGTATTCAGATGTATTCAGAGGTCTTCAGAGGTATTCAAGAGTATTCCGAAGATATTCAGAAGCACGAAGTTCGAGCTACCCCGTATGCAAACAGGAAAAAATAGGATATAAATACCTGAACAGCGAAGAAATTCACCATTTTCAGACACTTTTCACTGAAACTATGCACATGACACTGAACAGAGTATAGTCCGACACTTGGGAAAAACCCCAGCTCCTAACAGGTAGTGTTGAAAATCGAACTAATGAATAGAAATGAAGAATGATTGATTCAACAAAAAATATAACCAATCACCCCTCATTTGTCCATGCAAAAAATTCGAAAATAAATAGGCGATAACTTCATAAACATATTCCTTATATCAAACTGAATGAACTGGAATGAAAGAAGAATGATTCTACCAATGCCAGCCGATAACGATTTCCTGTTTACTGCGATATAATTATTATATCCGAAAAACATTATCATAGGAAATTATTGAAGTAAAATAATATATTATATTTATCCCATATCACAGCCATGATCTTATAATTCAGAATTGGAGTTTATCACTATAACGTGATAGAAAAATTCAGAACTCAAAGGCCTCTCGGATAGAAATAATAGGGAAAATATAGGACAAAAATGGAACGTTACCTCTCATACAAAAATGTTATTATTCGGAATGATTTATTTTACGTGGATATACATTCTTTGAAAGGAGAAACATGTGAAATTCAACCGACGATTCATATGAACAAAGAAACAAATATACAGAGTGGATCATTTAAGAAAATTTCCATACAGCAATTGACATTAGGCAGAACCTAACACATAGTAGGTATATACAAGGTACATCAAAATATCCAACACTTATACACAACACTGCCTTGTCTGCGATATTGGAATACAATATCCATATGTGATAGATCATGTTTGTAGACACTCACATAGTAACTAGGACATATTATTATTACTAGGCAAAGTGGCGGATGAATCAAAATACCTAACACACGTACACAGTTCCACGGACTTAATTGACTACGATATCAGAAATCAATATAGTTATCAATGGTTGATCACTCAAAGCTATATTATCAAATCTTCAATTTAATTAATATTCCTATAATATAAACGTCGTACTATTTTCTGTGAATAACACAGAGCACGCTAAGTGAATATTACAATATACAAAGTTCCAATGATTATGAGATATCAATAAAATGAATGAAAAATATAAAAATAGCCAGTATAGTGCTTCCTTAAAAATACTGAATACTAAGAACAATAGGCGTCATACGATAAATGCGTGAATAGAATATTATACTCTTTCTACGACATCAGATAACTCCAGATACTGCGAAGACACCTCAACGATAATACCTATTTGCAAAGTCTGAAGATCTCAGAGATAATACACAGAAAATTCTAATAATCGTTACTCCCAAGCAGAACGTGAACATCGCATGATATGTCAACTATTAAAAAAAATTGATCAACAAGAATATAAAATGATGGAAACAAACCATTCTTTTTACTTGAGATATAACAAACACGATATCCATCATGCAAAATTTTCGGACAAAAAATTATTATACCTACACCTATTAATAACAATAAAGAGTATTCCAAGCGGAGATCACAATATACAAAGTTTCAACGATTGTTATATATCAACAAAATGAATGGAAAATGAGCAGATAACAACCGGCGTGAATAGCCTATATTTTTACGTTATCCTTCGTCAACCTTGAATAAGGCTTTATCAATAATACTAACGATAGATACGTGAAAAACAAATCTGTACTAAGAACAGTGAATGTCATTAAGAAGATGTGCGAATAAAATACTGTACTTTTTCTACGACAACTGATGTCATACCAGGCTTACAATACCTAGCTCTTTCAATAACAATGAGTACTCTGAAAGAAGACCACGCATACATTTCAATAGGGCAAAATCTCAAAGTTCTCAGGAACAGAATCGAAATAATATTTCAGGAGCATTGTCCAAATGGTCGACGTTGAAAATAACGTAAGATAGATGAACTTGCTAGAGATATCATGTGAAACCTCGACCGAGTTCCAAGATCTCCAAGTGTTCAATACCTTACCTCCTCCGTCCATCCTCCCTATAGGCATGCGCGATTTTCTTCAACCATCATAGGAGCTCTCATTCGTACGATCCAAGAGATGAAAACCTAATAATCTGACACCTATTGTGGCACCAAAAAATTTAAACAGCTTATATGAATTAACATCTTAGAGAAATATATCCAAACAGGTTATCATTCATCACGAAGAATCATTCCTCTCTTATCAGGTGAAATGTCTACAACTATATGAAATGATCACAAGGTACCATTCTTTCCAACCAAAATAAGGATACCATATGACAAACAGATCCATCATGATTGCACTGCTACACAAGAACTAGAATTTTTATTTCAGACGAAAAGCTACTCTACAAAATACAGATACGACCTGTTTTAGCAAACTGCTCCACATATAGGGTTCAACGTCACAAACATAATTATGCTGATGCTCCTAGATGCCATCTAAAGGAACTCGCTCGCCAGGCAGGTGATGCCACACTCACTAATTCTTTAACATCATTGAAACATCACAGGAAAGTCAGCGATCTTCAACTTTTACACAGATATTTCCATAGGAAATAATTTCAGAAATATCTAATATCACTAGCAATAGCAACCAGACGAACTCGACAAGCCCAGACAACACACACATTATTTCGTCAATCGACAAATATATCGAACAACCCTCTGCGAAAACTCGTTCCTTGATAGAACAGCACAGCTTCACCAGAAGAAGTATTTGGATGATCTGCGCATGTGCAGATCACTCCTCTGAATCCTTCAATAATCTTATTATGCGCAGACAGAGCATTTCACATTCGACTGCAGAGTAGATATGGTGAATATTTGTGAGCGCTGTCATCAAGAAGCGAAAACGGTACGAGAACTTTGTGGAAATTGTTTTATAACAGAGTGCCTCAATACTGGAGAGCGGATTGCTTTCAACATCAATAGAACGTGGGAATGTTTTAAAAAGAGAAAATTTCGCTATAATCGACACCAGGCATTGTGTGAGAAATGTGGGAAATTCTTGAATAAAACTAACCTATACCACCATATGATGAATGCCCATAGAGTGGACGCCACTAATTCGAATAACCTAGCTGATTAGCGGATGGCAGTTGATGGATTCAAAAGTCTTCAGATCACACCACTAGAAGTATTCAGATGTATTCAGAAGTCTTCAGAGGTATTCAGATGTCTTCAGATCATGCCTTCAGAAGTATTCAGATGTCTTCATTATTATTGCCGAGTTCCTAATAAAATTCATACTTTGATACATTTTATTCCATATGAGGAAAACCCGTCGTGCGAGCCAATAGATCATACAAGTCGTCTCAATAGCCCGATCAGAACTGCGAAAATACACGTAAAATCTATCTACCCAATCCATCACATAGTAAAAATATAAAGTTTTCACTAAAATCCATAGTTTACGATATTGCCTCAACCAACCAATCAACCGGCCAACCAACCATTCATTCAACAAACCTACAACCATCCAACAACCATCCAACAATCAACCAACCAACCAACAACCAACCAACCAACCAACAACAATCAACCAACCAACCAACCAACCAACAACCAACCAAAAACCAACCAAAAACCAACCAACCAACAACCAACCAACCAACAACCAACAACCAACAACCAACCAACAACCAACAACCAACCACCAATCAACCAACCAACCAACCAACAACAACCAACCAACGATCAACAACCAACCAACCAACAACCAACAACCAACCAACAACCAACCAACAACCAATCACCAACCAACCACCAACCACCAACCACCAACCAACCACCAACAACCAACCAACAACCTACCAACCAACCAATCAACCAACCAACCAACCAACAACAACCAACCAACGACCAACAACCAACCAACCAACAACCAACCAACCACCAACCAACCACCAACCACCAACCAACCACCAACCAACAACCAACAACCAACCAACAACCTACCAACCAACCAACCAATCAACCAACCAACCAACCAACCACCAGAACGTTGCCAGTGGGAGGTCATGGGCATCCACAACAATGCGACAACCATATGAAATGATCACAAAGTACCATTCTTTCCAACCAGAATAAAGATACCATAATATAATGATAATTATGAACATCGAAGAAGTCGAACAGTATATATGACAAACAGATCCATCACGAATGCTCTGCAAGACAAGAACTAGGATTTTTATTTCAGACGAAAAGCTACTCTACAAAATACAGATACGACCTGTGTTAGAATACTGCTCCACATATAGGGTTCAACGCCGCAAACATCATTATGCTGATGCTCCTAGATGCTATCCAAAAAAACAAGCCGCTTGCCTGGCAGGTGATGCCACACTCACTAATTCTTTAACCCAACGACTCTTTTGAACATGACTTCTTTATCTCATATATCTCGGATGATTTACGAAACCCGAATGATTCAACGTGTGAATAAGTGTTTCAGGTCGACGAACGAATTCGATATGCACATCGACGACACACCTGCGGGAGTGCTAGTTACCCCTGTTAGTATCACCAATAAGCCATGTTAGCCCCGGTATTCTACTAGCTTGTCCCGTTAGTCTTTGCCGTACTGCTAGTTAGCCCCGTTAGCCCCGGTATTCTACTAGCTTGTCCCGTTAGTCTTTGTCGTACTGCTAGTTAGCCCCGTTAGCCCCGTTAGTCCGTGCTGCCATCTCCATGATACATATCCTCACTAACCCATAGAACTGTTTGATTGGCAAAAGAATATCCTGCAGCCTCGAGAGTCTTGAGAATTCTAACAGGATAGGTTAGAGAGTAGGCCGACATCATTGGTTGGGTTTGATGCTATTTCGACATGGACCTTTTAGCTACGATAGGTTAGACCTATTCTCCTGGTGGCTCGTTTGAATGTTTAACAGATGAGCGGAGCGAGTCTGATAATCGCTAACGGGACAAGCTAGTAGAATACCGGGGCTAACGGGGCTAACTAGCAGTACGACAAAGACTAACGGGACAAGCTAGTAGAATACCGGGGCTAACGGGGCTAACTAGCAGTACGACAAAGACTAACGGGACAAGCTAGTAGAATACCGGGGCTAACGGGGCTAACTAGCAGTACGGCAAAGACTAACGGGACAAGCTAGTAGAATACCGGGGCTAACATGGCTTATTGGTGATACTAACAGGGGTAACTAGCACTCCCGCAGGTGTGTCGTCGATGTGCATATCGAATTCGTTCGTCGACCTGAAACACTTATTCACACGTTGAATCATTCGGGTTTCGTAAATCATCCGAGATATATGAGATAAAGAAGTCATGTTCAAAAGAGTCGTTGGGTTAAAGAATTAGTGAGTGTGGCATCACCTGCCAGGCAAGCGGCTTGTTTTTTTGGATAGCATCTAGGAGCATCAACATAATGATGTTTGCGGCGTTGAACCCTATATGTGGAGCAGTATTCTAACACAGGTCGTATCTGTATTTTGTAGAGTAGCTTTTCGTCTGAAATAAAAATCCTAGTTCTTGTCTTGCAGAGCATTCGTGATGG
Source organism: Phaedon cochleariae (assembly GCA_918026855.4). Classification (NCBI taxonomy): domain Eukaryota; kingdom Metazoa; phylum Arthropoda; class Insecta; order Coleoptera; family Chrysomelidae; genus Phaedon; species Phaedon cochleariae. The sequence continues at coordinate 5,579,741 of OU896722.1, forward strand.
ATCTGTTTGTCATATATACTGTTCGACTTCTTCGATGTTCATAATTATCATTATATTATGGTATCTTTATTCTGGTTGGAAAGAATGGTACTTTGTGATCATTTCATATGGTTGTCGCATTGTTGTGGATGCCCATGACCTCCCACTGGCAACGTTCTGGTGGTTGGTTGGTTGGTTGGTTGATTGGTTGGTTGGTTGGTAGGTTGTTGGTTGGTTGTTGGTTGTTGGTTGGTGGTTGGTTGGTGGTTGGTGGTTGGTTGGTGGTTGGTTGGTTGTTGGTTGGTTGGTTGTTGGTCGTTGGTTGGTTGTTGTTGGTTGGTTGGTTGGTTGATTGGTTGGTTGGTAGGTTGTTGGTTGGTTGTTGGTGGTTGGTTGGTGGTTGGTGGTTGGTGGTTGGTTGGTGATTGGTTGTTGGTTGGTTGTTGGTTGGTTGTTGGTTGTTGGTTGGTTGGTTGTTGATCGTTGGTTGGTTGTTGTTGGTTGGTTGGTTGGTTGATTGGTGGTTGGTTGTTGGTTGTTGGTTGGTTGTTGGTTGTTGGTTGTTGGTTGGTTGGTTGTTGGTTGGTTGGTTTTTGGTTGGTTTTTGGTTGGTTGTTGGTTGGTTGGTTGATTGTTGTTGGTTGGTTGGTTGGTTGGTTGTTGGTTGGTTGGTTGATTGTTGGATGGTTGTTGGATGGTTGTAGGTTTGTTGAATGAATGGTTGGTTGGCCGGTTGATTGGTTGGTTGAGGCAATATCGTAAACTATGGATTTTAGTGAAAACTTTATATTTTTACTATGTGATGGATTGGGTAGATAGATTTTACGTGTATTTTCGCAGTTCTGATCGGGCTATTGAGACGACTTGTATGATCTATTGGCTCGCACGACGGGTTTTCCTCATATGGAATAAAATGTATCAAAGTATGAATTTTATTAGGAACTCGGCAATAATAATGAAGACATCTGAATACTTCTGAAGGCATGATCTGAAGACATCTGAATACCTCTGAAGACTTCTGAATACATCTGAATACTTCTAGTGGTGTGATCTGAAGACTTTTGAATCCATCAACTGCCATCCGCTAATCAGCTAGGTTATTCGAATTAGTGGCGTCCACTCTATGGGCATTCATCATATGGTGGTATAGGTTAGTTTTATTCAAGAATTTCCCACATTTCTCACACAATGCCTGGTGTCGATTATAGCGAAATTTTCGCTTTTTAAAACATTCCCACGTTCTATTGATGTTGAAAGCAATCCGCTCTCCAGTATTGAGGCACTCTGTTATAAAACAATTTCCACAAAGTTCTCGTACCGTTTTCGCTTCTTGATGACAGCGCTCACAAATATTCACCATATCTACTCTGCAGTCGAATGTGAAATGCTCTGTCTGCGCATAATAAGATTATTGAAGGATTCAGAGGAGTGATCTGCACATGCGCAGATCATCCAAATACTTCTTCTGGTGAAGCTGTGCTGTTCTATCAAGGAACGAGTTTTCGCAGAGGGTTGTTCGATATATTTGTCGATTGACGAAATAATGTGTGTGTTGTCTGGGCTTGTCGAGTTCGTCTGGTTGCTATTGCTAGTGATATTAGATATTTCTGAAATTATTTCCTATGGAAATATCTGTGTAAAAGTTGAAGATCGCTGACTTTCCTGTGATGTTTCAATGATGTTAAAGAATTAGTGAGTGTGGCATCACCTGCCTGGCGAGCGAGTTCCTTTAGATGGCATCTAGGAGCATCAGCATAATTATGTTTGTGACGTTGAACCCTATATGTGGAGCAGTTTGCTAAAACAGGTCGTATCTGTATTTTGTAGAGTAGCTTTTCGTCTGAAATAAAAATTCTAGTTCTTGTGTAGCAGTGCAATCATGATGGATCTGTTTGTCATATGGTATCCTTATTTTGGTTGGAAAGAATGGTACCTTGTGATCATTTCATATAGTTGTAGACATTTCACCTGATAAGAGAGGAATGATTCTTCGTGATGAATGATAACCTGTTTGGATATATTTCTCTAAGATGTTAATTCATATAAGCTGTTTAAATTTTTTGGTGCCACAATAGGTGTCAGATTATTAGGTTTTCATCTCTTGGATCGTACGAATGAGAGCTCCTATGATGGTTGAAGAAAATCGCGCATGCCTATAGGGAGGATGGACGGAGGAGGTAAGGTATTGAACACTTGGAGATCTTGGAACTCGGTCGAGGTTTCACATGATATCTCTAGCAAGTTCATCTATCTTACGTTATTTTCAACGTCGACCATTTGGACAATGCTCCTGAAATATTATTTCGATTCTGTTCCTGAGAACTTTGAGATTTTGCCCTATTGAAATGTATGCGTGGTCTTCTTTCAGAGTACTCATTGTTATTGAAAGAGCTAGGTATTGTAAGCCTGGTATGACATCAGTTGTCGTAGAAAAAGTACAGTATTTTATTCGCACATCTTCTTAATGACATTCACTGTTCTTAGTACAGATTTGTTTTTCACGTATCTATCGTTAGTATTATTGATAAAGCCTTATTCAAGGTTGATGAAGGATAACGTAAAAATATAGGCTATTCACGCCGGTTGTTCTGCTCATTTTCCATTCATTTTGTTGATATATAACAATCGTTGAAACTTTGTATATTGTGATCTCCGCTTGGAATACTCTTTATTGTTATTAATAGGTGTAGGTATAATAATTTTTTGTCCGAAAATTTTGCATGATGGATATCGTGTTTGTTATATCTCAAGTAAAAAGAATGGTTTGTTTCCATCATTTTATATTCTTGTTGATCAATTTTTTTTAATAGTTGACATATCATGCGATGTTCACGTTCTGCTTGGGAGTAACGATTATTAGAATTTTCTGTGTATTATCTCTGAGATCTTCAGACTTTGCAAATAGGTATTATCGTTGAGGTGTCTTCGCAGTATCTGGAGTTATCTGATGTCGTAGAAAGAGTATAATATTCTATTCACGCATTTATCGTATGACGCCTATTGTTCTTAGTATTCAGTATTTTTAAGGAAGCACTATACTGGCTATTTTTATATTTTTCATTCATTTTATTGATATCTCATAATCATTGGAACTTTGTATATTGTAATATTCACTTAGCGTGCTCTGTGTTATTCACAGAAAATAGTACGACGTTTATATTATAGGAATATTAATTAAATTGAAGATTTGATAATATAGCTTTGAGTGATCAACCATTGATAACTATATTGATTTCTGATATCGTAGTCAATTAAGTCCGTGGAACTGTGTACGTGTGTTAGGTATTTTGATTCATCCGCCACTTTGCCTAGTAATAATAATATGTCCTAGTTACTATGTGAGTGTCTACAAACATGATCTATCACATATGGATATTGTATTCCAATATCGCAGACAAGGCAGTGTTGTGTATAAGTGTTGGATATTTTGATGTACCTTGTATATACCTACTATGTGTTAGGTTCTGCCTAATGTCAATTGCTGTATGGAAATTTTCTTAAATGATCCACTCTGTATATTTGTTTCTTTGTTCATATGAATCGTCGGTTGAATTTCACATGTTTCTCCTTTCAAAGAATGTATATCCACGTAAAATAAATCATTCCGAATAATAACATTTTTGTATGAGAGGTAACGTTCCATTTTTGTCCTATATTTTCCCTATTATTTCTATCCGAGAGGCCTTTGAGTTCTGAATTTTTCTATCACGTTATAGTGATAAACTCCAATTCTGAATTATAAGATCATGGCTGTGATATGGGATAAATATAATATATTATTTTACTTCAATAATTTCCTATGATAATGTTTTTCGGATATAATAATTATATCGCAGTAAACAGGAAATCGTTATCGGCTGGCATTGGTAGAATCATTCTTCTTTCATTCCAGTTCATTCAGTTTGATATAAGGAATATGTTTATGAAGTTATCGCCTATTTATTTTCGAATTTTTTGCATGGACAAATGAGGGGTGATTGGTTATATTTTTTGTTGAATCAATCATTCTTCATTTCTATTCATTAGTTCGATTTTCAACACTACCTGTTAGGAGCTGGGGTTTTTCCCAAGTGTCGGACTATACTCTGTTCAGTGTCATGTGCATAGTTTCAGTGAAAAGTGTCTGAAAATGGTGAATTTCTTCGCTGTTCAGGTATTTATATCCTATTTTTTCCTGTTTGCATACGGGGTAGCTCGAACTTCGTGCTTCTGAATATCTTCGGAATACTCTTGAATACCTCTGAAGACCTCTGAATACATCTGAATACTTTTGAATACCTCTGAAGACCTCTGAATACATCTGAATACTTCTGAAGGTATGATCTGAAGACCTCTGAATACATCTGAATACTTCCATAAGAAAAACGAGTTTTGCTAAAGAGTTGTTCGACATATTTCGACGTGGACGGTAAAAGGATGTTTTTACTGGGTATAGGTATGCTGAGTTCGCCTGATGTCTAATATTATCATTATAAGTATAGAGAATTTCAAGACTCTGGCTATGTTTCTGTATATAGAAACTGCTATTCGATCGTTTGTTATCTGCCTCGGTCATCTGCTGTCATGTCATCTATCATCCATTTGATTGAATTACATCGTGATTGGGTTCATGGTAGTTCGATAGTTTGTTTTTCATTATTATTTGAATGAGTGGTAATAAATTTTGAATTTTTTCTACCCCCTGTATATGTTTTTCAAATAATTCATTCGACTCGAGATTTTTGACTCATTCTGTATATGTTTCTTGAATATATATTCCACTCCACTTATTTGGCTCATCCTGTATATGTTTTTTCAGTTGACTTAGGTTTTTCTAATCGCTTTGTATATAATGATATTCGCGAAAAAGTACGTAGATCTGGGGAAAACTCTGCTTTGTTTTACGCAGTCACTTATGGGACGTAACTTGTAATTTCCGTAGAATCTAGGGAAAAATTAACTCTTTCGCTTTCTTGAAATTCGTAGGTTGTGCTAAACCTGGATATCTGTTTTCGATAAGCGCTGGAAGGTTACGTGTCATACGTAATATGTCATCTATCGAATAGTATAAATGTCATCTGTCATACTTTAGTTGTTGAATGTCTGAATAATTCGATTTTCATTCTACAACTTTACCACCCTGTATCTCAGAAATAAAGCCATTTCGGACTGAGTAAGTTCCTTTAATCCAATTGAATTTAATTGATCTGCCCTATACAAGTTTGTATTACTATTTGAAAGCCCTGTATATTCAACGGACTCTAGCGAGTCATCTGTCGTACGTTAATATGTTCGCAGGGTCCGCCTGTCAGTTCTTGCCTTCTTGTATATATTCTTATTGCTATCCAAACACCCCTGTATAATGATCGGAATCGTCAAATAGCGTCATCTGTCACACTTTTGCTGAGTTCACCTTTAACTTCTTGCCACGAGTGCCCTATATAAGTTTGTATTGCTATTATTGCTGTATATCAAACGGATACTCTATCATACGTATGTTCGCTGAGTCTACCCCTGAGACGCCCTGTATATATTTTCTCATCGCTATTGCTAACTCAAACACCCTGTATATATCATGTTATTGAACGAGTTTTGATAAAGAGTTGTTCGACATATTTCCATCACATAACTGAACGTTTACACACACACATTTCAAATGATATCTCATAAACCTTGAGACTTTGCATATAGAGAAACCATTATTTTCGAAGTGCCTGTTAAAAATCCTTCTCTTAGAGTACCTGCACCCTCTTCAACCCTCTGATACCCTAGAGTGGGGTAGTATTACTGCGATTCACCCTGTATATTTTTTCAGCTGATATACAACTCAAACACCCTGTATATAGCCATTATTGGGTGAAAAATTTAATTAAATGCGCACCGTTTTGCGTTTTTGGTCATCTGTCAAATGTCAAACGTCAGGCCACGAGTGCCCTATGCGAGTTTGTATTGCTATTATTGCTGTATATCAAACGGATACTCTGTCATACATATGTTTGCTACCTGTGAGACACCCTGTATATACTTTTGTATCGCTATTGCTAACTCAAACACCCTGTATATTGAATTAAATTATTAGATAGCCGACTTGCAGGTCGCCTAGTCACGTGTCATCAATCCTTTGTTATCTGTCATACGTCAGCTGTCTAATCCCTCAAAAGTGAATGAGTCGCCCTGTATATTTTTTTACTGTTATCCAACTCAAACGCCCTGTATATATCATGTTATAGCGGGTAGCCTTTATATGTAGGTCGGAGAGGTATAACGCCTTTTGGGTTCATCCTATATTTTTTTCCAAACTATTACCCAACTCAAACACCCTGTATATAGCCGTTGTTGAAAAATGGAATAAAATGCGCATCGTTATCTCTGGAACGGATCTCTCGCTTTGCTCGCCGATGATGACGACGCGGTGAGAGGTGGAGGGGGGGAGAGAGAAAAAAGTGGAGGGGGTGGCCCATACCGTACCCCTTCCTACTGTTGGGGTAATTTTGGGACAAACCCGTAATACTCCGAAGCGAGTAGATATGTCAGAAAATGTCAATTGAACTATAACTCAAAACCAACAAATTTCGTATCGGGTTATCGGGTTCAGCCACCTTGGAAAATCACCCGGTATACCTAGGGTTGGGGATTCAGATTAACTATCGATTTGCTCGTGTTTGATTCATCTGATGAGGCTTCTCTTGCATAATCTAGTGAAATCTCGAAATTCTTACTCACACTCATAAGATATTCGATGGTATCGAATCCCGTAACTTTTTCTCCACTTGTATATAGATGATTGTCGCATATCAAAGAACTGTCGGAGAAACGTTTCCATCTGAAATTCAATAACAAGTGATAGTAGATAAGCAATGGGGGATCTGTGCCGAATTTCCATGAAAGTGGGGAATATGTGTTGGAGAAGGCGTGGTCAAAGAGAAGCATGGTGGAAGGTCAGCATTAGGCGTAGTCACAGCAAAATGGAAAGGAGTATCGGGTAATAATCACTAGGCCAACTGAATTGATGTTTGTCGACGTTGTAGTGAATACTTTGCATCTGTTTCCCTGAAATTAGTGTACCCGATACTCACTTCCTCCCCTTGCTCCACCCTTGCCACGCCTTCTACAACATACAAGATGAATCTTTGGAAGAAGTCCAAGGAAGAAAAACGATATCGTGCTTTCCTTTCTTCCTTCAACATACAAGGTATCTCACAGAGGATGGAACATTGGATGAGAAGTATCTGGATGACATTTTCATCAATTTCATGTCATCTTCGAGAGGCTTTCATTCAACAGAAAATGTTTCATTCACAGTAAAACACCTCATATATATATACTAACATCGAGTCATGTTTCTTGGTGTCTGGAAACATGGCTAAGAGTGGGTAATATATATGACAAGTCCTAAATGCGTATGATTCATACTATCCAGTTTATTCTTGTGAATAGCATAGCTTGTTTCTTGGCATTAGCAGTTCAGATAGTAGTCAGTGTTGTAGTGCTTGGAATATCTCACAAATGTACAGGGTGGCCAACTAAGAATCCAGAGTTCGATATCTCTGTTGTCTTGAGAGATACAAAAAAAAGTTTTGCATTCAAATTGAAGTGATAACCGAGCTTCACATTTCAAAATTTCTTTGAAATACACAGGGTGTTCCGTAAGGTCACAGCACATCAAAGCTATGTTTTTTTCATCGGAACACCCTATATTTTATTTCATTTTTGAATTCTCCCTGACGATCTGATTTCAACGACGTATCATACTTAGGGTCTAGCAGTGAAAGTTACTGACATATAGGATGTGCAAAATCGAGATTTTCCAAGTTCAGGATTTTTTCTGTCGAAACTGTTTATTATTCGGCAAAACGGTTTACATGTCCCTATCTCAACTTTTCACTCACTATCAATTGGTGTTCAATTGACATTTAATTGAAACAAATTATAAATTTAGATTTTTTGACCACCTTGTATCAATTTCAATTGAACACCAATTGATAGTGAGTGAAAAGTTGAGATAGGGACATGTAAACCGTTTTGACGAATAATGAACAGTTTCGACAGAAAAAAATCCTGAACTTGGAAAATCTCGATTTTGCACACCCTATATGTCAGTAACTTTCACTGCTAGACCCTAACTATGATGGGTCGTTGAAATCAGATCTTCAGGGAGAATTCAAAAATGAAGTAAAATATAGGGTGTTCCAATGAAAAAAACATAGCTTTGATGTGCTGTGACCTTACGGAACACCCTGTGCATTTCAAAGAAATTTTGAAATGTGAAGCTCGGTTATTACTTCAATTTTGATCCATGAATTTTTTTTGTATCTCTCAAGACAACAGAGAAATCGAACTCTGGAGTCTTAGTTGGCCACCCTGTACAGCTCTTTTCAGAGAGTGATTGAACGCTAAATATAAAATGTCGATTCTGAATATTGAAAATGATTTTCGAATGGAAAAGAAAATCGATTTTGTGATTTGTTAATGTACAATTATTCGAATGTTTCGTAACAGACTGCCAAAATTCTGAAGATAATGATTTGACTGTCAGTTCGAATCTGATATTTCACAAATTGAACGGGAATATTGTAAGATGTGGGTATGTTTTCAGAACTAACTATTTAATCAGTAGATAGTTGAAATACTAGGCAATGACGTTTTGTGTGTACACTTGAATGAAGACTTATATAGTCCGTCAATTTGAAGAGAACGTTTATTGAACACATTTAATTTCGAAGTACCTTGGCGATTGAAAAACCCAAGTAGGCTTGCTTCAGTCAAGCACACATGTCAAAAGTTTAGATAGCACTAATTAGATACTTATTGCACTAAGTTATTTTCAAATTAGCACCTTGAAATGGAAGCATAAACTATTGCGGAAATGGCTGATATGCATTTATTTTATGGCAAAGCCAATGGTAATACACGTGAAGCGCGAAGACTCTACCAAGAATCATTCCCAAACCGGACAATACCTTGCAAAAAAACTTTCATTGATCTGCACCAACGTCTTTGTGAAAAAGGATCTTTCAAACCGGAAAAAAGAAACTGTGGTCAACATCGCACTACTCGGAGTGCTGAAACGAAGGAGTGAGTATTGGATTTGATTGCAGGAGACTCAGGAATTAGTGTTAGGAGAATGTCTACCCAAGGAGGTATCTCAAAAAGTTCAGTATGGAGAATTATTCATGAACAATTACTCTACCCTTACCATGTGCAGAGAGTTCAAGCTCTCAGACCTCAAGATCTAGTGCTTAGGTTACAATACTGCAATTGGTTGTGTGATAATTGTCTTCAAAACCCAACTTGTCTGGAAAGTATCCGTTTTTCCGATGAGGCAGGGTTCACCAGAGATGGAGTATTCAATTTTCACAATACTCATATTTTGGCTGATGAGAACCCACACACAGTTTTTGAATCGAATCACCAAGAACAATTTTCTATCAATATATGGGCAGGAATAATCGATAACTATTTGATAGGTCCCTACGTACTGCCTAATCGGCTAAATGGTGACATGTTCTGAGAGATCTCATGGATGATGTACCATATTCACTGAGGTCTGAGATGTGGTTTATGCACGATGGGGCACCGCCATATTTTTGTCGCGCAGTCAGAGAATATTTGATTAATAATTATCCGAAGAGATCGATTGGACGTGAAGGACCTTCTCGTTCACCAGACCTGAATCCCCTCGATTTTTTTTATGGGGTTATTTGAAATCTTTGGTATATGAAGTTCCTGTCGTGAACGTTGCGGAACTCGAGCAGCGTGTGAGGAATGCTTGCGATTTGATAAGAAATAAGCCTGGTATTTTCCAAAGAGTGAGGGATAATATGAGTAAACGAGCAGGAATCTGCATTGAAATGAATGGAGGACACTTTCAACATCTATTATGAAATCAATTATTTTGAGCGTTTTTTCTTATGATAGAAAAAGTGGAGTTTGATATTAAAACTTTCTATTCCTGTTAGTTTTGCTTTATTTGGGATAACTGTGATCTTGATTTGTTGAGAAAGTATCTGCAACAAAATTGTCGAAATTTGACAGACTTATTGATTCCTGACGTGAATTCTTTCGTATATCAAAAAGAAAAAATAACAGTTTTCTTGAAATCGGTTCGTTTTACAGCATTCCAACAAAAGTACCTTTTTCATGAAGCAGTATTTGGAAAATCATATTCTGGTACTAGCAAGAAGATACAGTGTGAGACAAAAAAATAGGAACATTTTTATAGCACGGGTCGAAAGTTTCGCACCTCCCTGTATATTATATCATTTTTTCCATTCCTTCAAACGATTTATGAGATCAAATTAATTATTGGTACAAAATTTCATGATTCTAGGATCAATGGTAACATAGATAATTGAAGAAAACTGCATTTAGGGACCAACCTTCAAAGGGCTGTAGCGCCCTTAGGAAGAGCATTTTCGGACACCTGTTGATAGGAACATTTTTTCTCATTTTTATCTGTAGATCGACCTCCCGGAGTATACGAATGTTATTCTGGGACACCCTGTATATATTATGCATTCAATGATACGCTTCTGTTCAGGTTTTCGTGAAAAATAGGTCTGCACTCGCTCAATGAATAAGGGGTACATGAAAACTCATTTCATCTCTTGAACAAGGATCGTATGTCTCATACTATTTCATCATATGTTCCAGGGCATGACGAGTATGTCTTCACCATTTAAATACCTATTCTAGAAACAAATACGCAAGGAGGGTTAACTTCGCACGCAAATATTGTTAGACGGACAACGCGAAGCAGGCGCACACGTGTTAGGAATCACATTTTTTCCACGAGCTTCATATCATAGTAGAGCAGTTGGAGGAATTGGGGTGGAAATAATTTCCACAAAAACGCAGTTTTCATTTTTTGAAGCCTCATTCGACCCCTTACACTATATTAAAAAATATAGATGCATTCTTTCATGCAAAAATGTTTTAATGCAACTTTTCATATTTCAGGTGCCCAAACCGAAATGATTGTTTCACAACTCAACACATGTTCCGCTACCTATGTTAGGATCTTCAGGATAAGATTCAAACGAATTCCATAATCTTCCTTAAAATGATAATATGGTTAGCAGATCTCAAAATTCGTGTCGAGGTGTGAAACAATCATTTTGGTATGTGATTGAAACTATTCTCTGTGATCGTGAATGAAAGGTTCCATTATTTGATATATCAGTCCAGGTATATCTGAATATAGTGAATTAAAAGCAGCGATGGAAGATAACAAATGTTTGTTATTTTCGTTAAGTTCTGATGATATAGTTCGAATTGTGTTAAATTGACTGCTAAAGGTGTTCAAGGAATTATAAGTGCTAGCAAGTAGGAGCAAGACAAAATAATTGAACTCTTGGAACCAGTGCCTATTCATCCTCTAATTGTTCACGTCTAATGTCGTCGTTTGTACGTAAATCCGAACAAGATGAAGAATGATCTCAGGTTTAAATCAGATCCTGATAGAGAAACATCAACTAGTAGCAGCAGCAGCAGCAGCAGCAATAGAGCTTTGTGATCTGAGCTGCCGACATTCGCGTTCGAAGATAATTGCTTGTTTTGTGGCCAATTCATCAAGGAAACTGAGAAAATAATGAAATCTGCAATTTTACCACTACGAACTTTCGCGTTTCGACAAACTATTATTGATGTGTGTGATGCAAGAAACGATTTTTGATCATCAAATGTCCTTGTACGTCTTCTTTTCGTTATCGATACTTGCATGCCAGCAGCAGATGCTCTGTATAATCAGAAATGTAGTTTGAATTCTGGAAAAGACTACTCTATTCCTAAGAAACATCGACATGATATTCTCAATAAACAGACAAAGTTAGCAGGACGTCCTTCTGATAAAAATAAAGAAGATGCCTTCTTATAAATATGCAGGTGGCTCAAGAAGAATGATGAACCAATTTCAGTTCAGGAGTTGCTGGACAAAATGGTAGAGCTAATAATATGATCGTAACAGGGAAAACAGTTGCCAATACAATTTTTGATTATCAGCGACAAAAGTGTTCAGAAGCTCCTTATGCTGAAAAATTTCGGATAGTTGAAGCAACAGCTGAACTGATTAAGAATTCAATCAAGTTGATGAGAACATCCTTAGAGTTTTATCCTTCACCAGAATAAATAAGTTCCGAGCAGGAAAATAATAAGCTTTTACCCGACATTTTGAAAACATTCTTGGATATAATAATCAACAAAAAATCCTCAAGTTTGAAGAAAAATTCAATTGAACAGGCACCAATGCAAGCTGCAAGGCCACGATCTATCATATGTTCAATTCATCTAGGTGTTGGCGTGCAGTATCATCGAGATTTCCGATCTCGGTTACTTGTCGTTGAACTTGGGTTTTCTGTATCATATGATGACGTACGGAAGTACTTGCAAAACCGAAGTAGATGAACCTTGTGGAACCAGATGTAAATGTCGACGATACGGAATTTTTTGTACAGTATTGTACAATGATTGTTCGAGGAGGTACCAATATTTCAATCGAGGAAGTTGAAGATAATGAATGAACTTCTGTCACATGCCAAATATGCCATTTTTATTAGGTTTATGATTTAAACGTATTAACGAATAAACGAATATTGGAAACACTGTATTTTTATTTCGCACAAAGGTATCATTCTATATTTCCTCATATGTGTTATTCTATGCATTCTGAACTGAGAAAAGCAACAAAAAATTTTGTGGGAATTATTTCCACCTGAGGCCATTTTTTATCGCATATCTACTACACTATCAGATAACAAAAAAAATGAGAAATTATAACTCATTGAATGATTTTGAGTTGAACTTGATAGGAAGAACAATACAACAAACAATAACGTGACAATGAAAAAAAAATAGAAAATCTAATTATTTGTTCGTAAAGGAATATTTATAATGGAAGAATAATATTATTAACATTTTGCGAATTGATTGCATATATACGGTCATTTTATTCAATGGGTGGCTCATAGGATAGCTTGATGAACATTGTGTTAGCGCAGAAGGCAGTTAATGATATGAATGATATGGCTTGATAATGGGCTTATATCACAAAAAATGTTCATTTCATAATTCGATAGAACTCACTCAAACTAGCTCACCACCGCAAACCGTTTCTTGCTGTGAGCTCCCTACGTTTTATAAAAAATTATTGAAATCCCCGATTTTTTGGACCTCAGAAAACGAGGCGATGATGTGACGTCAAAACCCTAATACTGAAACTAGACTATTCCAGACAGAGATGAATGATACATGATTTCTGACAGAGTGAATTAGCGCGAGATCACAGATGAGAGATCAATATATCAGTTGCCTCAGTCTCCGTCGGCCGTTTGGTATTTTCTTTTAACTATGGCGAGATGAGGTTTCTACGTCATAAGAGGGTCCGTTTTCAGAAGGTACTATTATTTATGTCGAAAAATAAAACATTCCAGTTAGTTTTTTGATCGAGTTATGTCGTCAATCATTATTCATGTATAAAAGGATCATTAAAAACATGGTTTGAGTTGAAAGTTCTACTAAGGTGTACACGCCCATTATTGTTGATATACATCAGGACATCGATGAAGGGTTACTCAACTTAGAACGACATCTTTTCATGTAGCTTGATGAAAGTTGACTCAATGCAGATGGACATATCTTCGTGGCCAATATTTCATTCGACAAATCCATTTTCTGATAGTTGTTATTTGTTTTACTAGGCAGAAAAGCACAAATTTTGAATATTCTTTTTTTTTGTCTCAATTTCACGCAATGTCTAAATAATCTATCATTTCGTGTGTATACCTGAAATCAATGTCGATTTTGATTACCAATTTGATTCAAATTATCACATGGTTAATTTCATAAATTCATTTTGAACCAATTTTAGAACGCTCTTTTTTGTTCACTTTGCTTATAGCAACAGGTGATTATCGCAATGGGCTTATATCACGAAAAAATTTTATTTCATAATTCGATAGAACTCACCACCCAAACTAGCTCACCACCGCAAACCGTTTTTTGCTTTGAGCTCCCTACGTTTTATAAAAAATCATTGAAAACCCCGATTTTTCGGACCTCTGAAAACGAGGCGATGATGTGACGTCACAACCCTAATACTGAAACAAGATTATTCCAGACAGAGATGAATGATACATGGTTTCTGATGAGTGAATTAGCGGGAGATCACAGATGAGAGAATTAATATATCAGTTTCCTCAGTCTCCGTCGGCCGTTTGATATTTTCTTTTAACTATGACGAGATGAGGTTTCTACGTCATAAGAGGGTCCGTTTTCAGAAGGTACTATTATTTATGTCGAAAAATAAAACATTCCAGTTAATTTTTTGATCGAATTATGTCGTCAATCATTATTCATGTATGAAAGGATCATTAAAAACATGGTTTGGATTAAAAGTTCTACTAAGATGTACACGCCCATTTTTGTTGATATACATCAGGACATCGATGAAGGGTTACTCAACTTAGAAGGACATCTTTTCATGTATCTTGATGAAAGTTGACTCAATGCAGAAGGACAGATGTTCGTGGCCAATATTTCATTCGACAAATCCATTTTCTGATATTTGTCATCTGTTTTACTAGGCAGAAAAGCACAAATTCTGCATATTTTTTTTTGTCTCAATTTCACGCAATGTCTAAATAATCTATCATTTCGTGTATACCTAAAATCAATGTCGATTCTGATTACCAATTTGTTCAAATTATCACATGGTTAATTCCGTAAATTCATTCTGAACCAATTTTAGAACGCTCTTTTTTGTTCACTTTGCTTATAGCAACAGGTGATTATCGCAATGGGCTTATATCACGAAAAAATTTTATTTCATAATTCGATAGAACTCACCACCCAAACTAGCTCACCACCGCAAAACGTTTTTTGCTTTGAGCTCCCTACGTTTTATAAAAAATCATTGAAAACCCCGATTTTTCGGACCTCTGAAAACGAGGCGATGATGTGACGTCACAACCCTAATACTGAAACAAGATTATTCGAGACAGAGATGAATGATATACATGATTTCTGATGAGTGAATTAGCGCGAGATCACAGTTGAAAGAATTAATATATCAGTTCCCAGGTACACATCATATTGGCTGGAACCCGATTTCATATTGGGCCGATATAGATATATCGTACATGTGAAAAATAATATAGGTCCAATATGAGAGTATATTGGACAAACAATATTGGAATGATAATATTGGTAAAATATTGGTTCAACCTGAGCTGAAAAGAGATTGTCAGCTACAATATTGGAGCAATATTGGTTGTAAAATTCGTTAACAATGTGTTGAAAAACATATCTATGAATGTTATATAATATTGTTTTACGAATGTCGATACAACAACATCGTATACATATTGTTCCCGACATTCACAACCAATATTGCAATTTGAACATTCTCCCCATGTCGATTCTGAAGCGGTTATGCAATATTGTATATTCAAGTTAAACGGCATATCGGTTGGATATTGTTTTAACAATATTTGAAACATTATATTCACCCATCTTGATTGATATCATTTTATCTATATCATGCGGAAGATATCGTATACAATTTGCTTCTTACATTTATAACCAATATCGCGATTTGAATATTGTCCCCATGTTGATTCTGAAGCGGTTGTGCAATATTGTATATTTGAGTTCGACGGCATATTGGTTGAATATTGTTTCAACAATATTCGAAATATCATATTCACCTATCTTGATTAATATCATTCTATCCATATCATGCGGAAGATATCGTATACAATATTGTTTCCAACAATTATAACCAATATAGCAATTTGAACATTCTCCACATGTCGATTCTGAAGGGGTTTTCAATGATTCAAATATGAATATCAATAACGGCAATTCAATATGTATCTTATATCGGACATGAAAGAGAAAAACAATATTGTATTTTCAAGTTCAATTGCACATCGGGTGAATAGTTTTCTAGCCATATTCAGAAAATAATATCATCTTATATTGGCTGATATGTGATTCACTATATCATGTAAGCAATATTGTTCACATATTTATCATGGGCGATTTCAATGTACACAATGTACACAACACTGCCTGGCTCGTACACTCTAACAGAACGGATGAAGCTGGGCGACAAGCCGAAGCTTTCGCCATCACTCACGGCTTAGAGCAGCTTATCAAAGAACCCACACGAATTCCCGATGCCAATAACCATTCAGCTAACATACTTGACTTATTCCTCACAAATAATTCAGCACCCTACACCATAGATGTACGAGCTCCACTTGGCAATTCTGACCACACACTCATCTCCACAACCTGCCCATTTTTCATTCCATCAACTGCTCCGGCACCCCCACGTCTTATATGGCATTACAATTCAGGAGATTGGGACGGTCTCCGCATGTTTTTCTCCGAGTTTCCTTGGCATAGAGTATGCTTTGACTCTGAGGACCCTTCACAGTGTGCTGCGGAAATATCCGAGATCATCATGCTCGGAATGGACACATACATACCTCATTTTTCGAAAAGATCATCACCTTCGAAACCCTGGTTCAACAAAAACTGTTCTAGAACTGTTGCCTTGAAACAAACAGCCTACCATCGCTGGCGCAAAAACCCTAACCTCGCGACTAGAGCAGAATACGTTGATGCCAGGAATAACTGCAGCCAAACAATAGATGCTTCGAAAGAAACATACAATGCCAAGATAAGATCGAAACTCATAGATTGCCCCAATGGCTCCCGTTCGTTTTGGTCCCTTGCTAAAGCGGTCGGAAGAAATTTCACTAATAGTTCATTTCCACCACTGTCCAAATCCGACGGCACATTAGCAACAACATCGCAGGAGAAAGCTAATATTTTTGCAGAGATGTTCGCAGCAAACTCTACTTTAGATTCCCAAGGAAAACTGCCGCCAGCCATTCCACCCGTTGAGAGTCGAATGCCCGAAATCGTCTTCCGTCAACGCACCATCAGACGAATTTTGCTTGATCTCAAAACGAATAAGGCTAACGGTCCTGATGGAATTCCACCCATTATCCTCAAAAAATGTGCACCAGAATTAACACCGATTCTCTGCAAGTTGTTTACCATCTCGTACAGGTCGGGTATTTTTCCATCATGCTGGAAGACAGCTAGAGTCCAACCAATCCCCAAAAAAGGGAACAAGAACCTGCCCAACAACTACAGGCCCATTGCCCTGTTGCCCTGTTATCAGTAATCTCCAAAGTGATGGAGAAAGCCATCAATATAGAGCTTATCAAATATCTGGAGAGCTCAGGAATCATCAATGATAGACAATACGGCTTTCGCCACCGAAGATCTACTGGAGATCTACTTGCCTACGTCACCCATTTATGGCAATCTTCGATAGAAAAACACGGGGAATCTCTAGCTGTCGCGTTGGACATATCGAAAGCATTCGACCGTGTTTGGCACGAAGGACTCCTCCACAAACTACCATCATACGGCTTACCACCTCAGCTATGCCATCTCTTATCGAGTTTTCTTTCAGGCAGATCGCTTCACGTGGTGGTGGACGGTGTATCGTCTGATACCATTGGCATCAATTCCGGCGTTCCACAAGGATCAATTTTGGCACCAACATTATTCCTGCTTCATATCAATGATCTGTTGAGAGTAACAACTTGCCCCATCCACAGCTTTGCAGATGATAGTACCCTCCATACTGCGTTCTCTTCCAGAATTCCCATTTCTTCCCAGGAAACTAAGAACTCACGGCGCAGGCAGGTCAATGCTGTCAATGGAGATCTTGCTGAAATCACAGCCTGGGGAACAAACAACCTAGTTGAATTCAACGCCACCAAAACTCAAGCCTGCATTTTCTCTAGAAAGGCGGAACTCAGTATGCCCGATATTGTAATGTCTGGCTCCACCATCCCCACCAAGCCCACCATATCTATGCTCGGTATTTCCATCAGCAACACTCTTTCATGGGATAATCATGTCAGATCCATCGCAAAAGCTGCTTCACAAAAACTTGGATTCTTGTTCCGTGCGAAAAGCTACTTTACACCTCAACAGCTTCTCATGATCTACAAAGCGCAGATACGGCCTGTACTAGAATACTGTTCCCACATATGGGGTTCAGAACCAAAACATACGCTGATGCTCTTAGATTCCATCCAGAGAAGAGCCATTCGCCTGGTGGGTGACGCCACACTCACTCACTCTTTGACATCATTGGAACACCGTGGAACTTCCACGGGAAATGTTCTTCGGAAATCTCTGCTATCATCCCTCCACTAGCAATACCAATCAGACGAACAAGACAAGCCCAGTCAGCACATCCTTTCGTTGTCAACCTCGAAAGATGTCGAACAGCACTTTATCAAGACTCCTTCATCCATAGAACGGGTAGGCTGTGGAATTCATTGCCTGTGGAAGTATTCCCAACAACATATAATCTCCAAAAATTCAAAAAAAATTCCAATACCTACCTCTTGTCCCTATCCTCCCTAGGAACGCACGATGTTCTTTGAACATTATAGGGATTCCCTTTCGTGCGCTCCAAGCGATAAAAAAAAAAAAAATATTGTTCTGAGAATACATATCGATATCAAAATTTCGATATTTATTCCATATTACGCACTCCCAAACCGATGTCGATAGATGGCGCTATAAATGATTGATAACGTACTCTCATTGCCGATCCGACGAGAGAATTTAAATATTGGCTCTAGACGATTGTAAAGTATTATAACCTGGAGTAGGGGTTAACCGTGATCAACAAGGCGGCTTCCCTAGGGCAAGGCCCTCCCATTGCACTCCGGCTGGGCTGACCTTTGTGATTATTCCTGATGCGAATAACTCGCAAATATTGGTATGAAAATATTCCACCAATATTTTGAAGACAACATAGCTACATAATGATTTCCAATAATGTACCAATAGTACCACCAGTATATTGATATCACATTTCGTGACCAATATAACTTCACGAATATACCAGCAATATTGGTATGAGAATATTCTACCAATATTTCTGAGACAACATACCTTCATGATGATTTCCAATGATTCACCGATATTTCCATATATTACACCAATATTGCCGAATGTTCACCATCAATTTCTCGCCAATATTGATATTACATTTTGTGTCCGATATTACTCTACGAATATTCAACCAATATTGATATGAGAATATTCTACCCACATTTGGAATCTGATATTGTACCAATATCGCCGAATGTTCACATTTTTTTTCTCGCCAATATTACTTTCACAATATTTTGCCGATATTTTCGTAATATTGCACCGATATTGTCCCAATATATGTGTGCTACTTGGGTTGCCTCAGTCTCCGTCGGGCGTTTGGTATTTTCTTCAAACTATGGCGAGATGAGGTTTCTACGTCATAAGAGGGTCCGTTTTCAGGAGGTACTATTATTTATGTCCAAAAATTAAACATTTCAGTTAATTTTTCGATCGCATTATGTCGTCAATCAATATTTATGTGGAAAAGGATCATTATAAACATGGTTGGAGTTAGAAGTTCTACTACGCCCATTATTCTGAAAGTTCCTATCAAGTTGATGGAATCAATAAGTGATTGGCAAGAGTCACTCAAATTAATTTGAAACTATGTAGACATGTAATATCAAATGTTTTGGTTGGAAAAGAATGAATGGTTCAATGTTCCTGGAGATTCAGTGCCTGATGAACATTAGTAAACATGAAAAAAATTATCGATAATAATTCTGCGGCTGGGCAGATCAAAAGTGAAATTTTTTTGCCAATGCCGTGAAAGTTCACTTCTCATGTCTGTTGAGAGTTATTTTTAAGCCACTTCTAATGTTATTTGAAAAACAAGGTGTTTCATGGTGAAATTCAAATATCGAGAATTACGGTTGAAATAAAAATGGACATTACGAGGGATATATACTTGCGACAGCTCCTCAAATCAAATGAAATAACAGCCTAATAGGAAAGGTTAGGATGGTGCAGAAAAAGTGCTGCTTTGTACAAGCTCGTAGGAAAAATCATTGAACATTGACGAGAAAGATCGTCGAAATAGGTCGCATGTTATATTCCTTTTCAATGTTATCCGGAACAATTTGGACTGCAGCTGCATTTTGGAGATGATACACTTTCATGTTCCCAGACTCACAACCCGGAGAAATGATAGTTTCTACCTTCCACTTTGTCGCACTAATGTTAAATTCCATGCATCTGTTTACAAGATGTGTTCGATATATATAATACGCGAGGAATGAAACCATTTGACATCTTTTGCTGCAGTTTGGCATCCTTAAAAAACTGGACTGTTCTGTTTTTTTCCAAAGTGTAATTTTATGTATTGAGAAAATAATTTTAGTAATACACTCAGTATATTCCCATTCTGTAATTGGATCTTGTATCTGTTGAATAGTGTAATAAAAAAAACACTATATCTTTTCAACTTCAATTTCAGAATCGGTGAGTTGTATTTCGGAAAAAGTAATCTCGATTTCAGAATTGGTTAGTTCGATTTCAGAAATGGTAAACTCAATGTCAGAATCGGTGAGATGAATTTCAGAAAAAGTCCATTCAATTTCAGAAATGGTAAGTTGTATTTCAGAATTATTATTGGTATAGGTTCAATTTCAGAAGATGAAATCCTTTTATATGTTTGAATCATTTTTAATTGCAAAAGAGGAGATTGTTTACAGTGGATGGAACGGTGTTTGAGAGCCCTATGTTGAATCAGATTGAACATATATTCAAGTCAGAAGTGAAAAGCTTCTTGCAAGAGCATCGCCAAAGGGTCATAGCTGGAGATCCGAACAGATTGCTCAACCAGATAGAATTCAGACTGCGATGTCTTGAAGAATGTGCAGATCATTCAATGAACATGATAACACCTCGAATGTGTTTGCATTCTTATAATCATCATGTGCAACGCCACTATCTTCCAGCGATTCAGATAGAAGGCATCTGTGGATTAAATTGTTTTTGAAAAGTTGAATATTTTAAATATGGTTTGTTGATCTCACATGCAATTGGAAACATTTCGAACAAATGTAAGGATTTTTTTTATGATATTGAACCTACCAATTCTGAAATACAACTTACCATTTCTGGAATTGAATAGACTTTTTCTGAAATTCATCTCACCGATTCTGAAATTGAGCTTACCATTTATGAAATCGAACTAACCAATTCTGAAATCAAGATTACTTCTTCCGAAATATACCTTACCGATTCCGAAATTGAAGTTGAAAAGGTATAGATCTAGGTACGCCACTCAATATCAGTTGTTCACTGCTTCATAACTACTACTTTACTCACTCTTCGTCTGTCATATTCGCCCCGTGCACGACTCGATCATAGGCGTCTGTGAAATTGTAAACCCTCTGTCTCGCCTTTGTTTCAGAACAAATGGTGATGGCGGGAAACGGCACCTGCCATACGGGCGTGGGGCTTCTGGCGAAGCTGACCAGCACAGGAGAGGTGTCCCACTTGACCCAGGTTTTGATGATAAGATCGACGCAGGCGTATAGGGATATGCAGAAGAGAATCATCCACCATATCCTGAAGAAAGACATAATATCGATTGCTATGTAGATTTTCCAAGTAACATTTCAAATGCCTAATAGCTTCGATTAGACTTTAAAGAGGTTATGTGAGCGCAAATGATCTGATGGTATAATTTGTTCTACCGTTTCATGAATTCCCTGGAAAAAGCAAATTAGCCTTCATGTCCATATGATCCTATTAAAAGGTTTTGAGGTACTATGATAGAACTATCGCATAAAACAATTTGGCATTCAGCTCACTCCGGTTTTAAGAGAGCTCTGTAATAGTCATTGAAATTCCTTATCAAGACTATTAACTCTTAACAACCCTCGTGAAAAACTCAAGTTTCATTAGTGTCTCGAATTTGATCAAGAGGTTTTGAACTAATTCTATGAGAATACCCCATAAAGCAAACATAAAACCAAATTTACGCTAGGCCAATTAGGATTTGACTGAGGCAATAATGAAACCTAAGGACATCATTCCAGCTATGAGAAAGTAATAATCAAAACCAATAAGCCACAATGAATTCATCGAAGTCAATCTATAGGATTTATCAAGTTTTGTTTAGAACTGTGTTGAACCCAAATCCCATAATATAAATGTTCGTACTTTTTTGCCTTCAACGACTGAAGTTGAAATGAACTCACAAGGAAATAAATGATGTAAAATTAGGAGAAATGGCAACTTCAAGCGAAAGAATAGAGGAAATTACCTAAGGATCAAAAATCAAGTCGTGAGAGCAACAGTAAATCGGAATTCTCGAGCTCAAGCAATTCCAAACACAGCCTCTTTCAATTCATCCCAACTGAAACCACCAAATAGCAAGAATGCATTAGGACCTGATATTCATGAAGTACCATCAACGAGTCAGAACGTATATAATGGAAAATACTTCTGATATATCTCAATGAGAACTAGGAAGCCAGGGAGATGACAACAGTTTTGCACAAGTTATGTCAGATAGCGAGTCATGCAAGAATTCAAGAGAATGGAACATTCAACACAATATCAGGCGAACTGCACTGAGTGTAGTTTGTCTATATATCTCCTATTCGGTTTCCTACATGAAACCAATCACAAAATTCACAAACTAAACACTGTAAATAACAAAAGTTGAGTAATGTTGATCATTTTGATGACGTTCTTCTACTTTTTGCCACACTGCCGAATGAGCACTAGCCAGGATATTCTGAAAGCTTCATAGTTTTATGTAGGCATTATCTTATATATTTCTTATAATAATTCTATCATTCTCGAAGCTTTGTTTCCATACCCAGGAACAAATAGTCATAAGAATAGATTCAAATATGCAATAAGTACTTCAACAGGAAGAAATAGTCTCATAAAATGCCTTATCAATTCCTGAAGCTTTTGATTAAGCATTGAGCAAAATTGGTCTCAAGTATATTTTGCGCCATATTTATCACAAACAGCTATCGGCCATTGATGGAAATGAAAATGTCAAGCAGAAAATAAAGAAGATTCACTGATATCGCCGTCGACAATGATGTTTATCGACATTTTTCAAACGAATAACCCATATTCAGCAAACATTCATATAGTTTCGTCAACTTCTTTGAAAATTCATTTGAATTCACATCCAACTCTAACTGCTTAAAATATATTATTTTTGGGGCGCTGCTTTTTTTTTGAAGCATATCTGGTATGGGGTCGTCAAAAAAGTCGTCATCGTTTTCAGTCGTTTTCAGGTAACAGCATCAATCTTCACAGAGGAGACTATTTTATACAGTAGGGAATCATCATATCATACCGCCATGTTCACTCTCTCTTATAACTATTCATTGTTTTCACTTCATTTTGACATGTTCGTATTTTGATTTGTTCTGAAAAAAGACTCACATATAACACGTTACGGACTATATTATCTCAACAAATGCCTACTGAGACTGATAAGGTCTTGAGTCTAGCCAATATGTGTTTCAATGTTGGCATAAGAAATGTCGCTTTGAAGCATATAGGTTTGAACTCGTGCTAAAAGGCATTAAACGAAGCTGTCTTGATAGGTTTTATTATTGATTTGAGGTATACTACAATAGAAGCCTTTTGGTTCTATGACAAGCTTCAAGAGAAACTGTGACAACTTTTATAAAGGTGGGCCCTTCATGTTTTGAAATGGTTGTCTTATTGCTTCAATGATATTATTGAAATATAATAGTTTTGGAGAGGCATTTTGAAATAGGCTGTAACAACCTCCTGTAGCTAACAATAAAACTGATAATGTTATCTGGGGTTTATGTACGTTGTGTCAATGTTTTTGTCAGCGTGAAGTGGGTGTAAAATACGTTACACATTATTGGCGGGACTGAACAATCCGCTTGTATTCATCTGAACGTAAATTACAACTCGAATCTTGGCATTCACTTCGATTGCAACTTTACATTTGGTCACCACATTTTGGTGAAAGTAAATCTTTCTGGATGTTCTTTTAATGAAGCTAAAACGGAAGAGCTTTGGAATTATTTGCCAAGTATTCTCAGAAACTGTAATCTTATTCTTATTATGGAAAAAATTCAATACCTACCTCCTCTCCTTATCCTGCCTAGGTACGCACGATGTTCTCCGAACATTATAGGTGTTCTCTTTCGTGCGCTCCAAGAGATAAAAAAAAATCTAAATATAGTAACCAATTGTAATAGATACCTTTCACACATTGTTCTATTTCGTTCACCCATATATTTGAATCCATGGATACCGGTGTAATCGCTGAATTCATGGAAATAATCGTGGAGATTTTTTCGGAATCCTGGGTATTTTCTCTTCGGCTTGAATATCTCTTTCTCGACATCCTTTTCCTTTTCTCTTGATGCTTTCCTTTGAGTTGGCGAATTGACGTCACTATTTTCATCCATGTTTTAGCTAGACGAACAATCAAACCATACAGGGTGGAGAACTAGTGCGTCAAAATCAGATTGTTCGAATGATAAATCAAAAAAGGAGTTGAGTAAAAAATATACTCTCTCTCGGATAAACAGAAAGAAGTCTGATATTTATTACCTATCTGCAGAATTGTATCGATAGTGGTCAAAAATGAATATATGTTCCACTTATTATTCCAAATTTTATTTGAGATTTTCTCTCTCCTTCTCTATGAAATAGAAAGAATTGATATCATTTCAATATACGTGTAGTTCGGACGAATCAGATGATTGGTTCCAAAATGTCACTGCGTTTGAAGGATTTTCCTATCAGAAAGCGTAAAAGAAGAATTCACCAGCTTGTCAGTGACAATTTGTATTGAAAAAGGTTTGGAGAAGAGAAATAATTTGCCATACAAAAATAGTTATTTATTATACAAGGGAAAAAAGTAGTAGATTTTAGCTCCAGATTGTGTTGTCTCACGACGCGTAGCGGAGAGAGACAAAAAACCGTGAGCTTAAATCTAATATTTTTCCCGTGTATAATGCACTATTTTTTTCTGTGACAGAGAAAAGGACGAATCAATATTGAGAAGCTATCACATTATTTTGAAATCTGAAAATTATCGACGTGAAATTTTAAGTATTTAACAGTAGGGACACCTGCGTTGTAGGCATGTTAACATTCTTTTGAAGAAATCAAATATTTGATGTCACTTCTGTCAGTCTAATTCTGTGATTTGATTTGGAGAAATTGCGAATTTAGTGGTTGTTCAGTAATATAGGTACGTAACCGCGAAGTCGAATGGAAGATAAAAGGACTTGCAGTTCTTTCTCGGAGACGGTATTATTGTCGAATTTTTCTGAACTATAGCACAACAAAAGCCATCGACACCGTATATATATCTGATATATACCCGGGAAAAGAGTACTCACTTTTTTCTCACGGGAAAAAAGTAATTTATGAAGAGTGACATTTCATAACCCGCCAACAGAGATGAAATGCCAAACTCGTTTCCAGTCACAGAAAAAATCAATTATTCATGTTGAAAACAAGAGCAGATACGTTCTAGAAACCTCCAAAGATAATCAGAAATTTGATATTTTCTCTATATACCTTTATTTCTCTTCTCCAAACCTTCTTCAATAGAAATTGTCACTTTTGGCTTCCATTTTTCTAAGCTAAGCTGAGATACATTTCATCAAAACGAAACTCGAAAATGTTCACCAATAAGTTATAAGTAATAGAATGTAACTTTTTGATTTGAACCTATTATTATTCCATGGAGGTTTCGCAAATATCATGATATCCTTTTTTTTTCAATGAAATTTCATTTTTATCAACCTTTTCCTTGATACATCTCTGAATACTACCTAAAGATGTTCCCATAACGTCCTATTCATGTCCCAGAAGACCTTTTAGGGATGTTTTAAGACGTTATTAGGATGTAGAGGACGATAACAGGAGGACGGGCTAGGGACGTCGTCAGGCTCGCCCACGACGTCCTGAGGACATTATTGTGAACGCCTCAGAAGGGCCTCAAAAGGTATTTGTGCTATCTGGGTTCTGATCTTCGACTTGTTATAATCATCACTCAATGGGAAAAAAAAATAATGATGTAATTGAACTGAAATAACAGAATGCCAATAGCACCCTCTGAGAGCATTTTACAAAATGAGTAACAAATTCGTATTTCCCATGTCAGAAAATAATCTGGAACTACAAAATCCAATGTTTATGCTGTCAAATCTCACGAAGTTATTGAGGAAATTGACAAAATGAACTTCTCCTTGAACGCCTTGTATTTCCACAATCAGCAAAATTCTCAACAGTCATGTTAATTCTGAGTTTTCATATTCTCGTGTCAACTATCTGTAGTAGTACGAAGATTTCATATTCCTTATAAATCTCCTTGTAGATAGAACATGGTATTTATTCAATGATCTCAGTATGAAGACGGTAAATTTAAGAGCAATCAGAATCTGTAACATACGCAGTCATTTTCGAAACATCCATATATGAGTGGAATTTAATATTTTTCAATACTCAGGGTGTTTATTCATTTTACTTGATTCTTTGGGATTTTCTCTCCTCGACGAAAAGTCGAAAGATAAGTGAGATTTCGATATTTCTTCAATATATCTATATTTCTTTCAAGAATTTTTTCGAACAAATTGTCACTGACAAGCTACTGGATTTTTCGTTTAGACTCCCTGATAGAAAGTTTGTTAAACGCAGTGACATTTTGGGGCAAATCATCTGATTAAGTAGAGAAAATTCCAAAGATTCAAGTAAAATGGATGTACTACCTCCTCGATTAATCTACAGACAGTATACAGAGTGTCATCGAAATGAATACAAATATTTCAAACCCTAAGAGAGCTCGACGTTTACTACCGAATAATACCAATGGAAAAAATATGGGGATCAAATTAAAATGATATTGAATTGAATTCATTCTGAAATATAATTGGCGACTCCTGAAATCCAATTGACTATTATGAATTATAATTCATACTTTCTAGAATACAAGTGACTATTTTGGAATTCAATTGACACTATCTGAAATTGAATTGACTATCTTGAAAAACAATTTACACTTTCTGGAGTTGTATTGATTATTCTGAAATATAATTGACGACTTCTGAAATTCAATTAACTATTATAAAATACAATTGATACTTTCTGAAATACAAGTGACTATTCTGAAATAAAATTGACGCTTTCTGAAATTCATTTGACAATTCCAAGATATAATTGACGACTTCTGCAATTCAATAGAATATTATGAGATATAATCGATACTTTTCCACAGATACAATAAAAGATCAGCTGATTCACTGATTATTCCACGTCATAGATTAACTGTTAGCTGCAAAAACTCTCTGAATATTAATTTATACAATACTCTTCACTCATCTGTCAGGGTATTGGAGTTCAAACAATTCAAATCTATGATAAAGAAGTTTCTCCTGAATAACTGTTTTTATGATATTGACAGTTACATGATATCGTCTAACTCACTAAAGCTCTAATCATTTTTTTTGCCATGCATATTTTTATTATTTTTTCACCATACTTTTCAAGAATCTGATATGAATTTTAATCTGTCTGTTCTGTACTCTAGAATTAATGTATCCTCACAAATCTTACCTTTCAACTTTTATGATATTAATTATTTTTCTTTATTTGCATAGTTACTTAGTATTTTACTTCTTCAATATTTAATATTGTTCTTCGGAAACATGGTCTCAATTGTGACTTGCCATAGATGTATTTGTATGTATATAACATGGTCGAATAAACTACTCTACTTTCTGGAACAACAGTGACTCTTCTGAAATACAATTGACGCATTCAGAAATCGATTCTACAATTCTGAAATATATTTTTGACGACTTCTGAAATTCAATTGAATATTATAATTGATACTTTCTGAAATATGAGTGAAAATTCTGGAATACAATTGACGCGTTCTGGAATTGATTTGACTAGGTATTTCGAAATATAATTATTGACAACTTCTCAAATTCAATTGACTATTATAAAATACAATTGATAGTTTCTGGAATTGAATTGACTATTTTGAAATATAATTGACGACGTCTGAGATTCAATTGACCATGATGCCTCACAATTGATACTTTCTGAAATACGAGTGACTATTCTGAAATACAATTGACGCTTTCTGAAATGGAATTGACTATTCTGGAATATAATTGACGACTTCTGAAATTCAATTGACTATCATGAAAAAAAATTTATATTTTCTGAATAACAAGTGACTATTTTGGAATACAATTGACGCTCTCTGAAATTGAATTGACTATTCTGAAATATAATCGACGACTTCTGAAATCCAATTGACTATCATGAGATACAATTGATACTTTCTTCAATACGAGTGACTATTCTGGAATATAATTGACGCTTTCTGAAATGGACTTGACAATTCTGGAATATGATTGACGACTTCTGAAATCCAATTGAACATCATGAAATTGATACTTTCTGAAACACAAGTGACTAATCTGGAATACAATTGACGCTTTCTGAAATGGAATTGACTATTCTGGAATATAATTGACGACATCTGAAATTTCATTGACTATTATGAAATATAATTAAATACTTTCTGAAAAACAAGTAACTATTCTGGAATGCAATTGAAACTTTCTGGAATTGAAATGACCAATCTGAAATATAACTGACGACTTCTGAAATTCAATTGACTATCATGAAATACAATTGATACTTCCTGAAAAACAACTGACCATTCTCAAATACAATGGACGCTTTCTGAAATTGAATTGACTATTCTGGAATATAACTGACGACTTCTGGAATTCCCTTGACAATTATGAGATATAATTGATTCTTTCTGGAAAACAAGTGACTATTCTGGGATACAATTGTCGCTTTCTGATATGGAATTGACTATTCTGGAATATTATTATTTGCATAGTTACTTAGTATTTTACTTCTTCAATATTTAATATTGTTCTTCGGAAACATGGTCTCAATTGTGACTTGCCATAGATGTATTTGTATGTATATAACATGGTCGAATAAACTACTCTACTTTCTGGAACAACAGTGACTCTTCTGAAATACAATTGACGCATTCAGAAATCGATTCTACAATTCTGAAATATATTTTTGACGACTTCTGAAATTCAATTGAATATTATAATTGATACTTTCTGAAATATGAGTGAAAATTCTGGAATACAATTGACGCGTTCTGGAATTGATTTGACTAGGTATTTCGAAATATAATTATTGACAACTTCTCAAATTCAATTGACTATTATAAAATACAATTGATAGTTTCTGGAATTGAATTGACTATTTTGAAATATAATTGACGACGTCTGAGATTCAATTGACCATGATGCCTCACAATTGATACTTTCTGAAATACGAGTGACTATTCTGAAATACAATTGACGCTTTCTGAAATGGAATTGACTATTCTGGAATATAATTGACGACTTCTGAAATTCAATTGACTATCATGAAAAAAAATTTATATTTTCTGAATAACAAGTGACTATTTTGGAATACAATTGACGCTCTCTGAAATTGAATTGACTATTCTGAAATATAATCGACGACTTCTGAAATCCAATTGACTATCATGAGATACAATTGATACTTTCTTCAATACGAGTGACTATTCTGGAATATAATTGACGCTTTCTGAAATGGACTTGACAATTCTGGAATATGATTGACGACTTCCAATTGAACATCATGAAATTGATACTTTCTGAAACACAAGTGACTATAATCTGGAATACAATTGACGCTTTCTGAAATGGAATTGACTATTCTGGAATATAATTGACGACATCTGAAATTTCATTGACTATTATGAAATATAATTAAATACTTTCTGAAAAACAAGTAACTATTCTGGAATGCAATTGAAACTTTCTGGAATTGAAATGACCAATCTGAAATATAACTGACGACTTCTGAAATTCAATTGACTATCATGAAATACAATTGATACTTCCTGAAAAACAACTGACCATTCTCAAATACAATGGACGCTTTCTGAAATTGAATTGACTATTCTGGAATATAACTGACGACTTCTGGAATTCCCTTGACAATTATGAGATATAATTGATTCTTTCTGGAAAACAAGTGACTATTCTGGGATACAATTGTCGCTTTCTGATATGGAATTGACTATTCTGGAATATAATTATAGACGACTTCTGGAATTCGATTGACTAATATGAAATATATTTCATACTTTCTGAAACATATTTCGAACTTTCTGAAATACAAGTGACTATTCTGAAATACAATTAACGCATTCTGAAATTGAATTGACTATTCTGAGATTTAATTGACGATTTCTGGAATTCGATTGACTATTATGGAATATAATTGGAACTTTTTATTATATAAGTGACTATTTTCTGAAATACAATTGACGCTTCTGAAATGGAATTGTCTCTTTCGAAATATATTTGACGACTTCTGAAATTCAATTGAATATTATGGAATACAATAGATACTTTCTGAAATACAAGTGACTATTCTGGAATACAATTGATGACGCTTTCTGGAATTGAATTGACTATTCTGAAATATAGTTGACGATTTCTGAAATTCGATTGACTATTATGGAATACAATTGATACTTTCTGAAAACAAGTGACTATTCTGAAATACAATTGATGCTTCCTGGAATGGAATTGACTATTCTGAAATATAATAATTGACGACTTCTGAAATTCGATTGACTAATATGAAATACCGGGTGTCAACGAATC
This sequence comes from Phaedon cochleariae, assembly GCA_918026855.4. Taxonomy (NCBI): domain Eukaryota; kingdom Metazoa; phylum Arthropoda; class Insecta; order Coleoptera; family Chrysomelidae; genus Phaedon; species Phaedon cochleariae. The sequence goes on from OU896722.1 coordinate 5,610,370, forward strand.
TATTAGACAAGTCATAACTCATATACCATTAGGTGTATAAAAATGAGATTTGGTATTAGTAAATGGTATGTGGAGAGGTAAGTTTTCACATATTTTCCACTTTCCGGTCACTTCCGGTTTCAGCGGAAATGGCTCCGATTCTAACTTTCTGAATGGAACACCCTGTATTTTGTAACATTATGGATTTCTGAGACAATTCTAGATCAGAATGTGCCTTCTTCGGAAGTTTTTATACCTACTTGATTCTTTCGGAGTTACTTCTGAAATAACATCTAGGTGGCCATGATCGGAAGTAAAATAATCTAAGGACCTCAGGTGATATTAGGGAATTACAATCGCGAAGTTTCAGTGACAAGTTTGATATATATGGATAAGACAAGTTGGCAAGATTACGTTTTCGTGTCTAACTATTATTTTTCAAATGGCGACCATTTTTTGACAAGGAGATTCCGAAAAAAGGATATTTTGATTCGCAGTTATTTCGATAGTCTTCTTGGGAGAACAAAACACTCACTCAGGTTATGACAGTGTCATAAGCTTCAAGAGCGATTAAATTAATATCGTTAGATTCGTCAAAATATACTTCCTTCGGGAAGTGCTTACAAAAGTAAATGAATTATCATCCATGGCACACTTGACAAAAGTGAATAAATTGATGAAAAGTTAAATAAATTAAGAATTTTCGTCAATAATATTTAATTTATGTTCTTATTTGTAATCCAATCGCAAATGAATGAGTTTCGTTAGATTCGTCAAAATATCCTTTTTTCGGAAAGTGCTTGTCAAAAAATGGTCGTCATTTGAAAAATGATAGTTAGACACGGAAAATGTGATTTTGCCAACTTCATACTCATACTCATACTCATACTCATACTCATACTCAATCATTCTTGTTACTGAAACTTCGCGATTGTAAATTTCTAATATCACCTGAGTTCCTTAGATTAGTTTACTTCAAATCATGGCCACCTAGATGTAATTCCAAAAGTGACTCCGAAAATGTTGAGTTGGCATGAAAACTATCCAAAATGTCACATTCTGATCTAGAATTGTCTCAGAAATCCAAAAATGTTACAATATACAGGGTGTTCCTTTTAAAAATTTAGAACCCGAGCCATTTCCGGTAAAACAGGAAGTAACCAGGAAGTGGAAAATATGTGAAAACTCTCCTCTTCACATACCATTTACCTACACCAAATCTCATTTCGATACACCTAATGATCTAGAAGTAATGACTTGTCTAATAGATTCGTTGACACCCGGTATATTCGATACCTACTGAAATACAAGTAACTATTCTGAAGAACAAGTGACGCATCCTGATATTGAATTGACTATTTCGAAATATATTTGACGGTTTCTGAAATTCAATTGAATATTATGAAATACTATTGATACTTTCTGAAATACAAGTGACTATTCTGGAATTCAATTGACGCTTTCAGAAATTGAATTGACTATTCTGAAATATAATTGACGACTGCTGGAATTCGATAGACTATTATGGAATATAATTGATATTTTCTGAAATACAAGTGACTATTCTAAAAAACAATTTTGTAGTATTGGTAGCTGATAATGATAATCTTCAGTATGAGTCCATATTATCTCGGAGTGGAGTAAGGATGAAGTATTAGAAACATTCCCAGTCATATCCACAATTATTATTCAATCTAAATCTAGTATATTTTTATTTGGAACATATCTCCAAACTATATAGGTTCATCATCATCTATGTAAAAGAAAAAATCACTTCCTACATTACAGTAACATTGTTAATGGTATGCCCTCTGTCTTCTGCAATTTAATTGATTCATTTTTCTATACCAATCACAATGTAATGTAAGATGTAATTCTTCTCCATAATTAACATTGGACATATCATCATAGCTCATGATGAACCTATACAGATTCCAAACATATGCCCTGAATAAAAATCACCTATACTTTGAGTAAATAATCTACTACAATTCCGAGTAGTTATATATCCATCAGGACAAATCAAGAATTGTGAAGAATCAAATGATTTATTCATTCTTCTGATCACTTCATTTCTATATCCATAATGATATTCAACATCGAAACAGTTTTTCAATAAATTTCCAAACTTACCTGGTAGTTATGCTTATGAGTCCCTCTTCAACGGTAAGACCAGGGACACTGAATTAGAGATTATGATCAAGCAGGGCGAGAGCTGTATTTTTTTCATAATCAATTAGTTCGAACTAAACTGCTCAACACTTGAAACGTGACAAAAAAGAATAATCGATCGAATCACGATATCGAAAAATATATTACGTTTATCAAATTCATTGTGCTTACGTGGATAATTATTCTATTATTCTCGAATCACCTGATATGTAGTATTTGATAGAATTTTGAATGTTTTTCTGTGGATTCTTCACTCTGTAGCCTGATCTACAGAGGATTGACAATATCAGCATGTCTCCGATAACAATTATATTCGTTCAATAAAACTTTGACATGCTACTTTCGTGTGTAGTTAATTAGTAATTGAGACATGAGTTGAACTTGACCAAAACATACATCTGCGCTGTAATCAAAATGATCCATGTTGCATCGAAGAAATTTCCCAATCAGCGACATACCATGCATACATATTATACATATTAGACGAATTTTGCTTGGTCTCAAAACGAATAAGGCTAACGGTTCTGATGGAATTTTTCCATCATGCTGGAAGACAGATAGAGTCCAATCAATCCCCAAAAAAGGGGACAAGAACCTGCCCAACAACTACAGGTTCATTGCCTTGTTATCAGTTATCTCCAAAGTGATGGAGAAAGCCAGCAATATTGAGTTTATCAAATATCTGGAGAGCTCAAGAATCATCAATGATAGACAATACGGCTTTCGCCACCGAAGGTCTACTTTTATGGCAAGCTCCATTAGAAAAATACGGGGAATCTCTAGCTGTCGCGTTGGACATATCGAAAGCATTTGACCGTGTTTGGCACGAAGGACTCCTCCACAAACTACCATCATACGGCTCACCACCTCAGCTATGCCATCTCTTATCGAGTTTTCTTTCAGGCAGATCGCTTCATGTGGTGGTGGACGGTGTATCGTCTGATATCATTGCCATCAATTCCGGCGTTCCACAAGGATCAATTTTGGCACCAACATTATTCCTTCTCCATATCAATGATCTGTTGGGAGTAATAACTTGCCTCATCCACAGCTTTGCAGATGATAGTGCCCTCCATACTGCGTTCTCTTCCAGAATTCCCATATCTTCCCAGAGAAATGAGAACTCACGGCGCAGGCAGGTCAATGCTGTTAATGAAGACCTTGCTGAAATCACAGCCTGAGGAACCAACAACCTAGTTGAATTCAACGCGAGCCTGTATTTTTTCTAGAAAGGCGGAACTCAGTATGTCCGACATTGTAATGTCTGGCACCACCATCCCCACCAAGCCCACCATATCTATGCTCGGTATTTCCATCAGCAACACTTTTTCATGGGATAATGATATCAGATCCATCGCCAAAGCTGCTTCACAGAAACTCGGATTCTTGTTTCGTGCGAAAAGCTACTTTACACCCCAACAGCTTCTCATGATCTACAAAGCGCAGATACGGCCTATTCTAGAATATTGTTCCCACATATGGGGTTCAGCACCAAAACATACGCTGATGCTCTTAGATTCCATCCAGAGAAGAGCCATCCGCCTGGTGGGTGACGCCACACCGCCACACTCACTCACTCTTTGACATCATTGGAACACCGTAGGAAGGTCGGCGACCTTTCACTTTTCTATCGATACTTCCACGGGAAATGTTCTTCGTAAATCTCTGCTATCATCCCTTCACTAGCAATACCAGTCAGACGAACTAGACAAGCTCAGTCAGCACTTCCTTTCGTTGTCAACCTCGAAAGATGTCGTACAGCACTTTATCAAAACTCCTTTATCCATAGAATGACTAGGCTCTGGAATTCATTGCCTGAGGCAGTATTCCCAACAACATATAATCTCCAGAAGTTCAAAAAAAAATTCCAATACCTACCTCCCATCCCTATCCTCCATAGGAACGCACGATGTTCTTTGAACATTATAGGGATTCTCTTTCGTGCGTTCCAAGCGATAAAAAAAATTTGAATGTCCATCATAAAAATGAAATCACATGCTCACTTGAACCTCTTCTTTCACCACTGCTCTGTATTCCAAATATTGCATGTTTCATCAGAGGAAAATTTCAGGGACATAGCATAGATGAAATTACAATCTCAGTTGAAACTAATCACAATCATGTTCCCTCACATTCGATTCAGCAGAACTGTAATTGATTTATTTCTTGAATGTTTCATGTCTCATCAGAGACATATGTTCCAATCATAAATATAGCATAAATAGATGGAATCACATTTTCCCCTGAAACTCATCACATATTTCATCGCATTCGATTGAGCACTTATATCACTGCTGCAATCCAAATGTTTCATGTCTCATTGCAGAAATGTTTCAATCAGAGACGTACAGGGTGGCTAACCAGTCATATCCTAATGGTTGATAGAGGAAATCGAGGTGAGTTGATATATATGTGAAAAAATATATTTTGCCTATTCGTAACAAAAATACAAGGCATTGTTTGAATTGGGGGCAAACTTTGATGAACGATATTTCAGGAACGTCTCGGTGATATCGCCTGAAATTCACCTACAACTTACCTTAACTGACACACCACACGATGGCCTACTATGGAAAAAATTCCAGGTTTGGACTTGCTCAACTCTTTTCTTTTTAAATGTCAAAATTTCCACTTTCTGAATCGTATCTTTCAAAAACTTTCATCAGAATCAGAAAGATCGGGAAAAACACTACAAGTGTAGTTTTTCAATTTGTGCGGCACACTTTCACCAGATTGGTGAAAAAATATCGAACAAAATACGGATGAACGATTCCATGATTTCGTACTGGCTATTGTAGTTACATCGTTCAAAAAATTCATTCAAATCCATTTCTTGCATATCGGTGTAGCATAATAAGAGATGGAAAGAGGCTCTATTCAATGAAAAATTCTAGGACCCGCCTTACTTCACTTGAAGAGACCTTTTAAAACAACCAAATTTGAAAAAAAAATACCTACCTTCTCTCCCTATCCTCCCTAAGTACGCACGATGTTCTTCCACCATTATAGGAATTCCATTTCGTGCGCTCCAAGATAAGAAAAACTATAAAAAATTATTGCTCATGGAAATGATCTTTCCGAGTTAGATATACTTGCCAACTCATACTACAATCAGCGAATCAAATTGTGAGTTTTGTGTTTTCATTATTCAGAAAACACTTCACTATGATGAATGTATGGAAATGAACATGGATAGATATTTTCTCTCAACAAGAGGAGGCACTTCCACATTACTCGATACAAATGATAGAATACCTAGACAAACAATTCCCTAATCGCTGGATAGGCCGTGGCTGCCCTCATTCTCGGCCTCCTACTCCCTAGGTCCTCTTATCTCACAGTATTAAACTATTATCAATCTATATCTATGAAACTAAGATGGAAGGAATATTGAGGGAACTGTTCAAAACAAATTAGGAGAAGATTATTGGACATAGCTCTCAGGAAGAGTTGATCGTAGACACGTGTTTCGGGCTTTTGGCCCTCATCAGTACGGTGAAAAAAGTGCAAAAGATAGGCAACTCTTGGTGGGAGATGAAACAACAAATCGACAGAGTCAACAAACAAGAAGCCAAGTGCACATTTGTGAGGGCCAAAAGCCCGAAACTGTTCAATAATCTTTTCTTCTTCTTTCTCTCCTGGACCCGGATGTCACGCTTGTAGCTGTAGCTGTCTCCGTGGTGAAGTTAGTTATAGCCCTGAAAATACAGGGTCTTCTGACCGAAACCACAAATGTGCGGTAGGCTTCTTGTTTGTTGACTCCGTCGATTTGTTGTTTCAACTTCCACCAAGTGTTGCCTATTTTTTGCACTTTTTTCACCGTACTGATGAAGGCCAAAAGCTCGAAACACGTGTCTACGGTTGACTCTTCCTGAGAGCTATGTCCAGTAATCTTTTTCTAGTTTGCTTTGAACAGTTTCCTCAATATTTTTTTTATCGCTTGGAGCGCACGAAAGGGAATCCCTATAATGTTCGAAGAACATCATGCGTTCCTAGGGAGGATAGGGATAGGAGGTAGGTATTGGAATTATTTCTGAACTTCTGGAGATTATATGTTGTTGGGAATACTTCCTCAGGCAATGAATTCCAGAGCCTAGCCGTTCTATGGATGAAGGAATTTTGATAAAGTGCTGTTCGACATCTTTCGAGGTTGACAACGAATGGATGTGCTGACTGAGCTTGTCTAGTTCGTTTCACTGGTATTGCTAGTGAAGGGATGATAGCAGAGATTTGCGAAGCACAGTTCCCGTGGATAATCGATAAAAAAGTGGAAGGTCGCCGACCTTCCTACGGTGTTCCAATGATGTCAAAAAGTGAGTGAGTGTGGCGTCACCCACCAGGCGGATGACTCTTCTCTGGATGGAATCTAAGAGCATCAGCGTATGTTTTGGTGCTGAACCCCATATGTAGGAACAGTATTCTAGAACAGGCCGTATCTGCGCTTTGTAGATCATGAGAAGCTGTTGAGGTGTAAAGTAGCTTTTCGCACGAAACAAGAATCCGAGTTTTTGTGAAGCAGCTTTTGCGATGGATCTGACATGATTATCCCATGAAAGAGTGTTGCTGATGGAAATACCGAGCATAGATATGGTGGGCTTGGTGGAGATGGTGGTGCCGATATTACAATGGCGGGCATACTGAGTTCCGCCTTTCTAGAGAAAATACAGGCTTGAGTTTTGGTGACGTTGAATTCAACTAGGTTGTTGGTTCCTCAGGCTGTGATTTCAGCAAGATCTTCATTGACAGCATTGACCTGCCTGCGCTGTGAGTTCTTAGTTTACTGGGAAGAAATGGGAATTCTGGATGAGAACTCAGTATGGAGGGTACTATCATCTGCGAAGCTGTGGTTGGGGCAAGTCGTTACTCCCAACAGATCATTGATATGAAGAAGGAATAATGTTGGTGCCAAAATTGATCCTTGTGGAACGCCGGAATTGATGCCAATGGTATCAGATGATACTCCGTTCACCACCACATGAAGCGATATGCCTGAAAGAAAACTCGATAAGAGATGGCATAGCTGAGGTGATAAGCCGTATGATGGTAGTTTGTGGAGGAGTCCTTCGTGCCAAACACGGTCAAATGCTTTCGATATGTCAAACGCGACAGTTAGAGATTCCTCGTGTTTTTCTGATGAAGCTTGCCATTAATGGGTGACGTAGGCAAGTAGATCTCCAGTAGATCTTCGGTGGCGAGAGCCGTATTGTCTATCATTGATGATTCCTGAGCTCTCCAGATATTTGATGAGCTCAATGTTGATGGCTTTGTCCATCACTTTGGAGATGACTGATAACAGGGCAATGGGCCTGTAGTTGTTGGGCAGGTTCTTGTTCCCTTTTTTGGGGATTGGTTGGACTCTAGCTGTCTTCCAGCATGATGGAAAAATACCCGACCTGTACGTGACGGTGAACAACTTGCAGAGAATCGTTTCATCTTAATTCACACAACATGTTTCGCTAACACAGTAGCTTCGTCAGGTGATATACTGGTACAATGAACTACAGTCCACTATCTGAAGTTCAGAGATTGTCCATTTTCAATCAATCACCCTGTATATTCACTGTTCTATGCAGTGGCGTAATTAAAATCAATCCCTAGAAGGGGGTTTAGGTCCAATATCCAATATCTTGGGAAAAAGTGATACGTTAGGTACTCACTGAAATGATCAAATAATATCACATATCGACAGTTACAAACAGTGAAATAAGAACAAGAAAAAACAAAATAACGAGAATTAAGAATTAAACTAATTCAGTTACCAACAAATATTTTAAAAAATCAACTGTTGCATTTTTTTGTTGGAATCGAGCGACTAGTTTTGGGAAAGTAGGGTAAATGAAATAAAAACTACCTTCTCAATATACAGGGTGAATCTAAATTAGATGTGGATATCTCAAGTACGTATTGTTATGATCCAGATATAACTTTTTCTTCATTTATTTGGTCTGAAATGCATTCCTTCGAGCTTCAGTTACTGGAAGTTGGGTATAAAACGAAAGTTCAGTTGAAATTGTGATCATAATAATGGATCAGGTGCAAATATTGCAGTACCGCTCGTCTCTGGAATATCAGTCAAATGCGTTCCGACATGCAATCACCTCCGTATATGCGAGCGTTTGAACAATTAAGTTCGCAAACGATATCGTGCTCCTTTCGTCGATAACGATTTTCTGAGAAACTGTTGGTTGTATGAGAAAAATGTAAGATATCAAATTCCTGATTTTTTTATAGCCCACAAGATCTTGTTTTTTCAAATCAGATAGTTCCTCTTTTGTGACATACAATTTGGACCAATGATTTGCTGGTCACCCTCCAACTCTCCCAAAACTATCATTTTTTAAGCAAGAAGGGAATATAGTGTCCAAGAAGACAAGGGCATGCTAATTTTGAGAAGATGTGATCCGTTATTTCAGTCACAACTTCAGATAATCTTGATTTTCACCTAAATCACAGTAGGCTGCAGCTGTGTATTCAAAGGCACATGCGGTTATATGGAGAAAAAGTCTTATCTTGACTCCAACAAAATGTCCTCAAAATATTCACATCGAATTTTGAATCACCCTGTATAAGGATGTTTCAATAGAATACTAGAATATAGTACACATGTTGAAGTCGTGAGGAATGACCACGAAATAATAATGATTTTTCTTATTTTCTCCATCTCTTCAAAACTACATAGTTATCGTACGTTTTCATGCAATAACAATAACTAACCTCCAATATTCGTTCGCAGGTTCTGAGAAATAACGAATTAAATTCTCGTGATATTCCCCATATTCATTTTTATTTTTCTATCATCAGAATTGTTTACCATATTTGGAGTGCAGCACCCAAACATACCCTGAAACTGTTGGATTCTGTCCAAAAAAGGGGCAATTCGTTTCGTAGGTGATGCCTTGCTCACAAACTCACTTACTTCTCTGGAACACCGTAGAGAAGTTGGCGATCAGGCTCTATTTTATAGATATTTTCATGGACGATGCTCTTCTGAAATATTAACGATTGTTCCTCCCTTGGCCGTCCCCGCGAGATTAACCCGTCGAGTTGAGGCTTCGCACCCCTTCATGATCACTTTGAAGACCAACGAACAGCGAGGCTCTGGAACACATTGCCAAGGGAGGTGTTTTCTGAGGCATATAACCTCCAGAAATTTAAGAACACCAATTCCTACCTAATTTCCCTTGGTTCTTACATGTTCTCTAAACATTACAGGATATGCCTTTTCGTCGTAACCAGAACAAAAGTAGAGATTTTTTCGGTTTTTCAGACAGCTCTGGAGGAAGGGTCCAGACCTCATGGACCTTCCTCCGATTACGCTACTGGTTTCATGTCCCATCACAGAAATGCCTCACAGATACGAATTTTCTCGTAAACTACTATAATATGGCGGTAATTATGTTATAAAAAAAAGACATTATCTCGAAAACTGTAATAGAGAAGTCAACATAAATTGAGTTGCCAAAATCGAGCAGTTTTAGACAAAAATTTGGTACTTACTTGAAAAATGAGATTTGATTCAGACTTTTGGCACACCCTGAACATCTAAAGAAATCCAAATATTTCAGATGCATTGGAATTGATGGATTATAAGAACATACTGATTTTCAACTGCAAGTTGGAAAACTTCTAATATGAGTCCAACATAAATCACCCTTTATATTCCTGTTCTTTATATCAAAACAAGGTGCCACTTACTATAGATCAAAGTTTTCCACAGGGCTCTCATATTAAAGAAATACTAAGTTATTCATCTCCAGAAACGAGCAGAGAGAACAAAAATGTATAAAGATCTGATGATGTAAATATGAACCAAACTTTCCAACTTGTGGTTTGTAGCGTTGAGCAGTTTAGCACAACCATTTACAATACCCTATGGAGTACCTATTCAGAGCATATTTGCGATATTTATGTTTACATGAAAGTTCGGTTTTAATAAACAGTTTTGTCAGGGCGTCTTCACACCCTCTTCCAAGGGAATAATGTTGCCGTTATTATTTTGTATGCCTTCATGGACTATTAATTATCGTTGTCGGAAAACAAATAACCAGAAGTGGATTTATTAATTAGCTGGAATATATTAGTGTTAACATGATGGGGGCGCGTTTTTTTAATGTAATTTGGGAGTTTTGTTGATACATACGCTAATCCTCAGAATTTAATTCAATAAATACTGAATCTACTTTTGACATTTATTACAAAGCAATTTTTCATAAGTCAAAAACATATTTGTCATCACCTACTTCCCAGCGAGCACAAACATCCCTGGGATGTTTTGGGATGTTTTGAAAATGTTGGCATGAAGATGTTATTTTGAGACGTAATATGCACTGACCAAAGAGGTCTTTGAAGGATATTGGAGTATTGTTTTTGTTCTTCTGTGGCATTTCTTTGTTTGCCTACTGAGAGGTATCCCTGGGATGTTTCGGGATGTTCTAGAAATGTAGGCATGAGGATGATTTTTTGAGGCGTAATATGCACTTTCCAAAGAGGTCTTACAAGGATATTGAAAGTATTGTTTTTGTTCTTTTGTGCCCTTTCTTTGTTTGCCCCACCACAACGTCTCATGCTTACGTCACAATACGATGAATTCTGATTTGTTTCCGATTTTGTTCTATTTGTTCGCAATTGGCATTCGCGTTTGCAGCGTGTCACTCTTACATCACGCTGCTAACAAACAGAAAGAAATTTGGTGAAGTTTATTGTGTTAGAAGACTTATTTAGTTTGTAATAATGACCATCAGATGCAAGATGTGATGTTCGGTGCCTCAGTGTAATCAATATATAAAAGTACGAATTCATCAATACACAGCTTCTCCGCAGTTGCAAAATTATGCATGTGGAGAACATTTCAAAAATTGGGAAACCTATTTCCAATTATAAGTCTGTGTGTAGTAAGCACTACTCAGAAACCGATTGAGAAGGTGATTTCATATCAAGAAAATATTTTTATGTTCAATCTATTTTTAATGCATTTTTTTCATTCAAGGGAAATGGAATCCTAATGCAAAAGTTCATTTTGACAAAAGGCTTCAGAAAAGTACCTCGAAAATGGTTTCTTTACAGCGATTCAATGTGCGCAAGACGCGTTCAAAATGTTTTGTTGTGTCCATGAAAAGGGAGAGGTAGTTTTGTGACATATCAAGGACATCTCGATAATTGCCGCCTGAGGCGGACATTGGCTGTTCTATAATAGTTCTATTCATGTGTGAACAGAACATCGCAGTGAAGGTTCAATGTCTCGAAATCTCGTACTTTTAACATCTCTGAGATGTTTTTGTGCTGTTACATATTATCAATATTTGATTTCCTCACACTCAATACCATTCAAGAACCTCTTTCCAAATTTGTTCTATCATTAAGCTTCGCTCACCCTGTACAATATATCGTGACTGGAATAAAAGTATGTAATTTCAATTCTGTATTTACTTGCCTTCCTAATCCTGTAAGAATAAAAGGGGAATTTCTCTTTGAGTCAATGAAAATATCAATAATTATTTTCAAATAATAATTGATTGCAGATTTTTGTTTTCCTTTGGCTTGACTTATTTATTAAAATCACTTATGTATGTATGTTTTTCCATTAGAAAAATCCCCCGAATCTCCAAACTTCCTTTATGGTGCCTATATATGCGGCAATTATTTCTAGACATGGAAGTTACTGACTCATTCACTTTTGTTTTTGAATTTTCTAGCTATCATAGAACTCGAGCAATCGAGTGATCATGTAATCTGTTTTTATCGCTTGGAGCGCACGAAAGGAAATCGCTATAATGTTCAAAGAACATCGTGCGTTCCTAGGGAAGATAGGGACAGGAGGTAGGTATTGGATTTTTTTTTAACTTCTAGAGATTATATGCTGTTGGGAAGGAGTTTTGATAAAGTGCTGATCGACATCTTTCGAGGTTGAAAACGGAAGGATGTGCTGACTGGGCTTGTCTAGTTCGTCTGACTGGTATTGCTAGTGAAGGGATGATAGCAGAGATTTCCGAAGAACATTTCCCGTGGAAGTATCGATAGAAAAGTGAAAGGTCGCCGATGTTTCTACGGTGTTTCAATGATGTCAAAGAGTGAGTGAGTGTGGCGTCACCCACCAGGCGTATGGCTCTTCTCTGGATGGAATCTAAGAGCATCAGCGTGTGTTTTGGTGCTGAACCCCATATGTGGGAACAGTATTCTAGAACAGGCCCTATCTGCGCTTTGTAGATCATGAGAAGTTGTTGAGGTGTAAAGTATAGCTCTTCGCACGAAACAAGTATCCGAGTTTTTGTGAAACATCTTTTGCGATGGATCTGACATGATTATCCCATGAAAGAGTGCTGCTGATGGAAATACCGAGCATAGATATGGTGGGCTTGGTGGGGATGGTAGTGCCAGACATTACAATATCGGACATACTGAGTTCCGCCTTTCTGGAGAAAATACAGGCTTGAGTTTTGGTGGCGTTGAATTCGACTAGATTGTTGGTTTGATCGAATCAACCTACACAGTGGAAAATTTTTGGGTGTAATGTCAATCGAGTGGCTTTTAGAAATAACTCCGATTGAATCAACAGTTGATTAGCAATATTATATCAATATTATTGAGAATTTGATTATACCGTGTACAGTGGTGTCAATTCACAACTTCATAGTGAAAAATTACACGGATGTGGTAATTTAGAGGGGTTCTGAAATATCCATTTTAACCAAACATCGAAAGGAAGAAAAAATTATAATTACTTTCGATAGTGGTATTTTTCAGGTTAACTCAAAAAATCAACTTATTATATGAAATGTTAACACTTGTAGATTGTAGATTGTAGATGGGTCGTATAGACTGGGAGACCTCTCGAACACTGCGACCTAGATGGTCTATTGTGATTACCCTTATCTAGTTTTGGTCCTCTAACCCTAGACTTCTGATGGAGCCTACAATTTTCCTGGCGGTTGAATTTTCCACCTCAGCAGGGGTGAGATAGACCTGTTCTAGGTGGTTCAACCTTTGGCAGACTGATACTTCACATGAGCAAAGTATGTGTTTCTCGGTTTCGATCGCATTGGTACAAATGCGGCAAGTGTCAGTCTCCGCCATGCCCATCTTTTTGAGGTGGTGCCTCAGAGGGGCGTGTCCTGTGAGAAATTCTGTGATACGCTTTAGCTCTGGTTTGCTGAGGCTGAGTAGCTCTTTGGCTCGGTTCTGCGAATGGTTGATGAACATTTTCGCTTGTCGTTGACCTGAAGTTGCTCTCCAGTAGGAAAGACTTCTCAATTTCTTTCTATTTCCTGAGTTCATCCTTCAGGTGACCTTTGCTTATCCCACAAAGAGGCTCAGGACCAAGAAGTGCAGATGCTGCACCTTTTTTTGCAAGGCGATCAGCTGCCTCATTTCCTTTGATTCCTTCATGTCCTGGAACCCACATAAGTGTGACTTTGTTGTCCTTTCCCAGTTGCATGAGTGTTTCAAAGCAGTCCCATGTGATCTTTGATGTGAAAACGAATGATTTTAGGGCTTTTGGTGCGGCTTGGCTATCTGAGCAGATATATATGTTATTGGCAACCCCCAGACCTTTGTTCAGGCACCTTTGGGCGCAAAGGTTGATGGCATGTATTTCAGCTTGAAAGATAGTGGGGGAGTGACCTAAGGCTTCAAATGACCTACATCCGGGACCATATACACCCGCGCCTACCCCTTCTTCCATTTTCGAACCATCGGTGTACCAAACAAGGGTTTGGTTGCAAATTCCATTTGTACTTCTTGTAGAATGACCATGTGACCCAGTGACATCACCTGGTCTGGCCAATTCAGTGGAGTTCAGTCTGTATGCACTGAGAGCTGCAGTCCTCTTGATAAAAATATGCAAGGGTAGTAGGTCAAGCATAGCTTTCATTGCTGCAGTAGGGCACGTACGCATAGCTCCTGTGATCCCAAGACACGCGAGTCTCTGGATTTTTTGCAGCTCAAGTTGTGCTGTTTTTTCATCACTTTTGGTCCACCACACTGGAGGAGCGTATGTGACCATGGGTGTGACCACCGTGAGATAAGACCAGTAGATCATATTTGGTTCAAGATCCCACGCTTGGCCAAACATCTTTCGGCATATCCAGAGAGATGTAATTGCCCTATTGACGATTTTGGTCAAGTTTTGGTTCCACGTGAGACTGCCAGACTGTTTGGTATGTCCAAGATTGGTTTCGGTTTGACAGGGGTCCGTCCTGAACCGATCTTGGCCAGTCTGTCTGCCTATCCTCGTTTCCGGGATTCCCCGAGTGCCCCGGGGCCCACATGAGGCTGGGTTTTCTTGATTTTGACAGGTTTTCCAAGGCCTTTCCGCACTCAGACACCAAATAGGTTGTGATCCTATTGGATTGCAAAGTCAATCGGCCAATATTCGTGTCATACATCGATAACTTGTTGCATACTCACGAAGAGTGACACTTTGACAGTTAAAATATTCCGACTGCGTGTGATATTAACAAAATAACCCTCCCGTTTCGCGGTAGAATTATTATGGAACGAGTTATCGGTTTCAGTTAACACAGGATATCTTATGGATATCCATTTCAAGTCCTATTCAAGGCGGGATATCCGTGGACATAAAATGTATATCCATAAGATATCCGATTACCAATGAACTTGAGATATCCGAAACAAACGTCCTGAATACGTCCATAGGATATCCATCAGATACAGAGACAAAAGATCAATACCTAGAAACTTCAAATCAAGTATATACAATGAATGAAATGATAAATAAAAAGAGATCCACAAAAGTAACACTTGTGCGTGGGTCTTCCAAAAGATAGCACACATTGTGATGCACTATCTGCTATTATTATTGATTCGGATTTCAAAAACAGCGCGAGGTGGCGTAACGTCTCAAATAGTCCAAGATTGGTAGAACTGATGATTATATATAGATCATCGATTCTACCAACCTGGGAATAGTCAAATAATGTCAATCTGTTCTCATATTTTATTAATTTGAAGTGAATTATATAGTGATTCCTACGAATTTGTCCAAAATTGATGATGCATAAGAACTGACAACTATACATTATTCGAACGCAGTGAGACGTGAGTGCTTTTCCCAATTTTATGGATATCCATAATGATAATATCTTCAAGACATCCAAAAAGGTTACACTGTCACATCTTATGGACGTCCATAGGATATACCAGAGCCTTTTTGGATATCTTATGGAAATTCCACAATATCCATGATGGATATCCATAGTATATCCATGAGATGTACTTGTGCTATCTGGGATGTGTAACCCGGATATTTTGGAGTTACTATACCGAGTAAAACAGGATCATGATACACCTCCTTTTTCTTCTTGAGGTTTGGAGATAGGTGATTGAAATTTGAAATGATTCATCAACTTGATGAACGTCACTTTTTGACAAAAACAGGTTTTATTTTTCACTACCGGTTTTACCGGAAGTGGTAATAACTTGTGATTTTCAAATGAAACACCCTATATATCATTGCATTTTCGAATTCTGCATGATACTATATAAGTGACATTTCATTATTTATTTTCCATCAGAGTGTGCCGTGATTATTTCGATCGAGTATTGTCAGGTATAATACTGAAAAACATTGAATCTTATATAAAATGTCTTAATTTATCATGAAAATGGTTTTGTGTACCATAACCCAGGCACTACGAAGAGGTCCTGAATATATCTCGAAGATATCCTTCTACGACATTGTGATGCCTTTTGCAACTTCAAGAGGTCGCCAATATCTCCTCCAAATATGCCCGCCGCCTAGGATAAGCTCAGCGTGGTCTTGAAGATATCACAGGTGAAAATTCTCATACAATGCCCTCAGGCAAGAACTTCGAGATATTCGCATCAATCGCCACTAGCGAGGTCTTGAAGTGCTCGCGAATACGAGCTGTTTGAGAGGTTCGCAAACATAACCACACTCACTCACTCTTTGACATCATTGGAACACCGTAGAAAGTTCGGCGACCTTTCACTTTTCTATCGATACTTCCACGGGAAATGTGCTTCGGAAATCTCTGCTATCACCCCTTCACTAGCAATACAAGTCAGACGAACACAAGCCCAGTCAGCACATCCTTTCGTCGTCAACCTCGAAAGATGTCGAACAGCACTTTATCAAAACTCCTTCATCCATAGAACGGCTAGGCTCTGGAATCCATTGCCTGAGGAAGTATTCCCAACAACATATAATCTCCAGAAGTTCTAAAAAAAACCAATACCTACCTCCCATCCCTATCCTCCCTAGAAACGCTCGATGTTCTTTGAACATTATAGGAATTCCCTTTTATGCGCTCCAAGCGATAAAATAAAAAAAAAATAACTATAAATAGCCTTGAGACGAGGACATTAGGAGATTAGCATCAATTAGGTACTACTGGCGAGGTCTTCAAGTGCTCGCGACTACGGGCTATGTGAGACACTCGCTGAAATAGCCTTGTGACAAGGACTTAAGGAAATTCGCATCAATTGCTAATGACGAACTCTTCAAGCGATCGCAACTATGAGTTGTTCAAGAATCCGTGTACATTGCCTTATAGCAAGGACTTTATTAGGAGCGGTATTCGCATCAATCGTCATAAGATCGCCACTGATAAATCGCTAAATTCTTGGTAGTCATTGGCTATCAGCAGTTGCCTGTCGGCGAAGTCTCACTAGCTATATTGTTTGGGGTGAAGTTGAATTCACTCGATATTTGTTTCAGAGCCAAAGATAAAATTACGTAACTTCTGGATCAATGTATTGAGTTTCAATTCAGTAATCTCCGAAGTAATGAAGAAAGCCATCAATACTGAGCTTATCAAATATCTAGAGAGCTCAGGAATCATCAATGATAGACAATATGGCTATCGCCACCAAAGATCTACTGGAGATCTACTTGCCTACGTTACCAATTAATGGCAAGCTCCATTAGAAAAACACGGGGAATCTCTAGCTGTCGCGTTGGACATATCGAAAGCATTTGACCGTGTTTGGCACGAAGGACTCCTCCACAAACTACCATCATACGGCTTACCACCTCAGCTATGCCATCTCTTATCGAGTTTTCTTTCAGGCAGATCGCTTCACGTGGTGGTGGACGGTGTATCGTCTGATACCATTGGCATCAATTCCGGCGTTCCACAAGGATCAATTTTGGCACCAACATTATTCCTTCTTCATATCAATGATCTGTTGGGAGTAACAACTTGCCCCATCCACAGCTTTGCAGATGATAGTACCCTCTATACTGCGCTTTCTTCCAGAATTCCCATTTCTTCCCAGGAAACTAAGAACTCACGGCGCAGGCAGGTCAATGCTGTCAATAAAGACCTTGCTGGAATCACAGCCTGGGAAACCTAGTTGAATTCAACGCCACCAAAACTCAAGCCTGTATTTTCTCTAGAAAGACGGAACTCAGTATGCCCGATATTGTAATGTCTGGCTCCACCATCCCCACCAAGCCCACCATATCTATGCTCGGTTTTTCCATCAGCAACACTCTTTCATGGAATAATCATGTCAGATCCATCGCAAAAGCTGCTTCACAAAAACTCGGATTCTTGTTTCGTGCGAAAAGCTACTTTACACCTCAGCAGCTTCTCATGATCTACAAAGCGCAGATACGGCCTGTTCTAGAATACTGTTCCCTCATATGGGGTTCAGCACCAAAACATACGCTGATGCTCTTAGATTTCATCCAGAGAAGAGCCATTCGCCTGGTGGGTGACGCCACAATCACTTACTCTTTGACATCATTGAAACACCGTAGAAAGGTCGGCGACCTTTCACTTTTCTATCGATACTTCCACGGGAAATGTTCTTCGGAAATCTCTGCTATCATCCCTCCACTAGCAATACCAGTCAGACGAACTAGACATGCCCAGTCAGCACATCCTTTCGTTGTCAACCTCGAAAGATGTCGAACAGCACTTTATCATGACTCCTTCATCCATAGAACGGCTAGGCTCTGGAATTCATTGCCTGTAGAAGTATCCCAAACAACATATAATCTCCAGAAGTTCGAAAAAATTCAAATACCTACCTTCTGTCCCTATCCTCCCTAGGAACGCACGATGTTCTTTGAACATTATAGGGATTCCCTTTCGTGCGCTCCAAGCGATAAAAAAAGCGAGATACTACTTGTTCACGATAACTTGGAAAACCGGTATTGTAAGGCCGAATGAATATAATGGTTCACTGATGAATCACAAAGTAGGATAAAAAAACTACTTAATATTTTTGTATAAATATCCATTTATTATTCGGGTCATTTTTGGGATCACTCCGAAAATTTCAATGGAAAATGTTTGTTCTTATTACCTCTAGAATATCCTTGAGTTCTCGCAGAAAAAAAAGCTTATTCATTTCCAGTTAGAGATAACCTTAGGAATTCGCAATGATGGGAAATATTTCAAATCACCGCGATTTTTTTCGGACGACTCCATATAGAGTATTTGCTATGGTGACAGCCTATAGTAATCTTTGGCACCTCGCAGGAGGATTTCGCATCTTTATTCTGGAGATAACTACTCAGAGATATCGCTGAGAGTTCCGTGTTACCTATGAATCTCGTGACACCCAGTATACTTATAGTATTACTACTGATTGATTACTCCGCATGATTTGAAACTAATCAGAACATTCAATTGAGCTAAGCTACCTTGTATAATTTCGAATATACATGTATATCGACGTATATTTGAACAATCAGGAATCTATGATTATTCCCATTTTCATAGTAAACAAGTCATATTATTAAAAACAAACGAAGCGATTCGTCAAATTTTGATGTTAGTTCAGAACGACTAAAAAAATAATCGCTTCACGATCGAAATGTTTTGAAGTAGTTGAATTACTACTTATAATATCATGCAACTAACCAAAGCGATTTTGGAAACGTCTCGACACGTGTTTCGCTAACTAAATAAACATCTTCAGGAGGAGATTGAGACCTGTTACATATTCAGTTAGCGAATCACGTGTCCAGACGTATTTTGTGTTTTTTGATTCAGCTCTGTAGATCCCATGACAAGCATGAATCTACAGCAAGATGATGAAATGAAACCATCAATTATGAATTTCGAAAATATATTGAATGAAAATATTATATTACCATTAGAACGACGATATTTTTCATCATATTATATGAATTGATCATAATTGACGATAATGAAGTTTGATATCATTTGATATTTTTTCTGCAATCATGTACGTCGCCGCAAGGACATTTCCAGAAGGAATTTCTGGCATTACACCAGCATCAACTACTCTAAGATTTTCCATTCCATGAACTATCAGTTTGTTGGACACCACTGAATTGTGTCTAGAATTTCCCATTCTTGTTGTTCCTACCGGATGATAAACAGTCGTTATCAGTTGTCTAATAGCACAATACCAATAGTCTCGAGAGAACTGTGGGTGTTCGTCACACCCAGCTACCACAGAGATAACTGAAGCATTGATTGCCTTGAAAGCATCGGTTTCAAGTAACTTCAATGTATGTTCTATTCCATTGTAAAATGTTTCAATATCGTATCCATTTCGATCAGTTAAATAATTGTAGTCTATGATCGGGAAATCACGAGGGTCATTCGACCTTAAAGTGATTGATCCTCTGGATTTTTCATGAAGCAAAACTGTCAAGAAGACGAGGTCTGTGTGTGGGTTATATTCTCTGAAATAAGCAGCTAACGTTTCTTCATTCAGGTTTTGGACTCTACTAATGAGTGCGGGTGAATTCCAACCTGGAGGTGCCATCACCATATGTTCAATATCTGGAACAGTGCTTTCACTATCGTTGACATTTATGAAACCAAGAGAGTCGATATTGAAACTGGTCGTAAGTGGTCGATGAGACTTCAGATATCCCGAAATCATATCTTCAAAAGATTCGTTGAATAAACTTTGGTTGGTTTTGAAAACTAGCCCAATGAACATAGGGTGATCTTGGAAGTTTCGTCCTACAGGAAGATCTTCAATCAGACTTATATTATGTCTCCTTAGTTCTGATCTTGGTCCTATTCCTGATAACATCAATAACTGAGGGGTATTGTATGCCCCAGCTGAAAGAATTACTTCCCTAGATGCTCTTGCTTCATATATTTCACCATTTCTGATGAATCTTACACCATTTGCCCTTCTTGTGCCATGGGTGATTAATACTCTCGTCACAAAGGCATTGAGAGTTACATTGAGATTGGGTCTACTCATAATTATTGGATCAATGAATGCTCTTCCTCCTGTTGATGCTTTATTTCCTTTGATTGTCAATATAGCCTGTGATGATCCGATTTGATTTTCTCCATTGAAATCCACCCATGGATAGCCCAACTCTCTCATTGCATATATATAAGCTTCTGTCATTATTGTGGGTTCTGTATAACCAACATCTAATGGACCGGTTGTCCCATGATAAAAAGGATCAGCGTTATAGATGTGATAGTTCTCAAATTCAATGAAATATTGCAGAACGTCATTATAAGACCAGCCAGCATTTCCCATCGCTTCCCATAAGTTGAAATCTTCTTTGTTTCCTCTCACGAACTGTTTCGCATTTATCACACTGGATCCGCCAAGCACCTTTCCTCTGGGAGCAACACAAGAATTGTTCCTCATTCCTGAAATACAATGAAATGACATTAATGCAATATTCCAAATCATATGCTTTTTAGAAAGAAAGTGAAGTAACCCAATCAACCAAAGTACGTCTTAAAGGCGTCTTTAAGACGTACATGTCGGGACATAAGTACGTCTTAAAGACGTACATATTACGCCCAAGAGACGTCTTTAAGACGTCTTTCAAACGTACATTTTCCACTAATATGTACGTCTTCAAGACGTCTTTTTTAGGTGTTTCTGGTCCATGACCTCAAATTGATCTTTCGAATTACGGAAAAAATCACATAGTTTCAGTTAATTTTCACCTGTGCACTGAAGTTAGCAACAAGTGCAGACAAGCAAAAAAAGGGAAATAAACGACTTCATCAAACGGTAGACACAAGCGGTCACCCATTCAAGTACTAACCGCGCTCTTTCTTGCTTGACTTCGATGATTATACCATACTCACTTCTTCTGTTACTCTGTTTGTTCTATATTTCACATAACAAGCTTTTACTTAGTTCAACATGTCCTTGTGTCTGTTTGTAATCAAAACGTGCAAGTTAAATTTGACTCACTTTAAATCGTCCGATTGATTTGAAATTTGGCAAGTAAATATTATTCCGGTGACAATTCGTTGTGATATTATTATTGAATGGAAAAAACAGAATGGCGGATCCAATATGGCGGACGATTTTCTCATTGATTTTGTTCCGATTCGAATCAAAATTCAATATTCAAGATGGTGAATCCAATGTGGCATATGGTTTTCTGATTATGGTCTGATCTGATTCAAAATTGGCATCTGAAGGATTTCGGGATCAGAGATTATAATTCCTTTTGTAGAAAATGAAAAATCCGAGATGTCGGCTTCAAAATGGCGGACGAGTTTTGTGATTATAGTCCGATTTTATTCAAAATTGATTACTATGGGACTTTTGGGGTCGGAGAATATGATTTTTTTGTAAAAATTCGAGAATCTAACACGAAGGCTCCAAAATGTCGGACGAAAAAATTCAAAAACATCACTTTTGTTGAAAATAAAAAACTGAACAATTGAAAATAAAAAACGTGAAGAGATGACATTTTGTTTTTCTTCAGAAAATAACTTACATTATTGTTCTATAAGTCGAATTGACGTACTGGAATGTACGTCTTTAAGACGTCTTTTATACGACATGGGAGAAACGACGTGGATACGACCTAAAATGTACGTCTTAAAGACGTAAATTCGTGGACGTCTTTAAAATGTACATGGATTTACATCTTAAAGACGTACTTTATACGTCCCTGGACGTAAAGACGTAAGTAAGTCGTGAAATGTACGTCTTTAAGATGTCTGGTGCTGATTAAGAAAGGTGTAGCTAAATGTAGGTAATACTGTCCTGATAAGCGAAACCACCGTGAATGTAAAAAGTGTTGAAGCGAGATAGCTATATTAGGAGCAGCTAAGCCAAAATGGTTATTTATTATTCAAGGTGAAAATGTAGTAGAATTCAGCTGCAGATTGTGTGAGACAAAAAACCGTGAGCTAAAATTAAATATTTTTCTCGTGTATAATATCCATTTTTTTGTGACAGGAAAAAGGACGAATCAATATTAGGAAGATATTACATTCTATCAAAATCTGAAAATTATCGACATGAAATTCGAAGTTTTTAACAGAAATGACACCTGCGTTGCAGGCATCTTTACACTGAGAGAAAACTTGAGTTATCATAATTGGAAATCTGATAACCGTTATTACGATATCTGCAATAAATAGGGGACTGATATGTTCATTTGCTACCATAGATAAAGTGAATTTTCAGGTGACTTGTAGTTATGGCAGCTTATTCAATTTGCAAACTTGTATAAAAACACCGCTGCTGAATAACTACTACTTGTTCTAGTTTCTATGATAATACAGAATGTCGAATAGGGTTTATTCCCATAAAATGTTGCAGTAACTCCCCACTCTACAGTGGTTATTAGACTATCGACATAAAACAGCATGTTTTTATTACTGGCACAACCATCTTGAGGTAACGCAGTAATACGTCTTATTTTATTATAGTTATCTGATATCTGCATGAAACATGACATTTTGACATGCTATTGTAATATAGCTCATTTTCAACAGTTATCCCAATATTTTTCTACTCTAGTATATTCATCAAACAGTGGTAATAAGGTTATCTAATCAACATTATCCGATGGTATGATGCATTATGAAACCGTGCTTTGAATTACTGCAATGAATAAATATCCTATCCACACGTATCACTTTTCATGATCAAAAGTTATTGTTTTCAAAAAAACAAAAAAATACGTTTAGTCTCTGAATTGAAATATTTGGGTATCTGTGGAAGTTTTTTGACATTACTCATTGATTTTTTCGGAGAAATATCATCTATATGCATTACTGACGAATTTATTAAGAAATGAGAAGTTGAATACTTATATTTACCCTTCCTTCGGAGTTATGATGAGAATTGTCAATAAAACTTTCCTCACAGAAACCCAGATATTTTGATTCAGAATACCATCGATCATTTTGTTTTTGGAATAAACCAATTTTAGGCCATGAAAAGTGGGTATGGAGAATACTTTTTTCATTGCAATGATGCAATGCACGGTGTATTCCACAAATCGGTTCACAGCCAGCACTATAACAAAACTTTGCTACATCACAGACATTCACCTATAAGACACGGCTTTATCGATTCGGACGATCGAAACCATTGAACAATAATTGAACACGAGCACCCATGACCGAGAACAGCAGTGAAATGATCGCGATCTGTATCTTTGTCAGTCCCAATACTAATGAAACACTAGAGCGATTTGAGCCGAATTACGATTGTCGAATGATTGCCTAATATTTGCCATACATGTGAATTGCTAGAGTTATTCGTCAACGTACAATGCTAGAAACCCAAACAGCTATGATTATTGGGACAAACATTATCTGAATTAACCAATGAGCATAATTCACAAAACGAGCTATGTCAATAATAGTTATTTCACCAACTAGTTTATTAATGAGGGCGATTAATGATCGAGATATTTTAACGTGCGAGCGAAGCGAGCGCGTTAATGTTCGAGATCGCCTTTTAATATACAAGTTGGTTACAAAATTTTTCCGTCGACTATATTTCTCATTTCTCCTGCAATGAAGAAAACTTGGTTCGCGAATCCATCATTCATCTGGAAACTGCTAAGAATCACCCAGTAGCCTTGTCACTGACATTAGTGACATTTGACATTTGTTGAAATGATCAACATAGAAAATAAATTCCTTGTGTTATAAAACAGGGATTAAAATCGTGTCAGAAACTTGGAAAGGTGAACCCGTTAACAGAAAATCTTCAATGAAATCCATATTTTCGATTTAAATGCAGATTTCGTAAGTTATAGCATAAACAATGAATGCACGCGGTGTTTGTTTGGTTGCCTATAAAACAATCGTACATTAATGGACAAATCGTTCATTAATAGGGGTCATTAATAAACGATTTCATATACATTAAACTTAGTCGTTAATACGAGGTCGACGGAAAAAAATCTAAATAGACTGGAATTTATAAAATTATCATAATGCCATAACACACCTGCGTTATGATGGTAGCAAATGTCCATTCAAGGGTTTTACAAATGATTTGAGAAATCGATTTTTATAATTACAGATTAAAGAGAATACTGTTGTAATAATAAAATGATCAGGAATAGGAAATTTCCTTATAATGGTTATTACAATCAGAGCTGGGTAGATATTTTTAATATCCAGTTTCTCTCAGTGTATCATTCTTCTGAAGCAGGTTATCTGTCAGTCTGATTTTGTGATTTTATTTTGAAAAATTGCGAACTTCACTCGTTGTTTAGTAATTTACGTAACCGCGAAGTCGAATGAAAGATAAAAGGACTTCAGTTCTTTCTCGGAGATATGGCTAATTTTTTTAGAATTATAAGCACAGCAGAAGCCATCAACAGTTTGTATATATGTGATATATATCCGGAAAAATAGTACTCATTTCTTCCCATAGGGAAAAAGTAATTTATGAAGAGTGACAATTTATAACCTGTCAATTGAGATGAAATTTCAAACTTTCGCGATGTTTCTGCAGAGCAATGATGATTTAGTGTGTTTTAGCATAGTTCGGCCAATGATTTATTTATATATGTATTCATTTGTCCGTACATGTACAGGGTGGCCAACTAAGACTCCAGAGTTCGATTTCTCTGTTGTCTTGAGAGATACAGAAAAAAGTCATGTATCAAAATTGAAGTAATAGTCGAGCTTCACATTTCAAAATTTCTTTGAAATACACAGGGTGTTCCGTAAGGTCACAGCACATCAAAGCTATGTTTTTTTCATTGGAACACCCTATATTTCATTTCATTTCCGAATTTTCCCTGAAGATCTGATTTCAACGACGTATCATACTTAGGGTCTAGCAGTGAAAGTTACTGACATATAGGGTGTGCAAAATCGAGATTTTCCAAGTTCAGGATTGGACATGTAGTCCCTATCTCAACTTTTGATTAACTATCTACTGATATTTAATTGGGACATATACCGGGTGATCAAGAATCTGAATTCTGCACCACCCTGTATTGGTTTCAATTAAATGTCAGTAGATAGTTGATCAAAAGTTGGGATAGGGACATGTGAGCCGTTTTGACCAATAATGAATAGTTTCGACAAAAAAAATTCCTAAAGTTGAAAAATGTCGATTTTTCACACCCTATATCTCTGTAATCATTTCCGCTAGACCCCAAGTATGATACATCGATGAAATCAGCTCTCCAGAGAGAATCTGAAAATGCGATAAAATACAGGGTGTTCCATTCAAAATAACAAAGTTGTTGCTATTTTTCGATAGAAGCGGCAACGTCGCAGAGCTGAAAATATTTTAGATCGATAGATCATAAGCAATTACTTGAATAACCAAATTTTCAGAATGATCTTATGTCCCGTTCTCCGTAAACGTCTAAGGTGCCATCGACCGTGACCCACCCTGTATATAAAATAAATTGCATGTTTTCTAATACAGAATCACCGTCTTGATTTTCGCGCATAATTTCCGGACAGCCTGTATATGCATACATTTTATAGCAAGAGAATACTTTTGTTGAAAAGGAATATTCTCAGATGGATTATGAACATACAAAAATGGATATATATTTATACAAGGTGTTTCATAATCGAATGCTGATCCTTAAGGGCGATAATCCTTGGATGATTTCAAAGAGAAAAGTTCATATCAACATATGTCCTAAACCTCTTAGTTATTGAGCTACAGGGTGATGGAAGGTTCAAGAAAAAAATGAGTTTTTCATCATAATTTTTTATCACTCTTAGATATTGTTATGATATTTTGTATACACCTTTTCATTATCAAGAAGCATTTTTATACGTGGAAGATATTTAAAAATTCTCACCAGTGGCGTCCGTACGGGGTTTGAACTGACAATTTTTGAAGAAAAAATAGTACGCCACTGATTTTTCTGAGAACCAGATTTTTTTTTCCATTCTTATTCATTTTGGAGCAAATTTGGTTCCTAGACTTACTTTCATACAACGTACCGTTTTCGCGTAAAAAAATAAAAACCAAAGAATTTTGTTCCTTCAGTTCTTGGATATTGTTTTTGGTAATTCAGTAGACAACCCACAATGAGTGGAAACACATTTTGTTTTGGGACGAAAATCAAACTTCTACTTTAACCAGTGATGTCCTCGTAGTCCTGATATCGAATGTTTAGTTTAAAAAAACGCTGTACGCTTCTGATTTCAACACCCTGTAGCTCAAAAACTCAGAGGTTCGAGACATATGTTGATATGAACTTCTCTCCTTAAAATCATCCAAGGATCATCGCCCTTTAGGATCAGCATTCAATTATGAAACACCCTGTATAAAGCAATACATTGAGAATTCGCATTCTCTATGTGACGAGAATATTTACTTTTTTTCAGTTCATTCAATAGAAAACAACTACTTTCTATATCTATTGGACACACACGATAAGAGTTTGAAAATAAAATATAAAAACTTCTGAAATAGAGAATTCGCATTCTCCTTCAGACGAAAATATGTATATGCACATATCATTCTGAATATTCAACAGAAAACAACTACTTTCCTGGCTATTTGCCACGTCAAACATTGAATTATATCTGATGAACATTCAAAAGGAGAACATAAAAATAAAGAATGAAATCCTCCGAAATTGAGGATTGACATTCTTCTTGAATGAACTGAAAAGGAGTAAATATTCTCATCACATAGAGAATGCGAATTCTCAATGTATTGCTTTATATAAATATATATCCATTTTTGTATCTTCATAATTTATCTGAGAATATTCCTTTTCAACAATTTCATACCCAATCAGGGGGTTCAAACTTGAACGATGAAAACTTGTGATTTTTATAGACCTCTAATCGCAGATTCGTGATAGAGTCTCAATTCAGAATTTCTTTCCACGCCCTGTATGATGAATATCAATTCATCATACACCCCATACAGGAATCCTATAGTTAAAAACAAATTATTTCATGTGGTGTACCTCAGGGAACAGTCTTGGGGCCAGTACTGTTTATGATATATATAAATAATTCATTCCGAGTTGAATCTGAAGGCGACATTATCAGCTTTGTTGATGATACCGCCATTTTTTACGAAGCTGAAACATGGCCAGACCCAAAAACTAAAATTGAGAGTGATCTTCTGTTGATTAAAAAGTGGTTTGATAATAAACTGTTATAAATACATTTCAAGAAAACATTTTTTGTTCCTTTGAAAAATAATCCGTGTGGTGAAAACATTCTACCAGCATCAACAGCAGGTTCATTCAATTTTCAAGAATGTTCGAATTATTATTGTAGTTTCAATATAAATACAATCACAGAGTGACATATTTGTGTATGGACCAGGTGCTCTAATGGCAAATACCGCGTCAGTGCCAGCTATAGAATCAAGACTTGGAAAATGTTAGGTTAATGAGCACATCAACAATAAGAAAAGCAATTATTCTTTCCTTTCCGTAATACAATGTTTGTCGCTTGATAATCAAATGAAGGTTAACAATATCGTTGTTTGAGACAAAAAACTATTGCTTGCCGTGATTATCCAAAAACAAAGTTATCCATCCCAAGAATAACCAATGAAATACAGATCAAGCAAGTAATTGAATCTTGAAGGCTTCCCTGATCAAAACAAAAAGACTTAACTGAGATGTTAATAATTCCAAAACTGAACTATAATAAGGTGTATTTATATCTCCAACATGGGTATGAAATGCCAAATCTGCTGAAATCGCGAACAAATCAGGTATGCCTCTCAACCCAAATAACCAACCGTCACAATGTTGTTTATTCATCTTCTCCAGTAGATCCTTTTCAGTTCCTAGGAGCTAAAGTTCAACTTTAGCTCCTAGGAACTGAAATTCAACTCTAGCTCCTAGGAACTAAATATGTTGCCTATCAACATACCTATTTTTGTGTCCGTAATAGAAACGTCAATTCAAGAGCTAATTTTGGTATCAAAATGGACGACTTTTGTGTCGGTTGCAGAAAAAAGAAATTTTTCAATACAAAGAAGTGACCCATAGTACTCACCAAGACAAGCTTGTGATTGGGGTTTACCATAGTATCCCCAATTCATATCTGAGAACATTAGAAACGCGTTCAGTCCAGGAATATCAGAGAAATCGTTTTCTGGTCCACCCGCTTCAAGTAGAAGAATTTTCCAATCCGCTATTTCTGAGAGTCTGTTCGCCAAAAGTGTACCAGCTGATCCGCCTCCAACTATAATGAAGTCGAAAGTGCCATAGTCTAGAAAAACAAAAAAATCAACTACGAATTAGTCACAATGCTCAGATAGTGGAATGAAATGTTGAATAAATACAAAAAGCTCGTAGTCAAATAATAATAATTTAATAATAATTTATTCACAACTATAAATATGCATAATACATTTCATAAATCAGATAATCAATATTAGTTGTGAAAAGGGGTTGAAAACAATTAAAATTGATCCTAGTTCAACCCCTGGAATTATATAATTTAAAAAAATTAAATATTTCCGCAATGTAAATGTTACTAAGTTGGCTGTTGAAGATAGAAAATCAGTTAATACTTCATGTATATAGTTCAGTATTTCATGACGAGATTCTTGTATGATTTTTTAAAAGTATCCGGTTTCAAAGATTTCATTTCATATGGCAGTTCATTAAATAATTTAAATACATTATAAGTGAATGATCGTTGGAAATGCTGTGTTTGATGAGGTGGGGGGGAAATATAACTTTTGAATCTTAAATTCAATGTATGTACATCAGTTCTGTATTTCATTTTATTACATAAATAAGGAGGGCATTTGGTGAATATAATATTATGGAATAAATTCACTGCATGAATTTTTCGTCTTTCTTCCATGCTCAACCACTGGGTTTCCTTCAATTTGAAGGAGATACTTCCATATTTGCGAATGCCATAGATGAATCTTAGCACGATTTTTGAACTTTCTGGATTCTTTCACTATCTTTCTTATCTATACACGGTCCATATACAGCATCGCAGTAATTAAAGTGGCTCAGCACCAGTGAATCTGTTAATTTTATTTTCAATGACTCTGACAACAAATGGCGATTAGGGTACAACATTTTCAAGCTACCATACGCCCGTTGGATACATTTATTAACGTGCGGCTTGAAACGTAAATGAGTATCAAATTCGAGACCGAGATTTCTTGAACTTTTGGAGCACTGCAAAGAATTATCTTGAATTTTAACACTAAACACCGATTCTACCAACTGCTTTTGTCTACCGAATATTAATACTGATGACTTTGATGCATTCAATTGTAAATTATGGTTATCTGAAAATGCGATTGATCGCTTTAAATCAGAGTTAATTTCATCTTGAGGTAGTTGTTTATCGCTTGAGAAAAAAGACAAATATAATTGTGTGTCGTCTGCACATAAATGAACAGAACAATGCATCAGGCACGTTGTTAAATTACATGTGTATATACCAAACAAAAGAGGACCAAGTATTGAACCTTGAGGAACTCCGCATACTGAAAGTTGTTTCGTTGAAACACCTTTGCTGGTTTCTACAAATTGAAATCTGTTTGTTAGATAATCCCTCATTAATTCGATCGCATTCTCAGAGAATCCAATGAAATGTAATATAGATATTTACAAGGAATGATTCAAGGTATCAAATGCTTTCGAATAATCAAGAAGCACCAAAGCACTCAATGTTCATAAAATGACCAACAATGGTAGATTTCGGGAGAAAAACAACTACTTTCCTAGCTAATGCGACGCAGAACATTGAATTACATTCTTCCGAAATCTATATGCATCGACTCGTATAAACGAATACTGAAACAAGTGAATCTGTCCTGAATGCATATTGATTTCGAATTATCCAGGCTACGCTAGACACCTAAAGACCAGTTTCGAGCTATTTGGCTGTTATTAAAGCAGGGCTGTCTCAGCCAGTAGTGCTAGACCGCCGACTGAGCGTAGCCTAGCCAAACAAAAATCAAATCGGCATTATATTCCTCCAGAGGTGTCCTTCATAGACAATATGAAAGCAACGCCATCTGAGTAGAAACGAAGGAACTAAATACTCCAAAACTGAAATTCATACAGTGGCTGGTTGCCCGACTGGCGTAATTTCAATTACGAAAAAGCCACAATGCTCAAAGTGGAATGAAACGTTGAATAGATACAAAAAGCTCAAAGTCATATCCACACAATGTTCATAAATGACCAACAATGGTAGATTTCGGGAGGAAAACAACTACTTTCCTGGCTAATTACGCTTAGTCGGCGATCTTAACACTGCTCTAGCTGGAGACTGTCCTTCACTGATGAAAGCCAAAGAGCTCGAAACCGGTCTGTAGGTGTCTAGCGTGGCCTGGCTAAATCGAAATCAATAGACATTCAGGAAAGAATCACTTGCATCAGTATTCGTGTATACGAGTCGATGCATAGATTTTGGGAGGATGTAATTCAATATGTTCTGCGTGGCATTAGCCAGGAAAGTAGTTGTTTTTCTCCCGAAATCTACCATTGTTGTTCATCATATGAGCATTGTGTGGATATGAATTTGACCATTTTTTGATTTATTGAACAAAAAAATAATGGTGGTTGAGCGGAGCTTACCAGTAACGAAACGCGTCATTTTGTGTGACGTTGGGATTCTGCCCACAGTAATGAAATCAATATACAGGGTTTTTTACTTGACGCCGCACGCCAATATCTCGACAATGAATAGGAATATTCAATTTCTGTAAAAAGTAGCGAATGGATGGAATGCAGTCGATTTTTTCGAAGTTCAGAAAATTCAAAGCCTACTGAGAGCAGAGCGTCGCGACGCGCCGAAAATATAAATCGATTGCATAGGCTTCGAAATTACGCGAAATCAACAGTTCATGTTATTCATAAACTTTCTTGTTATTTACTCGAACTTATTCAATTCACTCAATTCTGAGTTAAACCGGTTTATAGTAAATGTTTTTTGATTGACGAAAAATGCGATGATTTTTGAAAGAATGCAATGAATATTAGATACCTACTTTGCAACCATTTTTTATCGCAATTGCTCACAATCGACAGATGCCGTCATTAATGTGTGAGATATTGTCATATTTTGTAACAGGAAATATCCGACTTTGTTCGGTTTCATCAAATCTAACAATAAATATACAGGGTGTTCATTTCAGGACTTCCCACCCTAATTTTCTCGAAATGTGTGTATGTTTTTGAAAAATCCCGAGACACATCAACTACATTTTCGAGGGGGACATGGTTCTAAAATATTTTCAGCCCCGCGGCGTTGCCGCTTCTAACGAAAAGAAGCAACAACTTTGTTATTTCAAATGGAACACCCTGTATTTCATTGCATTTTTAGATTCTCCCTGAAAAGCTGATTTCATCAATGTATCACACTTGGGGTCTAGCAGGAATGATTACAGAGATATAGGGTGTTCAAAATCGAGATTTTACAACTTTAGGATTTTTTTGAGTCGAAACTATTCATTATTGGTCGAAACGGCTTTTATGTCCCTATCTCAACTTTTGATTTACTATCTACTGACATTTATTTGATACAGATACAGGGTGATCAAAAGTCTGAATCTTGAACCACCCTGTATTTGTTTCAAATAAATGTCAGTAGATAGTAAATCAAAAGTTGAGATGGGGACATATGAGCCGTTTTGACCAATAATGAATAGTTTCCACTCAAAAAAAATCCGAAAGTTGTAAAATCTCGATTTTGAACACCCTAAATCTCTGTAATCATTCCTGCTAGACCCCAAGTGTGATACATTGATGAAATTAGCTTTTCAGGGAGAATTTAAAAATGCAATAAAATACAGGGTGTTCCATTTGAAATAACAAAGTTGTTGCTTCTTTTCGTTAGAAGCGGCAACGCCGCGGGGCTGTAAATATTTTAGAACCATGTCCCCCTCGAAAATGTAGTTGACGTGTCTCGGGATTTTTCAAAAACATACACACATTTCGAGAAAATTAGGGTGGGGAGTCCTGAAATGAACACCCTGTATTATGGTTCAATTTAGCGATGATGAAAAAGTAGACATGTTACTGGTGATTGTAGAATGCATGACATGTCGCACGTTGAGAATAATTGTGACAACTCAAAAAAGTTTATTTTTGAGTTAGAACCACCGTCGGATAGAAAATTCTGAGCCCAACACTTCTAAGATTTTGAGACATCTCAAGGTCCAATAGCTGCTGCGTGACATCGCTGGTCACGTTCTTGCACTAGAGGAGGAGTAGGTACTACAGTCGAGCAAGAAAGTGACTTTTTGCGTTGTCACCTAAACTTCGCAGGATACGCCTAATATTCTGACTTTGAGGGCATTTTCATGATAAATATTGTGACAATTACTGGTGTTTGGAGAATGCATGAAATGTCGCACTTTGAGAACAATGGTGTGACAACTCAAAAAAGTTGATTTTTGACTAAGAACCACCGTTGGATAGCAAATTTCGATCCCTAAACTTCTAGAATATCGTGACATTTCAAGGTCCAATAGCTGCTGCGTGACATTGCTGGTCACGTTATTGCACTAGAGGAGAAGTAGGTATACTACAGCCGAGCAAGTAATAAGTGCAAGTAATAAGTGACTTTTTGCGTTGTCACCTAAACTTTGCAGAGGATACTTCTAGTATTCTGACTTTGAGGAAATTTTTATGATAAATATTGTGACAAAAGTCATTAAGTCACCTCATTGATCAAACACAGTTTGGAATTTTTTGGGTTGTCTCGTTATTACATTTTCATTATTAAATGAAATAATGAATTGAATGCAACGAACTTTTGAGTTGTAATGTTAACAATATAGAATATTTCGATTTGTCACATTATTGCAGGCGTTGCACTTGATGAAATGGAGGTAATACGAGCTTTTGTAGATAGAAAGATTGAAATAATTGCAACAAGAAGATAGCCATCGAAAAAAAATAATAGAATAAAACACTCGAATATATATGTAATTTCAATATTTCTCTTTGCCTGAAATATCAAGCTCCACCTTATGTTTAAATTCCAATTTCGAAAATTATATTATAATTCCTTCGGATTGAACATATGAAAAATGTGTGTTTGAAAGAATTCCCAAGAATATATTTGAATTCAAATTTCATTCATCATAGGTATTTTCTTCTTTCAGAAAATTTACCTATACCTTATTCGTGCTTATAGTCACTTATCTTCCCAAACTATGGCATTCCAACTTTATGCAAATTTTCAATGAAGCTTATTGCTATTCATCTCAAAACTTGTCTTTTGCAAATACCCGTTTGTTCCTATTCATTAACTAAAGAAAATAGAAAAACTGAGGAAAGAGGAATATTCATCAACCGGAGGGCATGATTTGGATTTTGCTGAAATGATAGGAACTCAGAGCACATATCTCATTCCAGTCATAAATATAATGGGGTCTACAAATGAAGAAAAATACCTATAATACATGTTATACAGCAATTTTTTCAGATGTATTATCTCAGAAAATTGCTGCTTG
Organism: Phaedon cochleariae; assembly: GCA_918026855.4. Classification (NCBI taxonomy): domain Eukaryota; kingdom Metazoa; phylum Arthropoda; class Insecta; order Coleoptera; family Chrysomelidae; genus Phaedon; species Phaedon cochleariae. The sequence goes on from OU896722.1 coordinate 5,644,138, forward strand.
TCAGTCGTGACATCCTAAAAATTGTCGGATCTGATGAATCAAAACTGTAACATCTCGAAACTTTCTCTTGAAAAATTGGAAAAAAATATTCGGAAATATTGTAACTAATAACTTTCCATGCAAGCTTATGAGATAATAATATAATATGAACTGAATATACTTTTCACCAGCCAGAAACAAATTCATCATCACTAAGAAGTCAAAATTTTCAAAGTCGATTTTCTCGAAACCAATAATTCTGAATTAGCAGATTCGTTCCCGAAACGTCCAAAGATAAGTAAAAATTCGATTTTTCTCTATATACCTTTATTCCTCTTCTCCAAACTTTTTTAATACAAATTGTCACTGACAATAATAAGCTAGTGAATTTTTCTTTCAGGGTCTCTGATAGAACAATTCTTCAAACGCAGTGACATTCTGTGGGGAAAATCATCTGATTTGTCCTAACTATACGTATACTGAAATAGTATTTATATTTTTATTTTATAGAGATGAGGAGAGAAAATCCCAAAGAAGAATCTGGAATCATGAATACCACCACCTTGATTAACTCACAGACAGTTTTTAGTAGTAGTATAGTTTGTGGAATTCGCATCTTGACAACATGCATTTTGTTGACAACCCATGGTGACAGCAAATATCAAACCGAAATTTATGAAAACAGCTTTGAAAATGGTTAACGGTTATGGAACAAGAAATTGAGGAAAAACCCCAAGAAACTATTGATACTGCTTCTGCAGTGATTCTTAACTTGCTGAGAAGGGTGTTCCGAAAAGAAAGCGCAGATCTATGCGGAAAATGTAGAGTTGCATGGTATAAACTCCCTAGGGAGAAAATATGTCATATTATCTCCCTAGGGAATTATACGAGACTTCTGCTTCTCTTTCGTTACCAGAGAAACTAACTTTTACTCACGCAGGCGTAAAAACATAATTGAACGTCTTCAGTTGGATGAAATAATAAAAAATATATCGATATAGTAACTCAATCTCTCGAATTATTTACGAACTCGTTTGGCTATATAAAGTTGGTAGAAATATATTTTCTCACAAGCAAATAATTCGAAGTTAAATGTAACTGTAATTTGATTTGAATGAAACACAGACGTTTGATTGGTCAAAAATGATGGGTGTGAAATTTTCAAAAGAGTTTCCACTCACCATGAATGCATCTCTCGTTTCTCAAATCACCAATCAAGATACTATTATCTTGTGGTAAAACATATGCATTGGCTGCCGTAATATTATCACGAACCATGCGAATAAAATCTTCTTCACTATAATATTGATGAGTGATGGTTGTGTTGCCCGAAATAAATATTAGGAAAAATATCAAACAACATTTTAGTAACATGATGATCGATATGGAAGTTGAGTCGGGAATGAGGTGTCTACATTCATAGAAGATATATTTTAGAGCGTTATCTATACAATTTTATGAATAATAATTCAGATGATCATTCAAGCATTGAAACTATGTCGTAGGAAATTGCAGGTAAAAGTTCGGAGAGCTACCTTCGTTCTCATTATAGTCCCACATGGAAAAGTTTTTCTACAAACGTCAGTAAAAGTATAATTTTTGACGCATGCTGTCAGTGTCTAAAATGTCAGTTTATGACACTGGTGTTAAAAGTAAATCACTTTTAGCACTAGTAGTAACCCTGATAGCACACAACGTCTTGAGGACGTCCCTATTTGGTACCATCATTCACGTCCGAATGTCCCGAACCAAAAATAAGTATCCTTGGAACGTCCCATCCCGTACATCTCATGCAATGTCCGAGCAAGGACGTCCACGGGATGTCCCAACTGGTACATCATTTCAAATGTCCTAGAAATAGCGTCCCACGTGGTACATATCATAGGATGTCCATGCAAGGACGTCCTCGGCATGTCCCTGTTGGGATATGATTTTAAAAGTTCCTTTATGGACATCCATCGGATGTCCCGAGTAGTTCATATTCTGGCATGACTTCAGATCTTATATATAATGCCCCTTTAAGACAACCATGAAATGTCCCTGATGGTACATCCCTTCAAATATCTCTGCACAGACGCCCTTGATATTTCCAGGATCGTATAACAATGGAAATGTCCCTTAGGGACATTCTTCGAATATCCATTAGGAATATCCGTCGGATGTCCTGATTGGTACATGAACTGTACTCTTTCAATGTCCTAGAAATAACGTCCTATGGACGTCCCAGTCGGTACTTTCAATATGTTGTCCCTGCGAGGACGTTAACTTGCACCTCGCCGACGAATGATTGCTCGTAGACTATGCGTACTCCTTGTTAATGTCCTTCACGTTTGTCCATTGGACATACTTGGGAAACTTTTGAGGACCTTCTACGGACCATCAACTGAAGTGGATGTCCTAATCAGTTATGCAAGATCTGGTTCTAGAGGGACCCAGAAAAATTCAAATTCAAGAATAATTCGTACATCCCTGGGACATCCAATTGATATCCCTCAGCGTTGCTGATAGGTTGTCCAATGGATGTCCAAAGGATGTCCTCTGTAGTGCTTGATGAGGAATACTGTAGGATTTAGGTACCAAATTTGAACGTCCTATGGACGTCCTGAATGTCCCGACAGGACGTCCTAAGGATATCCATGAGACATAAGTGTGTTATTAGGGAAAGTGATTTATTTTTATGAGAAAATATGTGAACATAATTCAAAAAGTGTTTATTCAATTGAAAGTACAATTAGCGGAACTACAACTATAATACGAAACTCCATGGCCAGTCTCATCATTGGTAGATGTGAGAGAATTTATTTTCGTGAAGCTTATTGTACCTACCAGGGCAGAGAGCAATATTATCTGCCGAAGTTTTCGACAAAATTTGATCTGCAATGGTCTGTTTCCTTTGTAGCGAGTCTCCTATATTACCCTCTGCTACTGTACTGGACTTCCATCCACCATGTTTTTTAATTGTAGTAAGACTAGCACCAGAGTCCGCCAACAAACTAGCTGAGGAACGTCGAAAACAATGTCCAGTATATAGATGGGAATCAGGCTAATTAAGAAATCCGGAAATTTTGGCAGGCATATCTTACCAAATGTGTTGATTCCAACTGGAGTCCTGGCACATTTAATGCATTTTATAAAAACTCTAGACTGATTAATATCCACTGGACAAAGGGCTATGTACTTTTTGTAGTAGTTCATATACAATGTACCACTTACAACAAAGGTGCGTTGTACATTAATTTTTGTGTCTGGTATATGCACAACTAGTGAAGTTCCGGAATCCTCGATATTATTTATTGTCAAATCGCACAGTTCTTCTCGACGACAGGCTCCAAAAACACCAAAAATCGCAGCAACTTTCTGCATTAGATATATTTCATCTGGGGCTTCTGCGAGAAATTTGTCGATTTGTTCTCTTGTCAATACTTTTGACTTTTTCGGTCGATATACTTCACCCTTTCGCTTCAAAAAAGCCACAAGCTTGTGATATCTGCTTATGTCATGATCATTTCTGTTCATCATCGACTTCAACATAGAGTAATTCGACCAAAGCGTTGACGATTTCCATATTTTGGACTTTTCTTCGAAGTATGCAAGAAGCACTTTTTCACTGGCCTCCTTTCCACTGACATTTTTCTGATCACACCATTTCAAGAAACGTTCGTATGAAAACTCGTACTGTCGCTTTGACTTACTAGACAATAATTCTAAAATTGGCAGCTTCTTCAATGTGCGGCGGAAGAAATTCATTTTCTTAGGCACTTTCCATCAAGGAACGAAGAAACGAGAAAGAATAATTCGTGATTTATTGACGTTAGTTGTCAAGAAAGATAAATCCACAAATTCAGTTTCTGTTTACCTTGGTAACTTGTTTCATGAATAGATTAAATTGAATTGGATTCAAAACTGATAATCTCGAGGCTGTTATTTAATCAATTAATAAGTAATGTAAAATAGTTATGCGTTAATTTGGACTTTTAATGGTGTTTGTAGAAAAAATAGTGCATGATATATGTGCTAAAAGTGTTATTTTTCTTTTGTTCGAAGGGATGGAACTCCGCCTTCGGCGTCGTGTCCCAAACTCACCTTCTCACAAAATAAGATGTCACTTTTGGCACCTATATCGTAAATAACTATTCTCCACGACAAAACAAAAAACTACGTGTACTTATAATATTTAAATTTTTGCTATTGATTGTCAAAGTTAGACGAGTTGAACCAGAGACACCCTACCCTGTATAATAAAGATAACTGTAGATCAGAAAACCGTTGCTATCTATTCGAACTTGATGAATTGGAACAAGGCATCAAAATTCATGAACTCATCATCAGCATAAGTATATTATTCAAAATGGTAATATAGATATTCAGGCAGTAACCGATATACCTATATTATGAAACAGGGTTATGACCTGAAAATATTATATTCAAATGAAATTATGAATATGGGGAAATACGTACCTATTGAATGTAGGTATACTTTATGCACTTCAGGGGAGAGGTACGGGGACTTCAAATCTCACATTTCAGGAGCTGAAGTGGCACTTCTAATCCCACAGTGATCAGAACTGTATAATCAAATACTGTCTGTATAGGTTAATCGAGGAGGTGGTACATTCATTTCACTTGATGTTTTGGGATTTCCTCTCCTCGTTTCTATAAAATAAAAATATGTCTATTATTTCAATACCGGGTGACACAGGAGACATGTAGCAGCGTGTAGTTTTTTTATTTGGAGAGATAAAATTTTGAAATTCACAGGGCGTATATAATAAATGGTAGCGCACCATACAAACTTAACGACAATGTTTTTCAACCACCTGTTTGACCGGAAGTGACCCCAACTTTTTTTTTCAAATGTCACCCTGTACATTTCTTCAGTATATCTATTTCGCCTTGAAATTCTCTATCCAACCATGTATCACACAGTGGCATTTATTTCTCAATTCGCTGTCGAATTGCTTTTTATTCAAAAAGAATAAGTTGGCTGTGACATGAATTCGATGATATATCGACACTTGGTCGTAGGCTTTGAAATCTAAAGATCATTAGTAAACCGATATTATTCAAAATGTTTTTATATTCTGATCAATGTCTGCAGGTTGTCAATAGCTTGTTTGAGTCAAGATGAAAACCTCCGAAAATAACTCATGATATTGAGGAATCTAAGATAGGAACATATTTTTTCGAATTCAGCTACTCGTACAGAAACAATCTGTCTTTTATTTTCGCCATGTACCTATCATACATGATCGTCCCATTTGGAATAATGAAACTGAAATTGTTCCTCATATACGATGATCCACAGGGCTATCAGTCTATCAATTTTTTTATAATCATTTCACTTAGTAGGCGGTGTATACCTACACAAAATGTTTTATGTGTTTGACAGTTAATCGATTGCCTCAATAATTTTACTTCTTCATTTGTGTGTTGATTAAAATTGCATATTATCAATAAAGACGGAAATTGTATCCACGAAACGAAAAAGTCGATATGTTGTTGTTGTTGAAAAAAAAGTTGTGGTCACTTCCGGTCAAACAGGTGGTTGAAAAAAATTGCCGTTAAGTTCGTAAAGTGCGCTACCATTTTATTACTTAGGTATATACCCCCTGTGAATTTCAAAATTTTATTTCTTCAAATAAAAAAAACTACAGGCTGCTACATGTCTCCTGAGTCACCCGGTATATTTGTAGTGGGACAAATCAGATGATTTGCCCCAAAATGTCACTGCGTTTAACAAATTTTTCTATCGGAGAGCCTAAAAGAAAAATCCAGTAGCTTGTCAGTGATGATTTGATTAAAAAATGTTTGAAGGAAAGAAATATAGATAGGTATATTGAAGAAAAAAGGATGAGAGAAAATTCGATGTTTTTTCAATGTATCTATATTTCTTTCCTTCGAGATTTTCAAACATATTGTCACTGACAAGCTACTAGATTTTTCTTTTACACTCCCTGATAGAGAAATTTGTTGAACGCAGTGACATTTTGGGGCAAATCATCTGATTTGTTCAACTACGAATATACAGGGTGTTTCAAAAAAACCCTGACCTCCTTACTAGGGTAGGTAGAACACTGCAAAATGAGTTGGATTTACTCAGTAAAAAAATTTCGTAACGGCATCCGTTATCAAGATACAAGGTGTTGAAAAAATTATTTTTCTACACATTTTTCAAAATTATGTCGAAATTATAATGACACATTGTTGTGAAATTTTGTATGGATGTTTCTTGGAATCTGACACATCGCATGCATTTGTTTTAATATCTGACTCTCATAGAGGGCGCTAGTTGCACGGTTCGTATACCGAGTAGTTTAAAACAGCATAACTCGTTTGCGGTTAGATTTTTCAATCCAAATTTGATGTGAACTTGAACATCATTTAATTCCACACCAAAAAAGTACTCCTGGTAAAACTCGATATTGACGTGTTCCATCTTCCGAATATTTCGATTCGAAAATGATGAAGTGATAACTGTTGCTGGTCTATGTATTAGAGTGGGTGTGATGAAAAATTATCAGCTATTTATTGAAAACCGAAAACAACAATACATTTCTGATGCTGAACTCATTGATTTAACAATGAATCACAAGAATAACATCGAAACAGATTTGACTAAGAACATGGATTACACAATTTTGTTGTATCATGAACAAAAAGTCTATGCTACATAGGTGAATTCACGTCAAGAGTTTTAATACATGATCGCGTACATCACTAAAATAACCTAAATCCTCAACTGTTGAGAAGAATACCTAATACATTCTTAAGAAAAGAATATAGAATCGTTTTTTCTTCGAAACGTAGGACATTTTGAACACTTATTCTAATAACTATTCAATATTTCATGTTTCCAGTCAAATATCTCTCAATTTTCTACTTATGATTCTTTGTCCCATCAATAACAGAACTTCAGCACAAGAATAATGTTATCGTTTTTGAATCTGAATAAAAAGGTGATTGAACTCAATAAAATTCATTTTATACGAGCATCAGCTATTACTCCATTATTTTCAAATCGAAATATTACGAAAACGGAACATAGTATCGAGTGTCACCAAGAGTACCTTTTTGGTGTAAAATTGAATGATGTTCGAGCTCATATATATCATATTTGGATCGAAAAATATAACCTCGAAAAAGTTATGTTCTAAACTACTCGGTATACGAACCGCTGCAACTATAGCGCCCTCTATGGGAGTCAGATATAAAAACAAATGCATGCGATGTGTCAGCTCAGACATTTCCACAAATATCCATAAAATGAACATCAATGGTACACTGAGAGAATTTTCAATATTAGTAGTTAAAAAAATTGCATTATCACAGCAAAATATCTGCATAAATAGGCGCCAAAGCAGTTCATTTGCTAAAATAAATAAAATCATCTTGCTGAATAAAGATCTCTATTTGATGTGAATAAATAATTGCATTGTTTAGTACTTGCCTGGCACAATAACGCAATTGTGCTATCGGTAATAGGTGGTATATTTATCCTTATTACCCTAACAACACGGGATCTTATTGCTGATGGTACCCCAGCGAACATTGAACTAGCGGGAGAAGTCCGGCCTAGTGCAGGCTTGTCTGGGAAAGTGACGATGCCGGGGTATTGGTAATGGGCCAATGATTTTCATATGCCAAGTAACCATCAGTTGAAAATACGGTGATGGCCTTGTGATGGTAAGATGTCTGGAACTAATTGAATACTTACGAGATCTGGCCCTTTGCTGGCCAATTTCATGTTCGCTACTCGTCCCCCTGGTGGAAGTTCTGGGAACGTCAACATCAACAATCAGCTGATCAATATTAAATGTGACTAAGATGGCTGACTCTCGTGAGTGGTGATCGCGTACTAGTTTGTTTATTTCGATGAATTATTGTGCTCCTCTCTTTCCCTGGTGGTTATTTATGATGGCAGGAGTATTCTCAATTGATAATGATAGATGACAGATTCTCCAATCATGATGATATTGAGTATAAGTATCAATCTATACCTACATAGTGTTTCGAATTGAATTATTGAATGCATGTGTTTGGTATCTCGTAACCTCATATACCTAACCCAGGTAACACGGTACTCTCCGCGATATCTCTAAGTAGTTATCTTCAGGATCAAAATGCGAAATCCTTCTGCGAGGTATCAAAGATCACTATAGGCTGTCACCATGGGAAATACTCTCTGGAGTCGTCCGAAAGAAATCGCGGAGATCTCGCCTCAGATTTGATATATTCCTCATTATTGCGAATCCTTGAGGTTATTTATAACAGGAAATGAATAGGCATTTCTTTCTGCGAGCACCCAAGGAAATCCTGGACGTAACAAGATCGAGAATTTCCCATTGCGAGCTCCTAAAGTAATCACAAACATAACCTGAATAATTAATGAATATTCCTACAAAAATAATGAGTTGTTTTTTTCAATAGCCTCTATAATTCAAATACTGGGTGTCCAAAGTTATCGTTTACAGGCAATATCTCGCCTATTTGTCAAGATATCAAAAGCATTAAAAAACTGCATTAAATGGCATTAAATAACCTTCCTAATGGCTTATGAAGAATGTGATATATTTGGCAGCTCCCGGATGGTAGATACTGATCTAGTAGCATATTGTCTCTGAAAATTGCGTGTCAATCTATTTGGAATACAACGATATAGCACATACTTTGTGTTTTTTGTTCTTGATTACAACAAAAACATGAACATTTTGTGACTTTTTTACGTTACTCAAATGACAAATTGCTTTCACCCATGTGTTCAAGAAGTTCACAAATAAGAAGTATGGATCGCATTTTTGTTTCAAAATATTAATGACAGATATTCCATTTTGAACTGCAGAACATCAATCATTGCAGACGGTACCTACCTAGTGTAATAATTAATCTAATTTCATTGTGGGACATTTTTACGAACATGGGAGGAGGCAATTTTCAATCGATGTAACGTAAATGAGGTCAAAAAATTGTATCGTTAATGTTGTTATTAATGAACAAAATACAAAGTACCGATGTGCTATCGTTCATTCCCGAAATAGGATGATTGGCAATTTTCAATGACAATATACAGGGAGTCCATTAAATGAAAATTGAGGAGTTGCTACCAGGTGGCTGTCCAATCTTATACACTTTTTTTTGAGTCATAAAGAAAGTTCTCTGATGTCATTTGAAGCATTTTTACTATTTTTTGTTCATCTTGTCGAGTAAGCAAGTTTTTGCCGGTACCTTTACGATAACTTGGGACACCCAGTATTAACATGAAATGGGAGTCATTAATCTATGATAATAATAATTGTACACTAGATACTAGATTTTCTTACTGATTATTTCAAATTGTGCAGTGAATTAATGATAATTGATTATCTGCTCTGACGAAAAAGACAAAAATGTTCTAATTCAGGTGGGATCGAGAATCAAATATCTACCTCAAATTCGTGGGTAGATATCGGACGACCTTTTTTTTTTAAAGGATACCCGGCCAACTCCTCGGAGATTTTTTCAAGTGATAAAGTTTACTTGATCAATGTCTTGCTATAGAATAATATATAATTAAAGCTCATTACGTTGATCTAACTCTAAGTTTGGTAACTCAATCTTTTTCGCTGAAATAAATATCCAGTAAATTTACCTCCACCCCAAACAATATAGCTGGCGCTAGTTATACTTCGCAGACAGGAGACTGCTGATAACCAATGACTTCTCAAACATTGAACACCTTACCATATTAGTGGCGAGCATGTGGCGAGCATGTGGCGATTGATGCAAATATCGCTCTTAAAGGCCTCGTTATAAGGTGATGTGCACGGATTCTTGAACAATTCATAGTTGCGAGCAATTGAAGAGTTCGCTATTAGTAGTTGATGCGAATTTCCCAAAGTTCTCTTCACAAGGCGATTGGTGCGAAAATCTCAAACAGCTCGTAGTCGCGAGCACTCAAAGACCTCGACAGAAGCAATTGATGCGAATCTCCCAATGTCCTCGTCACAAAGCAATGTATGCGAATTTCTCAAACAGCTCATAATTGCGAGCACTTTCAGTTATCGCCAATGGCGATGGAAGCGTATATCTCAAAGTGCGCGCCTGAGGGCATTGTATGAGAATTTCTGCGTGCGATATCTCCAAGACCTCGCTGAGCTCAGCCTAGGTGGCGGACATTTGGCATAGATATAGCACTCTCGGCGATCTCTCAAAGAAGTTACAAAAGGCATCACAATTTCCTAAAAGGATTTCTTCAAGATATCTTTAGGACCTCTTTGTGCTGGCTGGGAATGATCATAATAATTGGAGTGGGCTGTACTTCTCCAAAAGCAACTATCATTTTTAACTCGTTTGTTGCTATCAAAAGCAATCTCAGGTTATGTGAACCTATATATATCTCTATATTGAAAAACTGAATAAGAATAAGGTGTCAGCTACAGAAATATCTGTTCCAAGAAAATGATGAGAATTGAATAGCTCCATGCTAACACGTCATCAGATTATATTATCAAGTTATAAACTCACGCAACTCATAGGCCACATATATAAACAAATGATGCATTTTATACTTCAGAAGTACCTCACAACGAAGAATCGACTTGAAAGGAATGCTACCCAATAAGATGTGGATACCACATACCAAACCAACCAGTAAGCAGTCACTCCGAGAAGTTTCATCGTTGAAGAACAGAGAGGTTAAGAAGATATTATTGTGTCATTCATAAAATTGTTTTCTTGAAATCTGGTATGATGAGAGGGTTATATTGTGAAATAAAAAGGTACTAGAACTTTCAGATCCATTGGACCCCTAAAATCCCTACCCCTCCCCTACCTCGATAGTATGTAACCAATGTCGTTAATTGGCCATTACCAGTCCCATCATTTATGTATTTGCTGGGCTTGCTATGGGAAACTCAATGTGTCGATTATGTTGTACTGGCCTTTTGCCGGCGAACTGAATATGTTTGCTGGGAACCCAGCACTGGGACCAGCTGCCGGCCGCAGTGTACTGATATATAGAGTCCCGCATATGGGACCATTTACTGGGCCGCTGATTTCAGGTATGGGAAAAATATATTAGGCCATTGATGCCCCATATCAAAATGTTTGCTGGGACATATCCCGCTAAGGTCCTATACAAATGTCCCAATGTTTTAGACTTAGGTACGATATCCCATCACAGAGATGTTTTCATTGGGTGTTCAAGAAACATCCCATTTGATCTTTTTTTATAAACAATATCATGTTTCCATATTTGCTAATGATGATTGACATGATTGAACAGTTCAAACAATTGTGACATTTGAAACATAGAAAAGTTGGTAAAAAATGGAAATCAAAACTGTATTCGTACTCATATACTTATACCTATACCAAAGCCGGCTAATTTCATCGATAACAAATTGAAATAATTATAAACTAAAGATAATCCTCAATAAGATTACCAAAGTACCTGCTTAACTTCACCCAGCGAGCACAAACATCCCTGGGATGTTTTGGGATGTTTTGAAAATGTTGGCATGAAGATGTTATTTTGAGACGTAATATGCACTGACCAAAGAGCAGGTCTTTGAAGGATATTGAAAGTATTGTTTTTGTTCTTTTGTGCCCTTTCTTTGTTTGCCCCACCACAACGTCTCATGCTTACGTCACAATACGATGAATTCTGATTTGTTTTCGATTTTGTTCTTCTTGTTCGCAATTGGCATTCGCGTTTTGCAGCGTGTCACGCTTACATCACGCTGCTGATGAACAGAAAGGAATTTGGTGAAGTTTATTGTGTTAGAAGACTTATTTAGTTTGTAATAATGACCATCAGATGCAAGATGTGTTGTTCGGTGCCTCAGTGTAATCAATATATAAAAGTACGAATTCATCAACACACGCAGCTTCTCCGCAGTTGCAAAATTATGCATTGTGGAGAACATTTCAAGAATTGGGAAACCGATTTCCAATTATATGTCGGTAATGAAGGTAATTTCATATCAAGAAAATATTTTTATGTTCAATCTATTTTTAATGCATTTTTTCTTTCAAGGGAAATGGAATCCTAATGCAAAAGTTCATTTTGACAAAAGGCTTCAGAACAGTACCTCGAAAATGGTTTTTTTACAGCGATTTAATGTGCGCAAGACGCGTTGAAAATGTTCTGTTGTGTCCATGAGGAGCCTTTAAAAAGAACTAGGGAGAAGGTAGTTTTGTGACATATCAAGGACATCTCGATAATTGCCGCCTGCGGCGGACATTGGCTGTTCTATAATAGTTCTATTCATGTGTGAACAGAACATCGCAGTGGAAGTTCAATGTCTCGAAATCTCGTACTTTTAACATCTCTGAGATGTTTTTGTGCTCGCTGGGCATGAATCATGTAATAAACGACAAAATCGAAATATATCTCTTCAGAATATTTATTGCTGAATTCATGTGTTATGCCAGCCGATAGAAGGCGGTACAACTACGTTGCTGAGAGTTACCAACAGCCGTCGGCCCAGCGCAGTAGTGTACCTACGTTCGCCTCAGCTCAAGATGGCCGCCGCCGGAAGTGACGTCACAACCGTTCCTGTGGTAGAAGGTGTTGGCTGCACGGGTGACAAGATGGCCGCCGCCGGAAGTGACACGTGACAAGTGACAGATGACAAGTGACAAGTGACAGACAGATGACAAGTGACAGATGACAAGTGGCAGATGACAAGTGACAGATGACAAGTGACAGATGACAGACAAGTGACATATGACAAGTGACAGATGGCATGGAACAAAAAGAGTGACAGATGGCATGGAACACAAAGAGTGACAGGTGACAGACGACGAGTGACAAATGACAGACAAGTGACAGATGACATAGAACACAAGGAATGACACGTGGAAGTACTCTGAACTTAGCCCCCTAGACTCTGGACTCTAGTGCTTATGGGCGTGGACATTCTTCTTCTTCTTTTTGAAAAGTGGTGGATGACGTCACAATCTATTGACTGTGCTCACCAGATTTAGGTTGGTATTACTACAATTGGTAGCACTTTGTTTCAAGGTCACCCGATATGCATGTTGCAGATGGCCGATGAGTCATCCTTATCTCGACTTCATGGAACAATGCCTCCTTTGTTTGCCATATGTTATCTAGCCTTCCTCTAGAACAATGCCGCCTTTGTTCTCTCTATGCCACAGCGTTTCTTGGAATTCCGGCTATTGGATAATTCGCGACGCAATATACGAGAACAATGCCGCCTTTGTTTGCAGGTGTCCGATTACGTAACAACCTCATCCGATTGCATCATCCTTATCTGTGTGAGAACAATGGGTCCATTGTTCTGACGCAGGTGGCCGATGAGTCATCCAACAGACATGTTCAAACTTGTTGTTGTCACGAGCCATCAATCATGGATATTGGATGTATCTCAAAGCTTATATCAGCTGTGCGCATGCGTAGCTACCACTACCACTATTCAGACTTGACCTTTGAATCAGTGTTACAATGTCCTTGGACGAGTACAGAAGCAAGTTGGAGGAATTTGGGGAGCGGGTTCGACAGCTGAACAAAGACATAACATTGTACGAAGATAAAACCAGAGTATTGAATCAATTGGAGAATCTGAGTTTGTGGGATAAAGTTTTCAGCAGCTGTGGAAGAGTACCAGCAGTAGAGGTGCCTGTTGAGCAGAGACGACACATCCAGCCTCAAAATGTCACGGGTGGCATTCATAGTTCTGACAGCAATTTTGAATAACGTATTGTATACAAATGTTCCCAACGATGTCAAGAACATGGCGATATGTTTCAATGACTCGAAAGAAGATTGCAATCGATCATCGTGGACAGCGATGCGAAATAAGTTGGTGAACAATGGATGTCTACCAGTATTCTACAAAGAGATACCAGAGACGAATAATTCCTTCTTCAAACTCAAGTTGATGTTTTCCGGTGGATCTGAAGAGGATACCGACTGGCAAACTATAGGAGCCCCCACAACAGGAATACAGAATGAATTTAATAAAATGTTCATATTACTAGGTTTGACATTAGCAGCTACGTTCGTTTTGATTGTGAAAGGCCTAATGAAAGCTGGGTACATATATCGTGAATAAAATGATGGAACTTATACAAGGTGTTTCAATAAAACTCCCATCCTTATCATAATGTTTATTGAGCCAAACACAGTACATCTTCATTTAGGTAATATTACATTTATAAACCACTGGTAAAGTTGATCAACGTTCCGCTGGGCACACATATATTTTCCATTGGCGTGGTTGGGACAGTACGATATAGTTTGCTGGTAGGTTTTACTGGAACAGGGTGTTCCATCATACAAAGCAACATCGTATACAGTTGGGAATACTTCAAGTTCTTCACATTTCGTCTTCAAAAAGTCAGCTTTCTGATTGCCCCTCACGTACATACATTCAACCGAATGCAAGAGATATTTTTCCAAAATGTTGTTCAGTTCCGTATATTCAACATCACCAGCATCATATGGTATTCCATGGACGAATTTCTCCACATAACATGTAGTTTTCTTGTCACGTCCACTAATGGTAGCAAACGGTGTAGGCGGTTTGAATAGGAAGTTGGATCTCTGGCGGCCAATTTGAATGGTCAGCTCTTTCGGGTGAAAAACACTGTCAAGAGTGAAGCCTTGAATGTCGACAAGTGCGATCCTCATGACGGCTGACGATCGAATGCGAGCTCGAGCAGTTTGCAGTTGGTAATTATACTCAAATCAAGGTTCTGACGACTTCCGTTAGAGGGAAGTACTCTAGCAGACAGTCATGTACGATGATGCAATAGGCTTTGGTGTCAGCAGGGAATCCTTTATCGGCTTCGATTTCAAGCTTTATATCAACTGTCGATGATTTCATGGTCTCTTCCTGCCTCGAGCAATCAATCACAAATAATGCATGCTGTTTGAATTCCCCATAATCCAAGATTGGGTGAACCTCCGTCGAATGTGAATAGCTCGAATAGAACCTGGTATAGTTGTAGTAAGCAAGGGTGTAGTCTTGTTTAGCGAAATCCAGCTGCATTCTCTCATTAGGCCAATATTCACCATTAAGGGCTAATCTGATACTAACTATGCTCGTGTTATCAAAGTGAGTAGCATCAGCTTCTGCATTGTCACGTTTAGATTTCTGGAAGCACACAATAACGTACCGAGGACGTTCCACCGAAGCGCTCGTTTTGACTGCCCAAATTTCACTTTTTGCGCCGTTTGTAAGAGCAGGCAATTGGCTGAGGTCCCATTTCCTGAATGGAATCAGTATAGGTGTATCATTTTTGATGGGTTGCATCAGTTGTAGTTTGATTTCATCGTTCGGAAATACGTGCTTCACTTTTAGCACTACACTATGTATTTGTACTTCAACTGTAGTAGTAGTAGTGGTTGTAGGTCCATTGGGGAGTTCCTGTACTATCACGCAATCGTTATCATTACGAGCTCGAATCAGTCGGATTGTTTGTTTTCCATAGGTGATTGAGGTGTAGTCATTGAAAACGTTGAACAGGTGCTTTAGTGGTATCAACAAACTGAATGTCTTGTCAATTGCATTCAAAAGCGGTTTATCAGGATACGTCCATCCGGCTGTGGATAAGTGTTTGGAATCATCAGGTTTATAGCACATGAATCCTCGCACACTACTCACGATTCCTGGATCTCTGACTACTTCTATCTCTCTTGCACTCTGCACATAACTGCAAGAATCGAATAGAAATGCTCCACAGTTGGGGGCCAAGTACACATTTCCAGCTCCTTGCACATTCAACGTTCCTTTGATTTCCAGCAAAGACTCATGCATTGCAAAAAATGTGTCTGCTTGATTTATGTTGATTTCCACCATATCATTGTTATTGAAGGATTTGACGTATGGGATGTAGGAGCGATATTCTTCTTTTCGAATAGTTTCATCATATCTGGGCCGACGATACAGATCAAAAATTGGGTTTGTGTGGTTGAATGTTGGTGCTGTTGATTCTTCCGAACGAATATACTTGCGCTTGTTCATTTTTCACTCGTAATCCGATTGCTTGCAGAAAGAGAACGTTTTCTGGAGTGAGCTCCTGTCTCTTTGGAGGTCGCGTTGATACTGAGGAGTTTGTGGTTAATCTTTTATTATCAACTACTAGACCCATTCAACGTTCTTGCAAGTCCAAGTGTAGGGTGCCCTTTTCTCCTCGGAAATTAACAGGTCTTAGGTCCTGATCCAGCACTCTAACGGTAATGTTAGTGATGTCTCTCAGGCTACTTCTCACAGGTAAATAGAGAGGGGTATTTGGACGTTCGTTGATAGCGTAACCAGGATCTACGGTGATGGGGAAGCTTAATATAGTGTGAGCAGGCCTGTCTGCATAAAACGACCCTTCAGTGATGTTGCAATCGAAATGTAGGCTTGATACTTTCAGAATGTTCACAGGACGATCTGAACAGTGAACTCGGCCAGGTTCCAAGATCCTCTTCGAAAATCCCAACAACTCACCAAAGCTGTTATCTTCCTCAAAACTGATGGTATGTTGTCGACTATAGATTTCACACTTCAAAGTATTGTTGTTGGGCTTCAAAGTGAAATCTGCATCAGCTTCTTGAATTTGTCTCCGAATGTAATCCTCAATATTTTCTATCTCATAACAGCCGGTCGGAAACTGAATCTCTTTCAGTACTTCACGATTATCGTTCTCGTAGTAGTAGAACTTTTCACCATCAATATTCGGTATGGAATGATAGGTGTGAAATCCTAGTACAGCTATGTAATAGCTTTTCAGAGGGTGCAGTAGTATCGGTGAGGAGGGTGTGAAAGAGAACTGGTTGGTGGTACTCGTCAAGGTCAACAGTAGAGACATGACGTACCTAATGACACACAGCTATACTTATGAATATTTATTCCAAGACAACTCTACACTTCAAGAAATAATTACAACCATGACATTCAAACTGTGAGCTGACCGGTCCATCAACGTGGGTTCGAGCATCAGGTCTATTATAGTGGATGTAACAAGGCAAACGAATTCTCAGATCAAAGTTCTTTCTATAGTCCTGTGGTAATTTATGCCAAACATCCAAGAGTTCCCAAGGTCTAACATGTTGGATCAGATAGTTGATGGGGAAGAGTGCCAATTCTTCTGCGGAAAAGTCTTGCAACGCCTTCTCACGGTGGAGATATGCTAAAACGGCTTCCATTGTACAGGAACTCCAGACAGAGATGACCACAGTTGATTTGGTTATATTTCTGGAATGGATCGTTATTGTAATAGAGTTTGACTTTGCCCAGATATTGGACAAGTTCTCTCGGTGGCTTCAGGCTACCGAATGAATCGAAATACTCGACGACATCATTTATCTTTCTGTAAGCTACCCAATGAGTGCCTTGGTTCTTTGACATGTCCAAATTTAGGATTGCAGATTCGCGTTGACGGGGTCCACTGCTTGGTAAGTTGTCACGCATGAAAACACCCCGAAAATGTGGGATTCTCAAATATTTAACATACTTTGTCAACTCGACATCATACAACGGTCGATTGGGTAGCTTCATCGGAAGTTTTTTTGCTTTTTCAAAAACAAGCCGAAACCTCCTTTGGCGTTTCTTCTCAAGTACAGTCCTTTGCCAATAGTTTCCATAGCCTTGTTATGTCGATGGTCTTCTTCCATCTTTTTCTTCGCATTTCTAGCGTCAATGACAGTCTTTGCGATTGCTCCAGCACCTCCAGCTAGAGATCCTAGTGCACCAAGAGCAGCAAAGATTGGTAGCAGTGGTAGAATCCCACCGGATTTGGCATCGAAAGGAATTATTCGTGGTATTTTCACTTTCTTCCTTCCACCTGCTTGTTTAACGGCATGCCTAGCAGCTTTCAAAGCAAACGATGCAGCCTGTTTCAAATTGGTCGAGGGATTCTTCTTCAACGTCTTCCCGATTTTCCCCACGATATGTTTTTTGAAAGAACATCCCATCCCGAGTTTGCGTTTCACCTTCATCCCGGAAGTAACTACTAATGCTGCAGCTCTTTCACCGAACTCGGCGTCTCTCGACCTCACACGTTCCCAGGCAGCGTTCTCCAACACCGAATCCGCTTTATGACGTTCTTCCAAAGACGTGTTCTGTGAATATGCAATGTCGTGTTGTTTGCAGGCAACGTCTAAGGGATTGATGCCAGGATCACCACGTGCAAGCCGTTTCTGAAGTTTGGTTCCAGCTGTAACGTAAAATCAGTTATTCAATCTCTAACCTCACTTTTGTACTTACGTCCACAGTATTGATAGCCACCAGGTAGGTGTACCTCGAATGGTAATTTGTTTATAAGAGAATTCAAAACACCCTCTCCCTTGTACACAATCATTGGAGTCTTTGCACCTCTATCACGAGATGATAGTCATTCAACAAGACCAGACGCTACCTATCGAAAATTTGGACCTTCACACGTCACCAAGGACACCGAATAAACATGGAAAATTATTACCCAACTCGTTTCGAGCAATCATGTGTGGACCGAGTGGTTGTGGCAAGACAAACGCCATGCTATCGTTACTCTTCAATCGGAATGGCGCGAGATTCAAAAATGTCTACGTGTACTCCAAGTCGTTGTATCAACCGAAATATCAGCTACTTCAAGAGGTGTTGGATGCAGTGAAGGAGGTGGGATATTTTCCGTACAGAGACAACGATGAAATAATAAGCCCATCTGAGGCGAAACCCAACTCGATTTTCATATTTGACGATGTGGCGTGTGATGAGCAACAAAAAATTCGAGAATATTTTTCAATGTGTAGACACAAAGATATCGATGCTGCCTACCTTTGCCAAACTTACTCTAAAATTCCTAAGCAATTATTGAGAGACAATTGTAACATGGTGGTGCTGTTCAAACAGGACGAGATCAACTTGAAGCATGTGTTTGATGAACATGTCTCTCCAGACATGAGCTTTGACGTCTTTAAAAAATTGTGCTCCGAATGTTGGAGTGTCACATATGGTACTCTAGTGATTGTCAAGGATTTTGATTTGCACAACGGCAGATATCGCCAAGGTTTCGACAAATATATAAAAGTGTAGTCATTCGACATCATGAGGTCGTCAAGTCAAGTCATGCGCAGAAGAAGAATGCCATCCAAACGTGATGACGATCAGGCTGCAGCACGTAAACGGAAAATTGCAGAGCTCACGCGTACAATCAGAAAAAAGTACTTGGCCTTGAAACTGGGTAAATCTGAGGAGGACGAATCGCTGAACAAAATGTTCAAGCCCATATCCAAACCATTGGAAGAAATTGTGAAAACGTCAAAGGCCAATCGTGATTTACTGGCAAGAGCCCAGTTTAGCACCAGTATGAAGAAAGAAGAGCCACCTGAACTGAAAAAAGAAGAAGAACAGGCTCAGCAAACGCAGTTTATTCCAATGGAAGAGGTGGGTGGAACCGGAAGTTTTGTGGATGATGATGATCAATACGAATATGATGATGATATCCTGTTGAACGAAAATATCACTCCAGAACAAAGTATTCCGTATGATGTAATCGATGAATACCTAGAACAATACCCAGTCATGGTGCATCCATATCTCAGAGAACATTGGGATTACAGCGACAAAATAGATCAGATGTATGGTCCAACTTACGATCCTCAAACGTCGAAATGGTTTCTGGGGACGCAGGAAATTGACTTTGATAAAAGAACTGGATTCATAAAGATTGGTGGTAAACAAGTACGAGGAACTCCAGGGGTGTATCAGCTCATTTTCTATGATGATCCTTCAGATTATAACGATGAAGATATGCAGGCTTACAAGGAAATTTTGAAGCTGAGTGATCGCTATATAAACAAGGATGGAAAATTGAAAGGGTCTAAGAGATGGAAGTATACGAACGTCATCAAGCCACTTATTGTACAGATACGAAAAAACAGCGGTAGGCGTTCAACGATTGGTAGTGGTTTGACGTACAACGAAAACCCCGTGGAATATATCTATTGGGACGATCCAAATGAACTCGTAGAACGCTTGAAACTACTCATTGCTTCTAAGGAAGCTGGAAACACATCACTTGATAATGAAATAGTGGCAATCGTTAATGAACTTCGTGAAGCTAACCTTATATACTGAGAGTCGTCAATCATGAGTCTTGACAAGTTCGGCCGCAGATCAGCTGGCAGCAGCGGTAACATCATCGAATTAGTCCAATTGAAACATAAACTCGTCTCATTGGATACCATCATCAGGCAGTCGACTGATACATTGAGAATGATTGATAGCAAGATAAAGGATATTGAAAAGTTTATTTCAAGACATCCTCCAACGGAACATATGGCTACGAAAAATTATGTAGATGGTGTTATTTCACGAATGAGATCTGATTTCAAGCTGGCTGAGAGAGCTGTTGACAGAGAGGAGATATTGAATGAGGAATCGATGGAACAGACACAATTGACCACCAATGAGATAAAAAAATTGACATAAAAATAGTTGATATACCGTTATGGCTTCGAGAGACAAGATTCAACTTGTTAATGAGCTGCATGCTCCAGCTCGCAAAAATTACCCCAGACGACGAACCATAATCAAAGGATTGGACGATTTATGGCAAATGGATTTGGCTGAGATGAGACCGTATGCCCATCAGAATAAAGGATATAAAATGATTCTGGTAGTGATTGACTGCTTTTCCAAGTACCTCTGGACACGCCCACTAAAAACTAAGACAGGAGAAGAGGTTGCCAAATCTTTCGCCGATATATTGGTACATGCAAAGCGCATACCAGTAAATCTACAGTCTGATCAAGGAACGGAATTCTTCAACAGCAAGTTTAAAAAATTGATGAAAAAATATGACATCAACCATTACAACACATTCAGCATTAAAAAGGCTGCCATTGCTGAACGAGTAATAAGAACGCTGAAAAACAAACTATACAAATATTTCAGTCTGAATGGCACCTACAAATGGATTGATATATTACGTCAGATCGTTGATGAATACAATAATACCAAGCACACAACGACTCGATTCAAACCCTCAGAGGTGAACAAGGAAAACGAGAAAGATATTTTACACCAAAGCTTTAGCCATTTGAAAATCGCAGGTCCACGTAAACTGAAAGTTGGCAACATTGTACGCATATCTAAGGCGAAACATATTTTCGAAAAAGGCTATACACCTAGCTGGACGACAGAGTTATTCAAAATTGTCAATGTGAAGATAACCAATCCTGTTACTTACCTACTCGAAGACATGCATGGACAGCCAATCAGTGGCGCATTCTATGAGGAGGAATTACAAAAGACAAAGAATCCCGACATTTACCTCATTGAAAAAGTGCTGAAGAAAAGAGGAAAGAGAATGTACGTCAAGTGGTTGGGACTCGACAAGAAACATAACAGTTGGATAGATAATGTCGATTTAGTGTAGATTCTTATGGAAAATACAGACAGATTTCAACAAGTCAGGGGCCTTTCGTGTGATCATCATGGAGAGATGGAGGGATATAAATAGCTGCTCGAAGCCGGTTTCAGTCTCAGTTTTAATCGACATGTCGAGTCAAGATAGTGGTATATCGGTAGTTAGCAGTAATATCCCATTCTCGCCTATATCCAGTGGTGATTATGATCGAGACGTAGACAGTATGTTGGAAATGTACGAGAATGCAGCCAAAGCCGAAAAACATCATCTGCTCAGCACATCGTTCCCAGTGAGTGGCTTTGAATTGAAAGTCGGTTTGAGTCCAGCCAGAATATTCAGTCCAGCCATAGTTATATTACCTTACATGACACCAAACAAAATATCTTTTGGTGTGTTGGAGTGGAATATCTTCATCGACTTGCTGCGACAGAAATTGATGGATTTCTTCCTCGAACAGTTACCAACCCATGCAGATGAGTATGATCCGATCACCTTTCCATGCGGAGATTTTTGTGAAATCACACAACTCGTGTATGATGATACAAAATTCCTACTGGTCAGAAAACACGAGGTTGAGTTCCACATGGACGAAAGAGATGTCACCCAGATCCTTGAAGCCGACCAAAGACTAGTGGCCCATCGAGTGGCTTGGTTGGAAGATATTAACTTTTGTGCTTATTATCACAATATACTGAATTTGACAAGGACTCATTTCAATAATAAAAGCTGTTTTGATGCATTACATGCATTTTGTGAAATATCTGATAATAGTTTGTTGAGCATGGCACTTAGAGAATATTTGTATTACTTTAAAAACAATGTACTGAATGATTTGGAACAATAAAATAATGGAAATAGCTCAGCTTTTCTTTACTCCTAGTCAGGTATCGTTGACTTTCGTTGGAAACGTGGAAAACGTGACGTTTGTGACGTTTTGTAGCGGGTTCATTCTGAACGTTGATTCGTTTGAAACGTGACGTTTCCGACGTTTTTTTTTTGACGTTTTTCGACGTTTTTTGACGCTTTTCGACGTTTTTCGACGTTTTTCGACGTTTTTTGACGCTTTTCGACGTTTTTCGACGTTTTTCGACGCTTTTCGACGTTTTTTGACGCTTTTCGACGTTTTTTGACGCTTTTCGACGTTTTTCGACGTTTTTCGACGCTTTTCGACGTTTTTCGACGTTTGTGACGTTTTCGACGTTTTTGACGTTTTCTCGACGTTATTGACGTTTTTGACGTTTTTGTGACGCTTTTTTCGACGTTTTTGACGTTTGTGACGTTTTTTCGACGTTTTGTAGCAGGTTCATTCATTCGCAGTAATGAAACAACCAAATTTTTAAGAAACTTTTATTACACATAGCGAAAAATACATAGTGTATACAAAAACTAAAATACGAAATCTACATTATATAATAAATAAAGTGTATAAAAATTAGTAAGCGTATATACAACTAGATTGAAAAAATCAGTGGTGGGGGTAAAATATTATCAGTTGAGATTTCTCAGAACATGAAGGTGATATTGTTGAGGAATGTATATGGAAGAAGAATCATATGTCAGCTATGGAGGAATGTCCGAAAGGCAGGGTGTCATAACAATTTGGAAGTAGGTGTCTCTTGGTGTCATAAGGACTTAGCGCAATTTTCGACTGTTCAATACTGAATACTTGATGGTTGAAGGAACGGATTGTCCGCTGTGTGACTGTCTGCTCCTTGAAGTCTTTCAAGCAAGCCACATAATCATTGAAGGATATCTTATTCCTAACCACATTAAATTTAACCCCTTTGGATTTTTTGGTGACTTTACCCCCCTGCACTTTGTAGGCATACATTTTTGAACGTAAGCCTACAAAGTGTGTTATTATTTTCGAATTTGCCTCATCCTTCATCATTCCCAAGACCTTTTTATTCACTTGCGGAATTCCATACGGGTTGTCAGAAGGGTAGTCGGATGTGTCGAATTTGGACAAGTTATTTTTTATAAGTTCCGCATATACATCATCACAGCCAAGTTCGTAAATAAAACTATCGGTGTCTGTATACATTAACTTACATTTCTCCACCCCCATTGTTGGAAGCATGAAATCGTAATGGAAACTATACATGCACGTCTTGGATAAATCCAAAATAGCCATCCCTATGTATAGGGGTTTGTTGAAGACTATTTCAGATTTAGCCAATTCGATAGCAATCAGATCGTCGCCCAAAATCGTCCGGCCACGAAACTTTGAGCTGGCGATCATATTTTTAGCCCCATAGCGTCCATTCCATGATCTACATAATTTGACGACGCGATGTTTACGGATGTTTTCCATCGTCTTTCCAAACACGGCATTATTCATCAGTTTATATAGGTTTTTTTCGAATGTGTTCGTGGCTGCAGCCCTCAATCCAGTATTCAGATCAATGTAGGGCTTCAACCACGTGGACTGTTTAAATTTCGCTACTCTGTGAATTTTGGTGAGCTTTAAGCCATTTGCCAGAGCTTGTTTCAAATTAACATAATGGATGATGTATTCCTTTTTATGGTGTAACGTGGTCATCAATTTTGCCAACTTGGAACCAGGTGGCTTGCGGTGTTCGGCACAGAACGGAAAGTCTTTATGTAGATCGTGCAAGTTTTCCGGATATTCCAAATCTACTTGTAAGATATATCCTTCTGGCGCATCGTCAGGAATCAATGTGACGTCAATGTTGGCATCAGTCCATTCAAACCCCCCATAAGGGAGGGGCTTTGACATTGCCCATCCATATAGATTGTTCACGTCCAAGTAGAGAAGATGCTTTGGTGGTTTGGTAGGATCATATGTTGAAGTGTACTTATGGTTGGCTTCAGAATAGCGGTTACAACAAACCGAAATACCGCCTCTTATCGCCTTTTCGACAAACATCAGCATGTCAACATCTTTTAAAATTTGTAAGGAACGTTTCGTGTACTTCAGCATGCAATCCCACGTATAACCCGGAAGAGTGTAATACCAAGCCGGATCTAAGGTATACGTCCTCAAAGCAGCTTCTCTGAATTGTTCGAAAACATCTGCCAGAAGAAGGATATCTGTTTTCATGTATAAATCCGAGTATTCACCTAAATTTTGACATTCAAATTGTTGCCATACGTTTTGAGCATGAGCGTACTTCACATCATCGATATGTTCATCGTTCAATTTATTATAAAAGTGCTCAATGGGTGGAAGTTCAGTTTCGTCTAATTTGCTCGGACTATTGATGTGGTCATATGGAAAAACACCTTTCTTTGTGAGTAGATCGAATTTAGAAGCGTCTAATTGGTTGAATTCTTTTCTCAAATTTTGAAAGCTATCCTTCGTTAAATTGGATGCCAACTCGTCCAAACTGGCACCCAGGAATCTCAAAGAGTCGATGAATCTGAATTTAATACCGGTTTCAGAGTTGTGTTGGGTGAAGGAAATGTATTTCCCCATATTTATCGGAAGTACGCTCACCTGTCCACGTTTGGCAATCTCTCTCAGAAGGAAATGAGAATCATATCCAGAAAAATTGTGGAACACTATGGGCACTACGAAGGACTTGCGGTACCCCAAATTACAAGATTGATGTGCCCACCCCCTGAAGGCACCAGTGAAATGATGGTGGTCTTTAACAATGATATCAGTGCCCGCAAACGCCTTTTCACAGATATGGCAGTGTGTTACACCAACCTTATCTGGGAAATGAGTCAGAGGAATAATGTCTTTGATTTTAGACTGTACAAATTTCGCGACATCTGCCATTTCTGTGGCAAACCAATCCATGCAATCAGGACCTCGATGACTCTTGTAATAGGACAAGCTATCATCATATGAGCATTTGAAATAGTACCCTGCGCTGAAGGCTGTGTGTTTTTGATATTTTGCCATTTTTTGAGAGATTTTGTCATCACAGTGCTCCAAAACCGATTCAAAATCACCGTAGATGATGAATTCGGCCTTTTGCTTATAAATGTGATTTTTGAAAACAACTGAATCGTATTTGGGGAATGAAATTTTGCATTCGTTGACATTCTCGCATACAACACTGTGCTCTGCCAATTTGGATTCGCTCGAAAAATAATTTAGACATCTATCACAGAAATGCTTTCTCCCATGATTCTTATTGACTTGTGAAGATAGCAGCCTGGACATGTCTTTAATCCAACAATAATGATACCTTATGTCTTCGTCGTAATCATCTTCAGGCAAGACATCATGATCGTTGGGCTTGGGGAAATATTCACTTTGAATTAGTAGTAAATTGACATGTCTGGGCTGCTTAAGTTTCGTGAGTTTTATGGGTACTACTTCAAAATGCTCTGTCTTTCTAACATGAATCAGTTCCAAGGCGTAAACGTTCACCGAGATATCATTGAGTTTTTCAAATTTAGGGATATTGTTGAGAGTGATGGGTACATCCAAGCCTGCGGTATTCAAAACTTGGCTGTAATGAGGATACGAGCTGGGCCTGTCTACATTACGGTTTGCAGGATGTAAAGCGCTCACGATGCTCCAGAAGAAGCATGCCTCATCAGTATTTTTCACATTGATGCAGGCACGCTTTTTGGAAATTTGTTCAGGTAGTGCAATGAATGATGAACCATTGCCAATTTCTAATTTATTAACATTAACCTCTAAAGAGACAATTTCTCTCAAGGCCCAGCCACTACCCTTCTCCTGGAATTCCGAAAGTTTATTAACTATGGTATCAATCACATTCTCCGTGAACCAACAATCTAAATCCGTTCCCTCATCCATTGTAGCATTCTTTGTATTAAAATATTTGAATTCAATAATCTCCGCGTCATCCGATTTCTTGATAAACTCACCACAGAAGGTGGTGTTGACTTTGAGCATGGTTAATTCTCTCAATATTTTTCTGATTTGAATTTTGAAAATGTGCGATGCGTCCTGCAAAAATTGCATCAACTCCTTATGACTTAAATTGATTATAACAGCCGTCCTTACTCTACTCTCAAAAACAGATTGAACAAGTCTCCATGTAACTCTATTTTTACGATTGCCAAGTCCCGCCCCAATATGATTCTTCTTCCTAATCAAACTTTGAAAACGTTTCAAATGCCCCACATTTGTTTCTAATTTTCTCAAAACCCCTGCTGTCGACTTGGTCCCCCTGATTGCCCTATTTAATTCTCTTATATGTGTCCCTATTTGCCTATTCCATAACAGTCTCTCTTCTGCAGATATGTTCGTCTTCTTTCTCAAAATTTCCACTTTTCTTCTACATTCCTCAACAACGGCATCACTAGTAGAAGCAATACTATTGACATTCATGTTGCGAGAAATATCAAACAGAAAATAATATTTTACTCACCACTAATTTTCAGTAATCTCAAAGAGGACTGCAGGTCCGGTGTCACTCCTCTTGTGAATCAGGCTGTATTTGCCTGGGGTGAAAGCCGAAAGCTGAGGCTTGAAGATGCCAACTACCCTCCTTGGCAGAAAAACGCTAGATGCCTCGAGTTCCACCACGATAGCCTCCCCAAACCGTGTCTGGACCACCCTGATATTTTCAATGGGGTGGGGCTGGTTGATGGGCAAACTACTTAAAGCGACAGTTGGTTTGAAGGCAGCAGCTTGAGCGTTAATAGCTGAAACATCCATCTGATGAGAATTAAAATATTCTAACACTGCTAGTATTGGGTGGAATGATCACTAGTCACAAATAGGGTCGACCACATGGCCTTGAAACGTAATAAATAAAGAACTCACCTTTTATGATCAGCTGGCACAACCCACACACAATATAATAAAACAGACAGGAGCAACCGAACAGACAGGAGCAACCGAACAGAAAGGAACAGATCGACCGACCAGTGTCAAAGTTCAGAATGGAATGACGCATACGAACGTTCTGACCGCCTTATATAGGGCTTGAGGTTGTGACGTCATCGACCACCTGCAAACAACGGAGGTATTGTTCTTGAGGCAAAGTTCCCAATAGCTGACTCGACGAAATTCCCAGAAACGCTGACAGTCAGTGGCGACAGGAAGTAGATAGAGGTATTGTTTCAGGATGTCTCCCAGCTAGCATTATTGAATGACTCATCGGCCACCTGCGTCAGAACAATGGACCCATTGTTCTCACACAGATAAGGATGATGCAATCGGATGAGGTTGTTACGTAATCGGACACCTGCAAACAAAGGCGGCATTGTTCTCGTATATTGCGTCGCGAATTATCCAATAGCCGGAATTCCAAGAAACGCTGTGGCATAGAGAGAACAAAGGCGGCATTGTTCTAGAGGAAGGCTAGATAACATATGGCAAACAAAGGAGGCATTGTTCCATGAAGTCGAGATAAGGATGACTCATCGGCCATCTGCAACATGCATATCGGGTGACCTTGAAACAAAGTGCTACCAATTGTAGTAATACCAACCTAAATCTGGTGAGCACAGTCAATAGATTGTGACGTCATCCACCACTTTTCAAAAAGAAGAAGAAGAATGTCCACGCCCATAAGCACTAGAGTCCAGAGTCTAGGGGGCTAAGTTCAGAGTACTTCCACGTGTCATTCCTTGTGTTCTATGTCATCTGTCACTTGTCTGTCATTTGTCACTCGTCGTCTGTCACCTGTCACTCTTTGTGTTCCATGCCATCTGTCACTCTTTTTGTTCCATGCCATCTGTCACTTGTCATATGTCACTTGTCTGTCATCTGTCACTTGTCATCTGTCACTTGTCATCTGCCACTTGTCATCTGTCACTTGTCATCTGTCTGTCACTTGTCACTTGTCACTTGTCATCTGTCACTTGTCACGTGTCACTTCCGGCGGCGGCCATCTTGTCACCCGTGCAGCCAACACCTTCTACCACAGGAACGGTTGTGACGTCACTTCCGGCGGCGGCCATCTTGAGCTGAGGCGAACGTAGGTACACTACTCAGCGCCAACAAATATGAGCCTCAAACAACTGTAAATATCTTCCATTGGTTATTGGACCGCACCGACTTAGTTTCGGATACGGTTTGTTACTTTATATCGTGATCTGGAAATAGGTCGGCCATTTTCAGGATTTCAGATTGAAAATAATTTATACCGTGTCATCCATTACTGTCATCAAACAAAAACATCCTGAAAGTTTCTGATGAGATGTTTATAAGACATCGCAAATGCTGACACGGATGTGTTGCCAGCAAGAAAATGGGGATTTTCCAGAGATGTTCCTATCATCCCATATGGATGTTTCTACGACGTCTTACAGATGTTATTGTGTTTATTACGGTATGCTAACTTATATCTGTATCAAATCGGTTGACTGATTTATATTACATGGTTTTCTACTGAATTCTTGCTGACACAGGAATTTTATTTTGTTACTCCTGATAGTTCATCGAATAATTACTGTGAAGTTCTGTTTATTATTGTAATTAGTTGATATTTTCCTACCTCTAATAGATATAGAGTAGGCCCTGAATATATATAGATCCCCAAATAGCTACTGTGAGGTTCTTTGGATCATTCTATAGGTAGATTTTCAAATTGTAATGAATAGATTATATTGTACAGCACCAGGAGGGTTGTGTGCATTGAAAATACTGTATGTATACCGAGTGTTTCTCAAAATAAGTGGCTCTCCCTTATAATATTTTTATATCTATAGATAAACAGATGCAATTCGGTGTGTGAGTATAGTTCACAAATATGCATTTTTCCTGTAACTTCCGGTTTGACCGGGAAAGATCCATATTTTCTTATTTCAAATGGGACGCCCGGTATATGTTTACTTATTTCGATAGAGAATAATATTGTGAGTACAACTACACGCCTTCTGCCGCACTTGTTGATATTTAACATCCTGAAATTTTAATTTTTCAATTCAGCAAGTGATTATGATACTGGATATTGATTCAAAATATCGATTGTGTGGTATCAAGGTGTTCGTAACAGAATTTCCTCTTCAGATATGGTGATGAGCCACCCTTGTTCTATTTGAAAAAAATTACTAAACATCATACTCAATTACGATATTGTAAATTTTGAATGAACCTGTGAAACCAATGAAAAGTAAAACTTCATCGAAACTATTTTTCCTAGGCAACATGATTCAAAATATTATGTTTTAACTCATTCATGGCACTCTAGATTGAAAATTGAAAAATGAAAATTACCTTATGATAAATGACAAGACGTGGCAAATTGGGTGTCATTTTACTTACAATGTTATTATCTATCGAAATGAGTAAAAATTTACCGGGTGTTCCGATTGAAATAATAAAATATGGGTCATTTCTGGTAAAACCGGAAGTGACAGAGAACAATTGAATACGTCGAATAATGCATATTTATGTACTATACTGACACACCAAATTTCAATTAATTATCTGTACAAACAAGAAAGTTATGGGGGTGAGCCACTTTTGGAAAACACCCGGTATAGTCACAAAAAGGTACACTTCAATCAAAAAACCGAAAGCCCTAGGTGAAATTACTAAACCGAAACAACAAACCTCGATCTAGCCCGCTTTAATAAGTAGGTAACTCAAATTAAAACCCACAAGGTGCAAACGTGCATTCGTTTGTCGTCCTTCAAGGTAATGAATGTCTCGACAGGAACCCAATCAACCAGATGACGAATGATCACGTCACTATGAAGTCCCCAATTCGTGATTTTTCGTCAGAGACGTTACACACACCAATTCATGACGTCATTATGACGTTCTTTCTATGACGTGATAATCACGTCATCGTTTCGACGTCGAGTGAACGTCACTTAGATGGGTTAAAAAAGACGTCAGTTTCATGACGTTGCATCAGGGACGTCCTGTCGACGTCCATTTTTACCAGACCATCTCTATATGGATACTTATATATTATCATGTGAAACAAAAGTATAACTCATGAAAACGAATCAACATGCAAGTTTTATTCTAATTATTAATATACCCGAGAAGTAGTAGAGACACTATTTTCTAAATAACTTTGGCACACTGTGTATCTCGGAAACCAACAAGCTATGTATATATAAAAATAATTGTTTATGTATACCAATATTGAAACCATTACTTTTATGACGTTGCAGTGACGTATCTATGACGTCTAAAAATCACGTCGGTGTGACGTACCAATTTGGTGAGCTTCGTCATTTAGGAAATTTTTCAATAATTTACTATTTAGATTTTTGTTGAGTGACAATGTATGCATCAATATACATTATTCAACAAAGTGAAGCCAATATCGCCAACATCCTTTCCATTGCTATCAAACTATTCTTTGTTTGCTTACATCTCGCCGACACAAACTACATAATTTTTCATACAAATACGAGTAACTGATTGCATTCTGATGGAGATGCGTACTGAAGGTAGCGCTGCTGAATAGGCGATTGAATGAACATGACACAGGAGGGACCCACCAAGCAGACTCAACAATGCATAATTAATATTAAATAATGTATCCAGAGGCTGGTGGTGTTAATCACACCATGTTGAAGGAATCTTTTTTACGTATCATCGCCGAATTCAATCGTCATTTTGACGTCAGTCGGACGTCACAGTTTGGTGAGTGAATGACGTCAATACGACGTGAGTAATATGACGTTATTGGGCTGTGTGACTTATTCACGTCATTATCACGTCAATGCGACGTCAACTACTGACGTCACCTTGGCCATTCAAGTGACGTGAAAAAGACGTCACTGGAACGTCATCTGGTTGCCTGGGAATATTTGTGCAAGTGGTTATTTTTATAGCGCATAGTCTCAGCGCATATGCGCTCCTCAACAAAAACAAATAGGTTATCAATTATAGGAGTACCTATGTATAGGTTCATATTTACCTACTCCAGGAACGTTAATAGGAAAGAAAATGATAATCCACCTATTCCAGATAGACAACTTATTGAGTTCATCAATTATGTGCGTTTCAACAAAGTCAACCTGTTTACGGTAGATAAAGGCCTATTTCGTACCAAATGGAAAAATCTTATTAAAACCAGTCTTATAAAGTGTATTTTTTTTAAAACGAATTGATATCATGCTAATTGAGGAAAAAATACTCAGCAAAATAATTGTTTCTGTACTTGTTCGCTCATAGTTTCGAACTATAAATAATTATTTCTCTGTCATAGCATGAAATCCATTGAATACAATACAAATGGTTTCAGCAAAGCACTTGATTTGGTCGATTTCTTTCAGTGCGCCATCTAGACCACATAGAAGGAAAGACACTCCACGAAACTGAAATACTCAAAAAATGGCAGTGGCTAATCGAAGTGGCATGAAAGGGTGATGTTCATGAAAGCAAAAACACCCATTATTTCCATTCTTATACATCATTTGATGGAATTTTGGAGATATTGTCAAGAGAAACATTGTGTGGGAGCCCTGCCAGTATCCTTCCTCTGCTGTCCCAGAGTTGTTCGAGAGCCCGATGCTCTTCTATCTGAGTCCCTGGAATAATTGTTGGCCACCATTTGATGATGTCTTATGCAGCTAGATAGATGTACCATGTGAATATTTTCAAGTCATTACATCAGCCAAGTACCTACCTCTGAGTTGAGAAGTGTGTTGTTTGCACTCTGTATTATTTTATATTTATGTATACCTATATATACATGCTTCACCTTGTTGCTTATTACCTACTTTTAGCTAGAATGTTCAGGTGTATATCCAATATCAATTGCAGAATATCCCGCACTGTGCGGCGTCGGCGTGTTTGAAGTTTCCTTTGAAGTGACTGCAGCTGCGGCACGAGATTCTGCAATTGTTTTTGGATGAACTATACCTATATACAGGCTGACTGACAAAAAACGCCCCAAGCCATAGCGCCGCTATTTATTATCCGATTTTGAAAAACAAAAAAGCAAATGAGATGATATATCAGATACTACAAGGTGGCACTAACAATTTTTTTTTAAAATTTCAACTCTAACGATGCCGATTGTCATTTTTTTTTTCAAATGTTAACATATATTTTTCAATTTGTTTTCTGATAGAATTTTTTTTTCTGAATACAGTCATGTATAACAAGTTGATTTTTGCACAAAATTAGTTGACACAAATCAATTCTCCGCCGACAAGTAATGGGTCTTTTCATTACATCGTCTATCGAGTCATTGAAGTGGCAGTAGATGTCTCAGAATCAACTATGGCCATGAGCTGTCAGTGTGACATTTGTTCCATATTTTCAAACAGCTCAAGATATTCATTCTTCAAAATGAAACGAAATATGAAAAATAATCAACTGACCGACATGATACAAACGTACTTTGAATGCGGTAGAAATAGTGGTCAAGCATTGCGATTATACGTTGACCGATTTCCTGACAGAGAAGTTCCAGATCGTCGTAAATTTGCTAGGCTAGAACGGAATTTGAGAAACTACGGAGCACTCAAGAAACCTAAACGAAAGGAACGTCAGTTTGATGAGGATGTCGAATTTGAAGTTCTTCTTAGTGTAGAAGAAAACCCAAGGACTTCTACTCGAGGAATTGCTAATAACATTGGCGTTTCGAACAATCCGTGCAAGCAATACCATACGTGCCCCAAAAAGTACGAGCACTAGTAGAAAATGAATGCGATGCAACAAGATCGAACGTTTTATAGAAAAATTATTTGGACCGACGAGTGTACATTCACTAATAATGTCATTTTCAATAGAAACAACCACCGCTATTGGAGCCAAGAAAATCCAAGAATCATCGTTCCAACGAATTTTCAGAATAGATTCAGTGTGAATGTGTGGTGCGGTATTTGGTGCGATAGATTGATTGGTCCATTTTTTATAGATGGCGCACTAAATCAACAGAGATATCACCAATTATAGCATCAAAATATCGAACACTTCTTGGAGGAGTTGCCAGTTGCCGATCTGAACAGAATTTACTTTCAACAAGACGGAGCCCCTGCTCATAATGCCCAAATAAATGTTGATTGGTTGAATGCTACATTTGCTGAAAGATGGATAGGGACTTATGGACCAGTTCGATGGCCGCCAAGATCACCCGATCTCACCCCACTTGATTTTTGGTTGTGGGGGAATCTTAAAGATGAAGTTTATCTATTACGTCCAAAAAAATTTAGAAACTCTGCAGCAGAGAATCATTGAAGTTTCTCGTGGAATACCTCCTAATTTTATCTGGAACGCAACTCATGGTGTAATTAGAAGGTGTGAACTATGTGTTCAACAGGGCGGGGGCCAGTTTGAGCAATACTTGTAGTTTCATAAGATATTTTGATTTCAAATAATAATTATTTTTTTTACCATTGTAATGTCTCTTTTTGTATAAGTGACGGACTCTCCGTTCAATGACTCGATAGACAATGTTATGAAAAGACCCATTTCTTGTCGGCGGAGAATTGATTTTTGTCAACTAATTTCGTGCAAAAATCTCTATCAGAAAAAAAATTGAAAAATATATGTTTCCATTCGAAAAAAAAAGTTGACAATCGGCGTCGTTAGAGTTGGAATTTAAAAAAAAATTGTTAGTGCCACCTTGTAGTATCTGATATATCATTTCATTTGCTTTTTTGTTTTCCAAAATCGAATAATAAATAGCGGCGCTATGGCTTGGAGCGTTTTTTGTCAGTCAGCCTGTATACTGACTATCGATTTAAAAATAATGAAGGATTCAGAAGGATCTTAAGTTTATTTTGGGTTTTGCATGAGTAAGTGATTTCTTATGCATTTTATATGCATTTTGTTTGCCTATTATCAATAAAATTATCACATAACCTATACAATTTTGATGATTTTCATATGTAACAATACAACAAGTTGAAATCTGTCTGTTGAATAGGTTGATCCTCCAAAAGTTGAAATATTCATTTTCTACATTTTTCGAGAATATCTGTACTCGTTTTCGTAGATAAGTATTATTCCAATATTCACCGGTAATTGTGCCCGAAAAATCAACCAGTTAATTCTATTTGAAAAGGTATGTGTCACTATCTATTGAATTTTTTCTTTTAAGTTTCCAATAGTGAACTTTTCGAATGCAGTGATATTTTGGGGAAATCATTTGATTTGCCCTTACTACAAATATAATACTCGTATTTAAATTTTGAAATGAGGAGTGGAAATTCCAAATAATCTAGAGAAATGAATGTGAGATGGTCTTTATTTATTGTATCAATAAATTAACATTGATGTTTCAAAATATGTGTATGACACATGTATGATCATATATCAATTATGTTTCGGTAATAGGACAATACTGTTCGGAAAATAGGTTTGGGACACATATGTATTGAATATAAGATGACCGAGACATTCCAAGGTACCTGCAAGTCTTATTGAATATATAATCACTTAGGTATTTCTGATACTTTAGTCCCATGTTTCATGAATTACATAAAGTTTATGTGTACAAAACATATGTGTTTATTGGGAAAATCCATTGAGAAATTTACATTCAGGGTCCCCCTTAGCTAGCACAGAAATATAGGTTCAATTGAAATTCAAAATCACATTTTCAAAACATAGTTTATTACAAATAAATAGGTACAAAAAATATCTCAGAGAGCGTAACGAACAAGAATTCATGCACATCGCTTTGTCATTGACTTGTTGCTTTCATCAACTGTCATCGAAATAATTTTCACATGAGGAATTTGATAAATTCAAGCATCACCTTGTTCAACTTCAAATTCATCTTCATAATTAAATAACAGACCTTTCGTCCGCTCCAAGAGAAAAGAATATATATGGGGTACGTGGCTCGATCAATTCACCAATTTGGACTTTTTTTTAATTGTAGAGCTTCAGGACGATTTTTTTTATTGAAAGAAAATCCAGTGGTGTCAGGTCCGGGAATCTGGACGGCCATTTACTGAGAGGACTATACCGACCAATCCACCGATTTCTATAATTATTATTCAGCCTTCCTCTTACCACACTGTGAATTTCGATTGGGCCTCAAAATTATTGATATGGAATATTTTTATATGAAATAGAGTATAACAGATGTTGAATCCAATAGTGATTTCGAATTCAATTAAAATAATCGCCAATATGATTTCGTGAATTTGAACCTCTGAAAATATACGCAATAGTCCCTGGTTTTTGTAAAAAAAAGTTTCATCCTAAATACAGTTTTTCAACCTCTACAATTCGAAAAAAGTTAGTCGAAATGGGTGAATTGATACAAATTCAATTGTGGTGTCCCGCTTCCAAATGGGCCACACGGTATAAAATAATAACGCTTGAACAATACTTATTTCTTCCAGAAGCGTCGAGAGGCAGGTTTCTACAATTACTGATTGCAGCTGGGAAAAGTTTTCAGCGTGAGTGGGTATAGTTCTTTAACGAATTCTACTTAGGAGTATATAGACTAGTGCGTCCTTGATATTTCTGAAAGATTTATCAACCACCAACCCACCAATGTGAAAAAGATAACAGATTTGGATTAAAAGATGATAGACGAAAAAAGAATGACATTTGACATTATGAATGTAATTCTTGTCGAACCCTATCGGCACTGTAATTGTCGACAATTTGGACTACCCATTCTGGATCACCGAATATTCCATGAAACTTTCATGTACAATTTCTTATATCAGTTTATCTATGTATAAGTAAAATCAGCCGTACTATAACAGCTGAACCTGTATAAGATGATGTTCTAATATATGTTGAAAGTAATGGTGTATTCGTTCGTCTTTTAGAAACAATTTGGAACGGTTAGAAAATCCAAAATTATAGAAAAAAGGAAAATTCTTTGACATAAGACTTTTGGGTCATCAGACATTCCATTTCCAAAATCGGTTTCAACCTCTGAAGTTAAAATCTAAGACCCAACTGGAAACATGAAGGAGTAGGTACCCATCAAGAGTACCTATGATCAAAGTTCCACCTGGACATTATAAACTAATTAGATACACGGGTTTCAAAAGTGCTATCAGAAATAATATAGTGTATGTACCTATAATGTATTGGTGATAAACCACTCAATTCACCTATCAATACCCCTAAAAATCATATTCTTTCCTTTTGGTGCTAAAAATGCTGGATCATTTCGAATTGATAATGGAATGTTTATGTCCAATATTTTGTCTCTCATATGATGTTTTCTCAGTGATGTATTGAAATTTGAATTTCTAATAATTCCAAATTAATTATAATTCAGTTCTCACCTCATATCTAAAGATATCTGAAGATGTTTCGATAATGCTCGTGAAAATAAAGATCAATAAAAAAGCGGTGTACATAAATGTCCCATTAATACTAATGTATGATGACTGAGAACTTATGCCAACAAATAAACCAGTATAGTAA
Organism: Phaedon cochleariae; assembly: GCA_918026855.4. Lineage (NCBI taxonomy): Eukaryota > Metazoa > Arthropoda > Insecta > Coleoptera > Chrysomelidae > Phaedon > Phaedon cochleariae. Next base: position 5,680,685 of record OU896722.1, read on the forward strand.
CAAATCCAATCAACCAGAAGATTCCTTTGTCATGTCGCTCAATCCCAGCCTGTGCAACTGTCCAGAATAAAACGAATTGAAATCCAATCTGGAAAGAAATTCATGGAAAATTAATAGTTGCACGTCGATGGTTTGACGTTCTCACCAACAGACGCTTTTGGGATTAGGGATTCTGGTTAGGGATGCTTACAATGGATATAAGGCTGATCGTCTATTGAGGGGCATAATGCGAGTATTCTAACGAAGAAAATAATCAATGTTAGGTACTGGAATTTTTCAAATGTCCCACGCACAGAAAATTATTCGAAAAAACTTTTATGCACGACCGGGCGTAGAGTGGCACGTTAGCGTCTAGGGCGATAAAGAAGTTCAGCGGGCGGTAAAGTAGGAGATCAGGCGGTAAAGTGTTTTCAGTGTTCTTTCAGTAATTTCTAGTAAAATATCTACCATTCGATCTATTTTTGCCAGTCGCATACAGTCATCAATAAATTTCATATTGACAGTGAATAAATGAAGTGAGCACTTCCTGAACGCTATTTCTTTGAGAAAGTAGCAGTTTTCCGGCCTAAAATATTGTCTCCTTTCAAACTACGTCCAAAAAAACTGTATTTTGTGAACTTGTTACGTAAATTACTATTACGAGCCTAGGCATGTTAATAATGACGCTGTTCGGACAGTCAGGCAGCACTCAAGGCAATGTGTTTGTAGGGACTAACACCCTCTATATGATATTCCATAGTCAGTTTGATTGATAATACATCTGGGAATTGGAAACAAGGGAAGATGATAAAAAAAATGATAGTGGTTTAGAGAGTGATGTGACAGCGATAATAAAAAACGATTCATTCAATAGTGTATCGTGTTTCAATAATTGGTGAACACCACCAAATTGGTGACCCCGACTAAGAACAGTTTACTTAATCAACCAAAATGCCCGACGAAGTGATTCCGCCGCAAGAAGCCAATTTTTCAATTGCTCGGGTGTCTGTGCGTGCTCCACCGTTTTGGCCAGAGAAACCAGCACTATGGTTCTCGCAGTTGGAAGGGCAGTTTCATTTGAGTGCAATCAACAAAGATGAAACCAAATTTTCATATATCATATCTCAGTTGGAAAGCCGTTACGCAGTTGAAGTGGAGGATATCATTACAAATCCGCCAGCCACTGGCAAATACGAAACGTTGAAACGTGAGTTAATTCAACGCTTATCAATATCCCAAGAACAAAAGTTGCAACGGTTGTTGGAACATGGAGAAATTGGTGATCGAAGACCATCGCAATTCCTTCGACATCTACGAAGTCTCGCAGGTACCAATTTACCGGACAATTTTGTTCGCTCTTTATGGCTAAATCGTATACCTAATCAAGTACGGGCAATTTTGGCTACACAAAGCTCCTCAACATTGGACGATGTCGCTCAACTAGCTGACAAGATTATTGAAGTGTCACCCAGTTGTCAGATTGCAAGCATAACACCAAGTACCAGTAGTGGCCCTGAAATAGCATTACTCGCAAAGCAAATTGAAGAACTTTCTCGGCAAGTTGCCTTGCTCACTGTTAAACGTCGTCCTCGTAGTGGATCCAGAGACATGTCGTCGTCCCGTTCTAGAAGTCGAAGCAAGAAGAGAGACGATTCGAAAATGTGTTGGTACCATGAAAGATTTGGTTCTAATGCGAAGAAATGTGTAACTCCTTGTACATATGTTCCGTTCACAGCAGATTCGCAAAAATAGAAGGGCAGCCGTATATCTCAGCGGTGAACGACTGCCCTAAGTCCAACCGCCTCTTATTGACAGATGTGACAACTAAAATTCAATTTTTGGTGGATACTGGTTCTGATTTATGCGTGTATCCCAGATCCTTCATGAAAACTCGACGTAACAAGTCGTCGTATGAACTTTTTGCTGCTAATGGTTCCGTAATCAGTACTTATGGAACAGTCTACCTCAGTCTGAATTTCAAGCTCAGACGTGAATTTACCTGGTGTTTTGTTGTCGCTGATGTTACAAGACCAATCATCGGGGTGGATTTTCTCGGTCATTTCAACCTCCTAGTAGATATCCGACATCAATGCCTCCAAGATCCTCTCACAGGAATATCAACTTTGGGTAAAATTTGTACAGATAAACATTCACATATCAAATCTATCTGTGGGGAATCAAAATTTCATGCATTACTGAACAAATACCCAGAAATTACTAAACCTGACGGAATCCCTAAAGATATCAAACATTCAACGATGCACCACATTCGAACTACACCTGGACCTCCTGTAGCTTGTAGACCAATTTGGTGGTGTTCACCAATGTGTTATCCCAGACCAAGCTCAGCATTGGTACAGGAGAATACTGGAGGAATATCACAGGTTGCAGGCAGGCAAAGGAATTCATCGCCGGTCCAAGCAAATCAAGGAAGGAGTTGCTGCTTGGCAGAGACCCCGCCAAGTACTCCGCCTCCTCATAGGAGTACTTACAGGACACAACAGGCTAGGCAGACACCTATCACTTATGGAAATAGAGGACAACGCCACTTGCCGCAGATGCGAGGAAGACGAGGAAACGTCACTCCATTTCCTCAGCGAGTGCGAGGCGTACGGAAGGCTGAGATTTGACATCTTTGGAGTAGACAAACTCCAACAGGAGGACTTGATTATATTAGAGTGGACGGACATACTGACCTTCATCAGAAGGTCAGGGAGATTCATGAAGGAAATCTAGGTGAAGGAAGCGTATATATGTGGAGAGCAGGGGTTAGCAGAAAGGGCCCATCGGGGCCTACTTGCTTGACTACAGTCTCCCCACCTACTACTACCACTACTAATAACGACGCGCTGCGGTTCATGAAAGCCTACTTTACGCCCCTGATACCGGGTCTTCAACAATGATTAAACACCACGTGACCATATTTGTATGCAACCAACAATACATTTTTGTTATCAATTTTACTCAGGTAACATCATCATACAGTGTGTCCCACTTACCATGCTCACCATGGTTATCTTTTTAACGGTGAGAGATACGAGGTCGGTTAAATGACACCAAATGTGGAGTTTGTCAAGGCCAACTATAATGTGAAAAAATATTTTGATAAAATCTATTCGTCTTCGTTTTATACGCAAAAAACAGATTTTGATCATTTTCATGTCTCCTTCGTAACTTCTTCATTCATGAAAATATTCAAATAGGAATTTCACATTCTCATGGCAGTTTTTCGAAGTGATTTCGAAAAAAATATGAAATTTATGCCAACTTTTCTAGAATTTGAGATATCAGCACCAACTTCAGTTTTTCAAATGTAGGTCATAGCTAACTATGACTTAGTTACAAATATCTTTTTTTTCTCTTACAGATGATATGTCGCAGTAATAGTTTTGTGTTGATAACAACGGAGTTATCGTCATTTATACAAAAACAAAAAATTATTTGGAAGCCGTCATCTCGAATTTATAAATTTTAACAGAGAAATCATGATCTCCGACCTCAAAAACCCCCACTTACCAATTTTTAATGGAATCGGACCAAATCTTGTCCGCCATCTTGGAGCAGCCATTTTCTTTAATTTCAACAAAAAATCAATAATGTATTGTCACCGAAATTTTGAACACCTGCCAAATTTCAAGTTAATCGGAGTTATGGAATTTTTGTTGAAATTAAAAAAAATTGCTGCTCCAAGATGGCGGACAAGATTTGGTCCGATTCTATTCAAAATTGGTGAATGGGGTTTTTTGAGGTCGGAGATCATGATTTTTTTGTTAAAATTCATAAATTCAGGATGGCGGCTTCCAAATAATTTTTTGTTTTTGTATAAATGACGATAACTCCGTTGTTATCAACACAAAACTATTACTGCGACATATCATCTGTAAGAGAAAAAAAAGTTATTTGTAACTGAGTCATAGTGAGCTATGACCTACATTTGAAAAACTAAAGTTGGTGCTGATATCTCACATTCTAGAAGAGATGGCATAAATTTCATATTTTTTTCGAAATCACTTTGGAAAACTGCCATGAGAATGTGAAATTCCTATTTGAATATTTTCATGAATAAAGAAGTTACGGAGGAGACATGAAAATGATCAAAATCTGTTTTTTGCGTATAAAACAAAAACGGATAGATTTTATCAAAATATTTTTTCACATTATAGTTGGCCTTGACAAACTCCACATCTGGTGTCATTTAACCGACTCGTATCTCTCACCGTTCAAAAGATACCCATGGTGAGCATGGTAAGTGGGACACACTGTATATGTCATATTTGCACCTTGGATCATTCATGACTGTAGTTTCCAGTGTTTACGTTCTATATGGTTCACGGACTTCGCAATTTGATTGGCCCGTTAACTTGTCAACTGTCATAGCAGCCAATAGCTTGCCTTGTTTACAGAAATTAAAAACAGGAACGTTGAATTGCGAATCTGTCTCTCCACTTTTGTGTTTTCGAAATGTATACTGCACAGCTGTAGCTCATTAGCACCCAGTAGCGCTTTGTTGTCTCTTCTCCTGGGTTTGTTGGTACTTTATATTATGGTTCTTGATTTTATTATATTGTTTTTGCATTCGATTATATCACTCACAATTATTACTTTGCGAGAAACAGTTTTTATCAAAACTACATCTCCAATGGGCGTGTACACCTTAGTAAAACTTTTAACTCAAACCATGTTTATAATTCGATCGAAAAATTAACTGGAATGTTTCATTTTTGAACATAAATAATAGTACCTTCTGAAAACGGACCCTCTCATGACGTAGAAATCTCATCTCGCGATAGTTAAAAGAAAATACCAAACGCCCGACGGAGACTGAGGCAACTGATATATTAATTCTTTCAACTGTGATCTCGCGCTAATTCACTCTGTCAGAAATCATGTATGATTCATCTCTGTCTGGAATAGTCTTGTGTCAGTATTAGGGTTTTGACGTCACATCATTGCCTCGTTTTCAGAGGTCCGAAAAATCGGGGATTTCAATATTTTTTTATAGAACGTAGGGAGCTCACAGCAAGAAACGGTTTGCTGTGGTGAGCTAGTTTGGGTGAGTTCTATCGAATTATGAAATAAAAATGTTTTCCTCCGATTGGCAGCAAATATTAATTTTGCTGACACATATCAATCAGCAAAGTATTATTTTTCCTGCCTAGGCAGCAAAGTGGGTATTTTGCTGCCTAGGCAGCAAAGTGATTACTTTGCTGATTGATATGTATCAGCAAAATTAAAAATCCATAAATCGTTTATAATTTCCTTCATATCTCATCCGAGACTTCTCCGGCAACAAATTCAACTCTATATTTTTTGCCACCTCCCTTATTAATGGAGGTGTAAGTATACTTCCAGGTCGCTATCACTGTCCATTATATAATAATTTAAATATATCGATATTTTTTCGCACAACTGTCAGAAATTTCATGAATTGTCAAACCAACAACTGCGATTTCTATCAAATTTCATTTTAATTGAACACTATACAGGAAGATTAAAGAGATTGTGGGAATTGTATTAATTCGCAAATACAACATTCTTCCATATCATTATGAACAATCGGAGAAAAAATTATATGTTCAACTCGGCAGCGAAGTAGATTGACTGCCTTAGCTGGATTCCTCGGCAGTCAATCTACTACTTTGCTGCCTAGTTAAACAAATAACTATTTGTGATATAAGCCCATTCATTGCTGTGAAAAGTTGAGACCAATCCTAATTAACCTCTTGTTTTTATTGTTCATGTCCTTATTTTCCTTTCAGGATTAAACATGTTTTTTTTTTCTGGTGAAATGAATGCCTTCTTACTGATGGCACATTTCAGATGTGGTACTCGTAATCCTGATGGAACGTAAACATATTCACTTCAAAGATGCCAGGAACAATTTCATGATGCATTTCCAAATGCAAATATCCCATACGCCTATGTTTCAATTTGATAGCAACTGGTAATTTCCAGTTATTTATTCACCAACTATGCAGTATTGGTTACAAACACATTTGAGTCACGTGGTGTTCAATCATTATTGTTGAAGACCCGGTTAATAAATAACCATTATGAACCAACTGGCGTAAAGTGGAACTTTTTCGCCCAGATACGCGGGCGTTAAGTAGCACTCAAACATCCTAGAAAAATAAAGGAGTACATCAGGAGGTGAAGTAGACCGACAGGCGGTAAAAATCACTATTTCCAGACTTGTGATGAAATATACTATTACATCACCAGTTATGTAATTTTTCACTTTACGCAACTGGTTCCGTAAAGTAATACGTTCCAAAACTTCCGTCAGTTTTGAAAAATGTCAAATTACACGTCAAAATCAAAAAAGTCTTTTTTTTATCGCTTGGAGCGCACGAAAGAGAATCCCTATAATATTCAAAGAACATCTTGCGTTCCTAGGGAGGATAGGGACAGGAGGTAGGTATTGGAATTTTTTTTGAACTTCTGGAGATTTTATGTTGTTGGGAATACTTCCACATTGCACTTCTTGATTTATTGTGTTTCTGATACAGTCTGGCAACCTCACTCGCTGCAACCATGATGTATTTCTATTATGCTTGAGAGGTATAGAATGATTGAGGACAAATCGAATATACCGGTCGTGCATAAAATGTATGTATTTCGAGTAGAACTTGCTTTATTATTTTTAGTATTGATAGGTATTGATAGGCTCTCATTTAGACACTATGGTCCATGAAAGCCTTTTTTACGTCGGTGAGACATGAATAACTATTATAATAAATTATAGATTTGAGTTGAACCATCATTGACAGAAATTACATCAAGTTCAAACAAGGAATTATCGATTTTTCTCAACCACCAATAAACGGTCGGCGCGCTCATCAGCTACTATAAGTAGGCTCTGATCACTGTTTTTTTGAATCTCAACTAAAACGGCAATGGTTGTTTTATTTTTCGAATGGCACCACATGTTCATCAATTTTTTTGTAATGAAATTTTCATTCTGAATACAATAAAGTATGACATGTTGACTTTTGGGCAAAAATCAGTTGATATAAAAAATTAATGCTCAGTTGACATGGAAATTTTCATCAAATTTTGAGATGTCATTGAATTTCGCAGTAAATGTCACCGAAATAAATGTCAGTGTTTCTCTCTCTCTCTCCCTTTCTGAATATGGCCTCTTGTCTTACTACATACAGCCAGCCTTTATTATGGAGAATCCGTCCCCATCTGGCCTGGATACCGGCGTAAACAAAAAGGTTTTTGTTTTTCTAGCACCCTGAATGTCTCACTCGGAGTGATACCAAGTATTGTGCTCTATTGGCGTGTCTCACTCACAATCACAAAAACATTAACCTGACTTCCGACCTGAAGACGTCGACTGTTTTCCACCGCGGTCGGAAGTCGAATACCTAACGTCAGTGTTTCATTTGTCAGATATTTTGACAAAGCATATAATTTTAAAGTGTGCTGTGAAAAAAATTGAAATGTTCAAACTGGTGATCGGTATGTTGAACACACAATTCACGCGTACTGATTGCTTTGTGACTTCAATTTAAAATGGAATTCATATTTCGTTTTATTCATTCGCGTTAAAAAATAAGCGTACGCCACTTATCGGAGTTCTCAAAAACTGTCAAAGCGGCCTGCTTACTTAGTTTTCTTTAGTTCACATTTATTTTTGTTTGTGCTAATTTTTTTTACCAAATATTATTTATTTTTATTTATTTATTGAACAAATAACTTCCAGACAGAATAGGCTCTGGTATGTGGAAGTACATAATTATATACCTATAGGTGAACATTTCATCATTCAAAATATATCAACAACTATAAATTGGCAAACAAAAAATAATATTTGTAAAAAAAACATGGATAATTTTATCCAGTTCGCTCAGAAATAATCAGATTTTTTACTATTTTCGAATGAACAGTCGTATTGAAAAAAAAGGGTACAAAAATATTGGAGGGAGAAATTAACATCATCCTATTTGCGTAAATCGGGAAATCGAGAATGAATGTTTACCAAATGTTGACAGTAGAGTAATCATAGGTTCTCGAAAACACAAAGCATTGGCTGAGCCAATTTTACACAACGAGAACTAGAATGCCGAAATCTTCTATGTTTAGTACTTGTACGCTTTTTTATTGAATACGACTGTACCTATCTATATTTCTGCAGTTTTTAATATTGACAGGAAGTTTATCGAACTTACTTAGGGCTGAATGAGTGAATCTTTTTTGTCCCAGTATGGAGCTAGCGGCGTCAAGATGAATCAAGTTATATTGTCTAGTTTCATGATTATGAATTTCAGAATTCCGTATCAAAATAATATTCAAGAGTTCAATTTTTAATTCATGATATTTTATGAAATTTCAAGAGTTTCAATTATATATATTTCATCTGAAGAACACTATTTGTTATTTCATACAAGTGATTGGTTGGTGTATGAAATGGGAGACGATACAGTACTTTTAACGATTTTCTATATTATATTGATATTTTATTGAAATTGTTTTCTGAACAAGATCCCCAAACATTTATCAAATAGTTCATACGACTCAGTACATGAGAGTAGAGAATCATGTTTGCAATTTTAATATCAAGTATGGGACATCTTCTCAATGCACCAATTGTGTTTTGATGCTAAGCAATGTGCCATCTGACGGCATATATCACGTGATCATCAAGTGTGATTATTTGGTAGTAGAATCGAAGGTTATAACAATTATTCATTCAATTATGTGACTGATTATCATATTATTATTCGTTTATACAACCGAATATGGTAGAAACATATCTTCCGAGTCGTTCTGGCAAAATTAATATTTTGACACATCACACTTGGCGTCAAAAACATATCATTTTTGACAGAATGACAGCGCGGAATAATGAAGGTTAAAATCCCAATAATTGGATATATTTTCTTTGTCAAAACATCAATATGTTTGTCAAACTTAAACCTGTCATCAAACCAAATACCAAGATATTTTATCTGGTCAGTTTTTTTTAAGAGTTCATTTTTCATTCAAGGTTGAGGTACATTTTCTGTTTATTTTCTATCAGGAATGAGAAAATATGACAAAATCATCCTGTCATATAGGTCATATAACAATCAGTATGTGTGAACTGTGTGTTCAACATAAAGATGGCAGGTTTGAATGAAACGAAAAATTTAAATTCATTTCGGTGAGATTTACTAGGTACCATTTTGAAAAATCTAAGTGGAATCAAGGATTCAAAAAAACTCCTTGTACCATTTCTCATCGTGATGAACATCAGAGTATTTTTTCCAAAAATTAGAATTTTCTAGAAATCAGTATATTCTTGCCATATACATACAGGGTGGGCCACCAGTAACGCCTCGGTCTCTAGAAGACTAACCACTTATCTTCTTGGAATTCTTCCTATCTAGGAACGTGCATGTCAACATAGGCTACCATTTAAAATTATTTCGAAACATACAAGGTGTTCCCAAAAACCATAAAACACTGAAGTCAAACTCTTTTCTATCGAACACCCTATATATTATTTCATTTTGAGATTCTCCCTGATGAGCTGATTTCAACGACCCATCATACTTGGGGTCTAGCAGTTATAATTACTGAAATATAGGGTGTGAAAAATCGAGATTTTCCAAGTTAAAGAATTTTTTGTGTCGAAACTATTCATAATTGGTCAAAACGGCTTACATGTCCCTATCTCAACTTTTGATTAACTATCTACTGATATTTAATTGGGACATATACCGGGTGATCAAGATTCTGAATTCTGCACCACCTTGTATTTGTTTCAATTGAATGTCAGTAGATAGTTGATCAAAAGTTGAGATAGGGACATGTGAGCCGTTCTGACCAATTATGAATGGTTTAGACACAAAAAATTCTTGAACTTGGAAAATCTCGATTTCTCACACCCTATATCTCAGTAATTATAACTGCTAGACCCCAAGTATGATGGATTGTTGAAATCAGCTCACCAGGGAGAATCTCAAAATGAAATAATATATAGGGTGTTCGATTGAAAAAAGTTCAACTTCAGTGTTTTGTGATTTTTGGGGACATCCTGTATGTTTCAAAATAATTTCAAATGGTAGCCTATGTTGACATGCAACTTCCTAGAGAGGAAGAATTCCAAGAAGATAAGTGGTTAGCCTTCTAGAGACCGAGGCGTTACTGGTGGCCCACCCTGTATAAAAAGAGGGGAGACACATTGATACACAGATTGTTTAATATCACACATACTTCCAAAGTTTCAAATAGGATAGAAAGAGATGGCTTCAAAACATAACAACGCTGTATACTGTGCGTCAATGTTCACACTTGTCTTTACCAGTGGCGTAGGTTCAGCATGGGACAAGACAATTTTACTACAATGACAACGCTATTATACCTATTAGAAAATTTTTGAGAATATGCAAAACATATTTTTTTGCAATAATTGAGTTGAATCACTTGCCATAACTACACAACTGCTCAAATTAAAAAAAAAAACATAAAACCTTACTTGCCGTCAAAATACCAATTTCGAATTTGACTTTTTCACAATCCAAGCACAAACCATAATAGAATATTGATAGTTGTCTCTATATACAGGGTGTCCCGAAATCATCATGCCATACTTCACCAGCGGCTTCTACAACCAAAAATCGAAAGAAAAGTTCAAATGAACATGAATCGATAAATGTCTCCTATACCGGGTGAGTCATTGAAATGGGAAAGTGAGATAACGCCTTTGCTGTTTGAGATAGATGAACACAAATTAATGTGATGATCTAGGCTCATGAGCAACACATTTCCAAAATATTTCGCTTTATACAGGATGACTTAAAAATGCGTGACGTATCAGAGTTATATTTTTTCTTATGAGACACCCTGTATTTCATTGCATTTTCGGATTCTCCTTTGTGAGCTGATTTCATCAATGCATCACACTTGGGTCTAGCAAGAATGATAACAGAGATATAGGGTGTGCAAAATCGAGATATTTCAACTTTAGGATTTTTTTTGGGTCGAAACTATTCATTATTGGTCAAAACGGCATACATGTCCCTATCTTAACTTTTGATTTACTATCAACTGATATTTAATTTGAATGAATACAGGGTGGTTCATAATTCTGAATTTTGAACTACCCTGTATTCGTCCAAATTACATATCAGTAGATACTAAATCAAAAGTTAAGATAGGGACATGTATGCCGTTTTGACCAATAATGAATAGTTTCGACCCAAAAAAATCCTAAAGTGTGATGCATTGATGAAATCAGCTCACAAAGGAGAATCCGAAAATGTAATAAAATACAGGGTGTCCTATAATAATAAGTATAACTTTCATACGCCACGCATATTTGAGTCACCCTGTATACGCAAAGTAATTTAGAAATATGCTTCTCATGAGCCTAGACCATCACAAACATTTTTATTCATCTATGTCAAACAGCGAAACCGTTATCTCACTTTCCCATTTCAATGACTCACCCTGTATAAAATGATGCAATTTGTTACAACAAATATTCCTCATCGATCAGATTATCATTCTTGAGTTAAATCGATTTAAAAATAACGTTACATATCCCACATTTTGCATAATACTGCAATAAATCGTGGTTGAAATGAAAAAAAAAATGCACAAAAATATAAGTGGTATTTTATCATTTTACGCGCCTCTATGAAATTGCTTGGTGAAAAAAAAGTTATTGATTATTTTCATAGCCACTATGATTTGAAAATTGCCAATGCGAGATGTTTTTAAATGAATTTCACTTCGATAATTAGCCCCTATTGAACTGCTCCTCCTATTTTTGATCAAAAAAGCCACTGCTGAAGTTTGGCAGGCTGATTTCGGGAAACCCTTCACAGTATTGTAACAAGAGAACACTGAAAATCGAATGAAATAGCAAGAAACCTGTAATGGTAACAAACACAGCAAAACAACACTGTAACGTCGGATTTCGACATACGTGAATGACTTTAGGAAAAATATGCGTAACTCGTAGTAAACACGTCAATACAGCGTTGCCACACTTATTTCCACAATTCATTATAATTTTATGTATAGATGAAATCAGGAAAATTTCAATTTGAATGATTTGAATAGCAGAATTCCCATATTTCTATCAAGGGACAAACATACAGAATAAATATACATAAAATGTATATTATGTAATTAATGTATGATTAATGCTTCCCTTGTTTTCAAACACAGGCGGTAGATCTAGGACAATCCACAGAAAATTATCATCATCGTTTTCTTCTGCATGTGAGCAATTTAAATGTCTACGGTTCTTGCCTATTATTCTGAAATCGTCTTCTTACCTGTACAATAAATTGAACAATCGATCATGTTCCCTGGAATCTCTGTTGAGTTCATTGATTTGATCCAGAAGTTTCATCAAAGCAGCAGAAAATTCTACATCGAAAAGAGATATCTTCTCTTTGAAACTGACAGCCGGTTCGGTAGGCACGGCATTACTTGTTTGAAAAACTAGTTCATTCTGAAATCGGAAAGTATTCGTGATGAGGATTTTAAACATGAACAGCTGTAGGTGTTTTTTTTGTATATAGTAATTTGAAAGCGATATTGTGCACATAAACATAGGATCTTGCAGTGTGAGATAACATTCATAGGTCAGGGGGTGCATGACAAGATTCTTTACCAAATCAACAAATGCCTGATATGATATTTCTCTATCTCTTGCTACCATATCTCTCACAAATTAGCTGCTAGATTCTGTAGTCCACAGATTATTCAATATTCCCTTAAGCACTTTGAACTCTAACAGTGATTTGCATGTCATCAAACAGATTGCTTGTAACAATGAGTACCGTCTTTATCTCAGATTGAATTTTCAAAAAAATTTCTACAGAATCCATCAATCAAGGTCTCATTCTACTAAATAATGATAGAGCCCAATTACGTTTGATCCCTTTCCATATGATTCGGAAAATATGTAACAACGTTCGAATGGTAATGCCAACTTTATTTTTATATTGTTGACACTTCGCTTTGCGTCTCGGCTAACTAACCTCACGACAGGAATGAATCACTTTCCACCTCGGTGTGTAATAAACTATTTCCTTTCATTTTTGTTATATTATCTACCTTTTCTAATGGCTTTCACCCTACTTTTTTATGAACTTTTTTCATTTTCAAAGGCTTCAGGACTGGCCTAAAATTTATAATCACCAAAATAATGTGTTGAGGAATCATTTTGTGGAAAAAAGGAAAAAAATTTCACTTATAATTACACCAGAGCTTTTTTTTGTCGAAGTAAACTTGATATGTATCAATAAGAATTTGGTTTCCTGGCAATTTGACGAAAAAAACTGCTTCTGGCTGGTTGTCATGCTTCCAAAAGTTAGGTTCCGTTATTGTCACTGGAAAAGTTAGGGCAAACTTGTTTCGCTGTCATGATGACAAAAGCACGCGGCTTGTGGGATTTTTCATACATGAATTGAAATGTCATCGGAGAATGATACGAACTAGAATGACTATTCACTTCGGAAACTCTACAAACAACAAAAATCAGTTTCAATACCTGTCCACTGAAAGAATTCGACATGAACGAAATGAGGAAGCAACAGACAAAGATGATCATGCTTGGCAATAAATGACAAACCAAATACCTGAGTGAAGGATTCACAAAATGAGTTTGGTAGTGAACCCAGTTTACATAATTTTTTTTCACCATATTTGTTTCTAGAATCGGTGGTTAAAATCTTTATACGTAATTTCGGGACAGTCTGTATTTTTTGTAACTTTATTAAGTAGAGATTTCAACGAACAAAAAGCCTATCGACTTTTCTGAGAAAGCAGATATTTTAAAGCGAGAATTTTCGATTGAAAATCAGATAAGGTGAAAAATTACCAAAAACTTTGCCATTCAACTTTTTTCCATAGGACTTGTAGCTATGCCGGAAATAGAAATAATCAGTTTTTTACTCTCAAAAGCTTACCAACTTCCACTTACCGACCTCAAATCGCCCGTAAATAATTTATCCTTTCATTTTTGTTATTTATTTATTTATCTATTAACGGACAAGCCAATTATACAATTTACAAAAAGAAAGTATAAAAATACAGAGCACGTACATATTATCATATCTCTGAAGAAGACTAACACAAAAAAAAAATGTAGAAGGCTAAAACGAATAGAAAGATGAAGATTATGAAAAAAGTGATTAACAGTTTTTTATCGCTCTCCTGAGAGACAATAAAGATGAATTGAAAAGTTCAATTTGGTAATTGTTTGTGTTTGCTGTTTTCATAATTCTATTCATTGATTCATTTTGGCCATAATTTGTCCTACAGAATGGTATCTTGAAAATGTCACTATTTCTGTTTCTTCTTGTATTTGCGGAAAGCATAATCAGAGCAACAATTTCAGGAGAATCAATGTAACCATTGATAATTTCATGGAGGAATAATAGATCAATTTCCATTCTTCTATGTATCAACGTATTCATGTTTAAAATATCTAATATTTGTGGATAGGTATATTCATCCCTATTGAATCCCATGTGATATGCACAACTTCTTAAAAATTTATTTTGACAACCCTCTAAAAGATCAGAATCAACTTTGTAAAATGGTGACCAGATCAAAGAATTATATTCAAGAATAGACCTCACCTGTGCACAATAAATTATTTTAACAGCATTAACAGATAGTTCTTTAGCAGAACGGAGGGAGAAGCCTAGCATTTTACGAGCACGAGATGATGTTTCTATTATGTGATGTTTGAAAGTCATTTTCGAGCCGAATATTACTCCTAAGTCTTTGATTGTATCGGTTACTGATAGATTATTATCATTAACTATGTAAATATGATCAATAGCATCATGGCTTCGTGAAAATGTTATCTTTTGACATTTATTCAAATTCAGTTTCAATAAATTGATATGGCACCATCTGGAAAAATTATTTAGATCGAGCTGCAGACTCTCAGCATCAGAAATGCATTGAACCGTTCTAAACATCTTCAGGTCATCGGCAAACATCAAGAAGGAACTGTTGATGATGACATCAAGGAGGTCATTAACAAAAAGATTAAATAACAGAGGTCCCATGTGAGATCCCTGTGGTACACCTGATGGTACTTCGGTTGGTTATATTATCTACCTTTTCTAATGGGTTTCAACCTACTTTTTTTCGCACTTTTCCCATTTTCAAAGGCTTCAGGACTGGCCTGAATAGTAATTTTCCTAACAAGTGCGGAAATTGATACTTTCCCGCACGCGAATGCCGTTGACCCGAACGACGCGAAGCAGTCGAGTGCGAAAAAGACACTTTCCACATGAGTTAGGAACAATATTTTTTGTAGATGAGTAGGAAATTGATTGATTTGTTCAATCTATTATTCCTGCAAATAGGAACAACTAATAATAGTGATATATTCTCTATTCTCTAATAATTAGTGATATATCTATTGTGTGTACCGTTTGAAGCATTATGTAGGTAATGAGCTTTTGCAGAAGCCAGCATGCCCAAGGTGTTTGGCCTCTAGGTTTCAGACATTTCTAGGAAATGAGCCAAAAATACTTCTTCTTCATTTGGTATTTTCACTTTTATACTATTGCACCATTAAATAAATCCCGTGTAGTACTTCTCATACCTTTCTTAAGACTTCGTTGTGTCAATAACTCATCTGTATCGCATCTGTAGCTGGAAATTTTTTATCGCAATTCCACCACTGATTTGTGTTTTGATTGACATGAAAACAATTGTTTCCTACATCAGATCAATTAAAGGCTATAGGGGATTCCATATTACAATCAATATTTCTTTATTTAGCAATAAATAGTGCAATTTGATGAATGATTTTGTACAAACTTACTAAATACTGCAACAAAAAAATCTAAAATTTTCTTATTGTGTCACCCACCACTCATATTTTGCGAGAATATCATAAATTGCATGCGGGTATAGGGTGAATCACGCACGCTAGTAGAAAAAATTATAACCACCAATATAATGTGTTGGGGAAACATTCCTGTGAACAGGAATGAATTTTCTTCAGAAAATGATACGAACTGGAGTTACTATTTATTCCGGAAACTCTACAAACAACAAAAATCAGTTGCAATAACTGTCCACTAAACAAATTCAACATGAACAAAATGAGGAAGCAACAGACATAGATGATCATGCTTGGCAAAAATTGACAAACCAAATACCTGAGTGAAGGATTCACAAAATGAATTTGGTAGTGAACCCAGTTCAGCTTCAACAAAATACCGGTGCATCCGCTATCAATGTGCAAAGAAACAAAAAGCTTGATTACATTATCGAGCCATATTGTACCAGGTCTTCAACAATGATTTAACACAACGTGACCAAAATGTGTTCGCAACCAACACTGCATAAATACATAACTGGAAATCAACAACTGCTATTTCTCTGAAAATGTGTCATAAGTAAGAAGGCATCCATTTTACCAGAAAAAACCCATGTTGATAATTTTTTGAATTGACTCGGCCGTTACTTGATAGAAATCCATGGCAAATGTAGAAACTTCACAAACCATAAGATATCCACAATATTCTTAAACACACAACATGTTTCGCTAACACAGTAGCTTCGTCAGGTGATATACTGGTACAATGAAACAAACCAACCTTGGCTTGCTCAACCTTTTAGAATATAAAAGTTAAGCAAGCCAAAAGTTGGTTTATATTCTAAAAGGTTAAGCAAGCCAAGGTTGGTTGAGTTCATTGTACCATAATATCACCTGACGAAGCTACTGTGTTAGCGAAACATGTTGTGTGTTTAAGAAATTTTTTGGATATCTTATCGTTTGTGAAGATTCTCCATCATGTTGATAATCCTGGAAGGAAAATAAGGACATGAACAATAAAAACAATAGGTTAATTATTGGAATTGTTAGTGAAATAATCAAATACAAGAACAGTTGAATGACAACAGAAACCAAATACCAAAGAAGGGAAGATTTGTATTTCGTGCAAGAAATTTATTCAAAATATTCATAGCAGAGCGCTTTCGACTGTTAAGTCATCATCAGTGAAGTAATCTGCTTTTAGCTATTGGAAAGAAATTGTAATAGAAAATTCAAAAAAAAAATTTCGACAAAATTATTTTTGAAAAAAATTTTGTAAAAAATCTTTTTGGAAATTTGTTTAATATTGAAAAAGTAAAAAAATTCAAAAATAAATTGGTGAATTGCTACTTTTTTGATGAACTTTTGATTTGAAAAAGACTTTATAATGAAATCGAAATTTGAAATTGTTATATGAATTTGGAAATTGATAAAAGTGAGGTTACTTACTCGTCAGGTTAACAGGGAAATTTGTCCATAAAAATATCTCTTGTCCAGTTTTAAACTAACGACATTTAGTAAAATACGTTACAAAAGGAATTAAAATGTGTTTCCCAAAAGGGGGTAAAATATGGATTACATCTTGTTAAGCAGCCACGTAATCCATATTTTACCCCCTTTTGGGAAACACATTTTGATTTCTTTGTAACGTATTTTACTTAAATGTCGTTAGTTTTAAACTGGACAAGAGATATTTTTATGGACGAATTTCCCTGTTAACCTGACAAGTAAGTAACCTCACTTTTATCAATTTCCAAATTCATATAACAATTTCAAATTTCGATTTTATTATAATGTCTTTTTCAAATCAAAAGTTCATCAAAAAAGTAGCAAGTCACCAATTTATTTTTTAAACTTTTTACTTTTTCAATATTGAACAAATTTCCAAAAAGATATTCAAAACATTTTTTTTAGAATTATCAATCACAATTTCTTTCCAATAGCTAAAAGCAGATTACTTACAGGTACGCACTGATGATGACTTAACAGTCGAAAGCGCTCTGCTACGAATATTTTGAATTCATTTCTTGCACGAAATACAAATCTTCCCTTCTTTGGTATATATTCACGTGCACACAGCCCAGCAACCCTCACTCAAGAAACCAACCGGGAGAAAAGGCAACACAGCGCTACTGGGTGTTAGGGCTATACAGCTGCGCAGTATAAATGTCTAAAACCCTAGGATACTGATAGCTTCACTATCAAACTTTCCCCTTCTTGATTTCTGTAAACAAGGCAAGCTATTGGCTGCTATGACAGTTGACAAGTTGACGGGCCCACCAAATTGCAAAGGACGTGAACGACGGAAATTAACCACTAGAAACTATAATTATGAATGATCTAAGGTGCAAATATAACATATATGATGATATTAGTTGCGTTTTATTTATCCGCTTCCGCCACCCGGAATCACTTCAATATCCGTTTTTATTTGCAACTTTGACGGTTTCGGTTGCTACTTCTCATTCCGTCTTACTACAAGGAATAACGTGGAATGACTGATGACAGTTGTCAAAAAATTCAATAAGATTGACTAAAAACCAATTTTTTGAAAGTAGAAGACATTTAGAAGACATTTTTATCATGAGGTAATGGTATATTACATAACAAGAGTTGCCGCATAGCGGCGAGTGTGTAACTCCACAAGTGCGTAATTGCTTTACAACTTGAGAATTGTACTATACTTTTTCTACGACTACACTATATTTTCTTCCGGATAGTGCAGATATTGTATTAAGGCACAAATAACGAATACCAATATAAAACGTCTCCCGTCACTAAGCCAGCTGCATGAAAAGTAACAAATCACAATTCTTGTGTTTGTTAATTCATACATTGCATACCGAGACATTTTCCTCAATTCGAACTGAAATGGAGCCGTTTTTCATATCTAAACAGCTTCATTAATAAGTAGCCAAAAACACATTGTATAAAAGTTAGCATTCATAATGGTTATTTATTTGTAACAGTGCAGCACGAGAGAATCTGTAATCGTTATTGAAAAAAAAAAGTTCTCCAACTGCGCTCTGAACCACCGACCTTGGGTTCGGAGCCGGCGTTTCCAACAATGGGATATGTTGCTATATTAATATTGTGATTGATATTTAGTGTTGTTCGTAACATGGAATATATCGACCAGAGTGATGATGATTTCATGAAATTTGGTGATTCTTGAAAATATACTAAAAGGATATTTTCCGAAAATGACACGGTATTATTTCTAATTCTCCAGTCCAGGAATTTTTGAAGTGCTATTTCGTATCATTTACGAGACTTAGCGGGTATAGCAACTCATTTTTTACCATTCTAGTTTTTTCCAACATTTCTGGTGGTGTAGAAATAATCTGCTCATCGTCATCGCTTGACATCATTTTTTTCAAACTAAAATTGAGGATACTCAATAAATATAACTTTCCTGATGCTTTCGGTTTCGGTGGATAGCTGGATTGATTGATGAAAAGATAAGTACCTACCCACCACCTACCCACCTAGCTAGTGACATTAATGAAATTGTTAATTGTTATTGACACATCGCCTAAGCAACAAAACAGTCATCTATCAACATACCTATGAAAACCGTGCGATCGCTCTCTTTACGCACACGTGTGTAAAGAGAAGCTTACTGCTATTGTTTTATGTACAATATCCATCACTTACAGTAGTAGTCGTAGGTAAACGAGTTTATGATTTTTTCAAGTAAAAAAGGTTTCATATCTTCATTCTCATATGGAATAAATAAAACGCAACTATTACTTGAGTATAAACAGGACAACAAAACTGTATTGTTGGTTGCATATGAATATGGTCACGTGGTGGTACGATCATTGTTGAAGACCCAGTACACTGAAGATGGTTGGCAAATTTCGTTTTTTGTATAGGGTATCAAGTAATTATTGGAGATACAGAAAATGAAAATGAGGTTTCTGTGTTTTGTTTTCGAGTTATGAACAAAGACGAATCAGGGCTTTTATTGAATAAGTGATAGTTTTTTTGTCAAAATTAAAGTGCATCAAATCTATTGGCAAAAGTCAGTCAGTTTCATTTGAAACTATGTGAACATGTACTATCAGATGTTATGGTTGAAAACGAATCATTGCTTTCAATGTTCTTGAAATTTTAGTAATAAACCTAAGTTACTAATGAGTAGAATCAACTTCTATTGTAAAAATGTAGTGCGTCATATTCAACAAAACTCATCGAAAATATGTTTTATTTAGTTTTATTTGAAGTTAAAACTATAAAAACATTGGATTCCAGATATAACTAATTTGTTATTCAATTTTTATCACATTTTTCATCACCTCAAGGTGTTAAAAATTGGTTTGGTTAGTGCTAAAACAGTATGTAGAGGTTCATCTTCTCATCAAATTGAGAGCAACACCAATTTATGAAAAATTTCTTACCGAACCTCTCACGTAGCAGAATTAATTCTAGATAATTGTTTTCTCGGTTTCACTCATGTTTTTGTTCTCCCGAGTGAAGTCACATTCGTGACCATAAAAAAATTATCGGTATTAATTCTGCTGCTAGGGAGTTTCAGCAGAAAATGAATATCACTCCTCCCAATACAACTAACGAAAGATTCCAATCGATCACCTTATAATTATTAGATAGTTAAGTTGTTATCATTACTGTAAATCTGTGAAGCAATTATACTATTCCACCACTAGCTATACAACTTAGAATTATTTACTCCTTTTCGAGGCGTAAAGTTTGCTTTTACTATCAAGGTAGTTTTCGTAATTTTATGAACCACTAGTCAATAATGACATAGCCACCTCTGTTTTAATTTACCCGTATTCAGAGTTTCGAATTAATGACACTCGAATCTAGTAGGTATTTATCAATAATGACTTGTCATTATGCTATCATAATAATTGCTACTAGATTATAATTAGAATTGGAAAGAAGTGCATCAAGAGTGACAATAGGACCATATTTCAGTTTCAAAGAACTAAAATGATTGAAATTTTCATTTATTTTATTAATCAAACATATCTTCCAGTCAGAACAAGTTCTGGTATGAGGAAGAACATAATTATAAAATAATAAGTAATAAATATCTATGAACTACTACACAAACATGAGTAGAAGTGAACATGAATAATAAATCATAATAAATCAGGATATCACAATAAAAAAACAATCAATAAACAAAGAAAAGCATTCTAGTCAAGGACATAACTAACTGAAAAATTTTAAACATTTCTCTCAGAAATGATCTTTTTTTAATGTACCTATATTTCCGCAGTTTTTAATTTCATCTGGTAGTTTATTGAACTCAGATAAGGCTGCAGCAGTGAATCTTCTTTGTCCGAGTGTAGAACGTCTGGGGATCTTGTTCAGTAAAATATCTGCACTTTATAAGAAAGCACTGAAAGTATTGTATCGCCTCTCATTTGATATCCCAACAAATGATCTGTATGCCATAACAGGAAAATTTTCATTGGATGAATTATATAAAATAGATTCTCTTAAAGTTTCATATGATATAATAAACAATAATCTGAAATCCAATTTTGTTTTGATAAGAAACTCAGAAATTCATGGTCATCACACGAGACAATCAAACTTATCTCATCTTGATTCTGCTACTTCTATAATTGGCAAAAAAAAATTAACTCACTGTTTAGTTTTGCAGTTTCTCAATTGATTTACAAATAATTCAAAATAATAATTAGTACTAGTTTATTGAAACGAACTTCAATAATTATAATTAAAATTATTTATCGCGTCTTTATATGGTAGAATTTGCTATAAAGCTTGGCAACGCCGGAAAAGGACAGAAAAATTATTATCAACTCAGCATCGCGTGTGTATATCGCTACCGGCCTCTCAAAATTTTATAAACCTATTAAGTCATAACAAACTCCAAAATTGTAGTGTTTTACTCCTTCGTGAACCCATTGAAGTGAACCAGCACCGTATCCAGCCAGGGCTAGCCCGAAGCAACCACATTACGCAATCCAGGTGAGCATTTTCTACCATCAAACTAAATTGCATATTATTCAAATTGGTGAACTCAAGTCACTCACGCTGCTCTAGCTGAATTTGATAAATTACCACATAATATAAAAAATTGCAGACATATTTCAAAATTTAAAGTTGAATTAAAAAAAACACATGATTTCATTAGGAAATAGATAAAATTTATACTTTGCCATCTACTGATTAGTCCCTGTGGCTATTTTTATGACTTGATCGATTTAGCATTTTTAGATTTTTTTGATTTTTTTGTTGTTGTTGTTGTCACCTTATATTATTTTATTATTGTTGTTTGTAATCAACTTCCTCATATCAGAATTTTATTTCTGACTGGAAGCTAGTTTTTGAATAAACAATAAACAATAATATTGTCTGGTTTGATGACTATGAATTTGGAAATTTCCTGTCAAAATAATATTAGATTTCAATTTTTTTATCTGATATTATATGAAATTTTCAGAGTCCCTGATCTGTACCAGGTGATTCAATAAGGGTAACCGAGAGGCTGTATCTCAGGAACTAATAAATTGCTAACAAAAGGTATGGTTCGAGGAAGGAAGCTTTGGTGAATAAAATAAAGATCCATACATACCATTCTGGTTCTTACCGCACTCGCTAGGAGGCGTGCTTAATAAACTATTAGTTCCTGAGATACTGTACCTCGTCACCGTTATTGAATCACCTGGTACATTTATTCTAAAGGATATGTTTTCGTTAAGGCATACAGTTTAGTTGTTGGTGTATCATATGGAAGACAATACAGTACTTTTAATGATTTCCTATGTATTGCTAGTGGTGAAAAAAATGCAATACACACCTTGGTAGTAAATATTATTATTACCACGGGACCTTGATACTACTGATATTTTTTACTACCTTGGTGTATAACTAACTATTATATAATTCCAAAATTACCTGCATGAATTTACAGAAGTCTTCACATATCATCAATAGCTTGATGATATTGCTCAGAATGGCTGGTATAGTCAACATGCAGTCTTTGAGACAGCTATCCAAAAAGTCGCGATGGCAAGACAATATTTCGTCTACGTTGTTCACCTGAAAATAAAAGATACCAGGTGTCCAGATAACACTTTATAAAGTACCAACTGTCCTATTTTTGACAGTAGAAAAAAATGGAAAAAACAGCCTCACAGGGGATTTTTTCTACTTCTCGAATCAAGAGATACGATTTCATTATCAATATTTCATTTCTGGCAAAATGAATAAATCAAGATAAATTCAAAATTGATGTAACGAAATCAGGTTCAGACAATTTTTTTATCGCTTGGAGTGCACGAAAGAAAATCCCTATAATGTTCAAAGAACATCGTGCGATCCTAGGGAGGATAGGGACAGGAGGTAGGTATTGGAATTTTTTTTTAACTTCTAGGTTTGTATAAATTCACTGTTGGTTCTAGAAAATATAGATGAAAAATGCATTCAATTGATTTGTTTTGTAATTTCATTGGTGGTTTTAGGCGTGAAATATTTCTACTCCCTCAAATAGATTTAAAATTGCAAATTTGAATAAATGAGGCAAAAGTGAATACATTTCAAGTATCTTATGGAAATGATATTTCGGATTTTGAATAAAATGCCTATGATCGGATTTATTTTATTTCTCAAATGGTCTATATGCTCAGTAATAATTTTTCATCAATACAGGGTGTAACTGAATAAGTGTAAAACATTTAAGGAGGTGATTCCTCATCGAAAAAAAGATAGGATCTTTCATATAAAGAAACTTCATTGGAGCATCCCTTGTTAAGATACAGCCCCTTAAAGGGGGTACATAAAATTTGTATAACAATTTTTTTCACAAGCACTGAAAAAGTTACAATATTGAAATTAACCTGACAGCGTCATACCAATTTAATTGTCACTATCGCTAATAGCGACCTACTAGATAGATTAGTTTCGTATTTTCGCATTTATGACGATGTATCTCTGTAGTTGTTCGTAAAATAATGTTTTGCTGCTTACTGGTTTATTTTGGGCAAAAAACCCAAGAGACATTTTTTGTTTAGAATGAAACAGGCTATCGGAAATAAATTTTTAAATGGTAAACAAATAATAAGACAAAAAGTTACATTGGAAATAAATTTTAGGGGTTGCGTTTTTCACCCCTTACAACCATGGGGTAAACCAAATAAATTACTGGCTAAGTGTCTTTTTGGTAGTACAAAACGTCAGGTTAATTTCAATATTGTAACTTTTTCAGTGTTTGTGAAAAAAATTGTTATACAAATTTTATGTACCCCCTTTAAGGGGCTGTATCTTAACAAGGGATGCTCCAATGAAGTTTCTTTATATGAAAGATCCTATCTTTTTTTCGATGAGGAATCATCTCCTTAAATGTTTTACACTTATTCAGTTACACCCTGTATAGAGACCTAAAAATTTAGTGACGTCTGTATATTTGATTGATTGATTGATTGTCTTTATTACCCCAAGAAACATAGTTGTTTATAATAGGGATACATAAACAATATACATAATGTTATACATACAATTATGAAATATTGACTAATCTCTCGGAGATATACATATATGAAGATTTGTCAACTCATGAAATTAATAATAATAATAATAATCTTCATAATTCCCAAGATGATATATTTTCCAAATCACTTTTGATATCCCGTTCGATATCATTCAATTCATTCGACATATAAATCAATGTTGAATCATCCGCAAATAATTTCAGCTTTCCTTTCAAGTTCAGAGTTTCAGAACTGATCCTTGCGGTACTCCACATGTGATATTCTTCAGTGAGCCACAAGTATCATTCACTTCAACATACTGCTTCCTATATGTCAAATAATGTGTGAACCAATCATGAATTCCTCCTCTGATGCCGATTAATTTATTTAGTAAGATGGTATGATATACCAGTGTCAAATGCCTTACATAGGTCCAAGGTCAAGAAGCCACATTTATAATTTTCGTCAATCCGTGAATGGATATCCGAAATTACATCCATTCAGTTATCTCTGTATACTTTGACCAACGAAATACATATTGAACACTGTACAATACATTGTTATTTTCGAGGAAGTGATGAAGACGATTATTCATGAACTTTTTCATAATTTTTTCTAGCAATTTTTATTTCGTCAGGAATAATACCAGTTTCAAAAGATTTCTATAGTTATTTATTATACAAGGGAAAAAAGTAGTAGATTTTAGCTCCAGGTTGTGTTGTCTCCCGACGCGTAGCGGAGGGAGACAAAAAACCGTGAGCTGAAATCTAATATTTTTCTCGTGTATAATACACTATTTTTTTCTGTGACAGAAGAAAGGACGAATCAATATTTGAGAAGATATTACAATATTACATTATTTTGAAATCTGAAAATTATCGACGTGAACTTTTAAGTTTTTAACAGTAGGGATACCTGCGTTGTAGGCATCTTTATCATTCTTTTGAAGTAATCAAATATCTGATGTCACTTCTGTCAGTCTGATTCTGTGATTTGATTTCAAAAAATTGCGAATTTGGTGGTTGTTTAGTAATATACGTAACCGCGAAGTCGAATGGAAGATAAAAGAACTTTTTTTTCTCGAAGACGGTATTATTGACTCATTTTTCGGAGCTATAGCACAACAAAAGCCATCAACAGTGTATATATATATATATGTGATATATATCCGAGAAGTACTCACTTTTTTCCACGGGAAAAAAGTAATTTATGAAAAGTGACATCTCATAACCTGCCAACAGAGATGAAATGCCAAACTTTTTTCCCGTCACAGAAAAAGAACATTTGCAACAAGATGGGAGTTGATTCAGATTCGATTACCTAACAATTTTTACAGTTATGAAATCAAATCCACAAGGTTTCCGTACATTAAAGTTATCGATTATTCTCAATTTCTGGAATATTTGTTAGTGTTACGAAGATAAAACACTTGAACAATCGTTCAATGTTTCATGCATCGATTTCATTATCCCAAGTTTCAGTTTTTCGAGTTGACCCATTCAAATAATAAAAGGGGATATGACATTGAAGAAAAGCACTGTATTGGTTAGAATACCAATCAAAAACGTGTATTTTGAAATGAGCGGAATAGTTGATGAAATTCAAAGGACTTGTGGTATTTCCTATGATAATTCGTCGAAAAAAAAAACTACCTAATTACCTTTCCGATCTTCTGCAAGAACGTGCACCAATGCGGTTCGATCACCTCCACCATCATGTGATACTCCAAATTCTGTATACAGTGCAACATCCGCTGACGCAGAGCGAAGGCGGCTCGATAGTGTTGGGCGTCATCGAAATGGAATCTTTTTGCCACCTATGAACACCCAGAACTCAAAGTCATTACCACAATCTAATATACCTGTTCGAATCTGAGAGCAGACGAATACAACTAATCCAAAACTCGTGTGTTCGTCTCATTTGTGGCCTGCGCAAACGTGATCATGTTTCAGCCTCTTTGAAAGAAATAAGTTGGTTGAACATGAAAGAGAGACGCTTCCTTCACAGATGTTCGTTTTATCATAAAATTATTACCACAAAGATACCTGCCTATCTATTCGATAAAATTCAGGCACGAAGACAAGCACATAATGTTGATTTACGTAATAAACACAATCTAACCATTCCAAACCATCCATTAAACTTGCAATTTTGGATGGATCCTTGTCAATTTGTTGAATCTTATTTTTGTATTGTACGTCTGTCCAGTTTTCGATGCTTTTGCATGATATCTCAGTGATCTTTGGAGATAGAACCTTGCGGATTTCGCGGTCCTGTGCCACTTTTTTGTGAAACTCAAGATGGCCTAATCAGATTTGGCAGGACTGTTTCCGTTTATGAGATACAGGACGATTTTGGAAATTTACACTTTTTGGACCCCCTCTATATCTACGTAGTTTATCAGCGAAAATGTCAAATTAAAATCTTAACCCATAGAGAATTTTATGCAGAATCCAGTGGCGCACGAAAAATTTTTTTTCGGGGTGTGGTTTTGAAAATACGACTCAAACTTATGATTTTTTAAATTGAACACCCTGTATTTTATAAGCTCATTAAATTCCTCATTTTTTTCCTTTCGAAATGATATATGATGTATGAATATAACATTTTCAAAAATGTTAAAAAATCACTAAAACATTGAATTTTAATAGTGGGCTATGGGTTTTTCGAGGGATTTTCATATAAAGAAATTTACAATTGAAGGAATATTTCCTTTGATTGTTCCATGAAGGGGGAAATAACAATTTCAACACTAATTAACTTGCAATACACAAGACTCAGATACCTGATATCCACAAATATATAGTAATGAAAAGTTTATAATGTAGAATAAGCACCTGATTGAATATTTACTAAAACAATTGAATTTCGAAATTATTCAGTGATTTATTCATTGAATTGTTCAAATTGATGTCCATTTCTCATCACAAACTTTCTCAATACATATTAATCATTGAAAGATGTCTTTGTAATTCCTGGAAAACTGCCTCTGTTGTTGCACAAAGTTCTTCAGGTATGTTGGGCCACTCACTGTATTGAGAAGTATTGAGAAAGTTTGTCAACTGTATGTTGGGGAAATGGATATCAATTTGAACATGTCAATGAATAAGTTACTGAATAATTCCGGAATTCAATTATTTTAGTAAATATTTATTACTATTTATTTGTTGCTATCAGGTACCCAAGTTTAGTGTTTTGTTAATTAATAAGTGTTGATATTGGTTTTGACCTCTCCATGGAAAAATTTAAAGAAATATTTCTTCAAATGGAACGTTTTTCATAAGAAAAATCCATAACCAACTATCAAAATTTAATATTTTAGTGATTTTGAGCAATTTTGAAAATTTTATATTCATTCGTTATATATCATTTTGGAGACAGAAAAATAAGGAATTTAATGAGCTTATGAAATACAGGGTGTTCCATTTAAAAAATCATAAGTTTGAGTCGTATCTCCAAAACCATACCCCGAAAAAAAAATTTAAGTGCGCCACTGGATTATGCGTGAAATTTTCTATGCGATGAGATTTTGATTTGACATTTTTGTTGAGAAACTTCGTGGATATAGAGGGGGTCCAAAAAGTATAAATTTTCAAAATCGCCCTGTATCTCATAAACGGAAACAGTCTTGCAAAATCTGATTAGGTCATCTCGAGTTTCACAAAAAAGTAGCACAGGACCGCGAAAACCGCAAGGTTCTATCTCCAAAGATAACTGAGATATCAGGCAAAAGCATCGAAAACTGGACACACTGTACATGCTTCGACATTATTATTATTATATATTATACTGCTAGTCTTTTTTGAATATTGTGTTAATTTATGTAGTATAAGTATATGTGTGTGTGTCTTTGTAAGTATAGGTGTATGTGTCTGTGTATGTATAGGTGTGTATGAATGCATCTGTATGTGCATGTATGCGCACGCATGTTCATGGTTAAGTGGAAGAGCGCAGGTGGGCAACCAACCTGAGGTAGAGCGAACTTTGCCTTTTGCTCTGCAGGGTATAAATATTGTTTTTTTGGTCATTATTTCATCTTTTTTGTATTGTATCTCTATAACCTGTACCAATAAAAGCGATATTATTGTTATTATTATTATTATAAAGGGTTACTGGTTAATTCGATATATTCCTTTGGAGATGTGATAGTGAAGGTGGTAAGGAGTGAATTTCACCCTAATATAGATAGTGCATAAGTTACTAGCTATTACTAGAGTCACTGGATGGTATTAGTTTGATATGAGTTCGGACACAGAAATGACATCGGTTAGGGTTTTTGGACGTTTGGATTTATCAAGTTACACACCTTGCATTGTGACAAGAGCACCATAGTCGTCCCGCGCTTTTTCATTCAAAATTGTTTGAATTTGACAAACAATTTTATGAACGTCAGAATTTGAATAAAATGTCATGATTATACTCTCGAGAAAAAAGCAGTTATGGAAATGAATTGCTGTGTAATGAATTGTGCCAATTCTGAAAGAAATAGATATCATTTATTCAATTTTCCAAAACGAATATCAACCATTCGCCTATGGAAAGAAGATTAGAAGATTAGAAGATTAGGGGGCCAGGTAGCCGTGCGGAGTGTCGGTATTCTAATTCGCATTCGCTTGCCGGTCGTGGGTTCGATTCCCAACGACTGCAGAAATTTTTCTAATGGCCCAAGAAAGTGTTTGGGATCACACGTTGAAAGGTAAGGCCCCCGTCATTCCTTGCTCGCACAAGACTCTCGAAGACTTCTGAGGGTTGCTCGTAAGGGGGCAACCGAATGACGGATAGAACAATTTTACAACAATGTTTTGTAGATATAAAACGGCCTGGGTGGAAAATCAATTTGAAGACGAGCCAAATTTGCGAGGTACTCATTGAGATTAACTTCTTATAACAACATCTGATTAGAATGAAACTATATTTTAAGCCCATTTTCAAACAGAAGATTTCAAAATCTGTTTGAGAGAATCTGCTGTTCCATCAATTTACAAAGCAGACGATTTCAAGAACAAAATGCCATTATTATCATCTCACGAAATAAAACAAAACAAAATTATCATTGAAGAAGAGGAATTAATCGCAAAATTACATAATGAAATAGAGAATTTGAGAACGAAACTAAGAAAAGCAAGTAAACTACAACGTGATAAATTATTGGATAGCGTTTTTAGTGCCGACCAAATTCAAAATTCAACAGTGAAGAGAATGCAGAAAAAGGTGGAAAATCAAAACAATAAATAAAGCGTTCGCCATCAAATATACGTGTGGTACCACAGGTTATGAACACCTGCTGAAAATTGAGTTTCCTCTTCCGTCTATTACGACCCATTCTAGGAAAATTGAGCCAAGTGAAGTTGCTGAGAACTTCACCAAGTGGTGTGTCTCGTCAAAATGAACTAATTTTTTTATGAAATATTTATCGAAAAATGATTTGTTCTCTGTATTTCAACACCCTGTAAAAAGGCCCAAATAATCTAGCAAAAAGAATATAAACTTCAAGTTGGTTCACATTTTTTATTATGTCAATATTTTGAGGTTATCATCAATGACTGACACAGAACCATACGTTCTATGCACAAAACACAAGATTTTCCACCTGTTTACATCGCTGCCAAATTGTTTCGTAGACCGAATCGTGATTGGGTTAACCACGATCAATATTATTAACATTTATTGATAATAACATTTATTGATCCCAAGAAACTTACAATGTTTATAGAGGGGGAAACAAAAAAAAATCAAATATGCAATACAATGAAAGATAAACAGTTCAATCAAAATTAATTGATACAAGGAGAGAGTTAAATTGATAAAATATATTTCTTCAGTTCACACTTAAATTTTGTGACGAATCTAATAGATTTCATTCTGTTGGGTAGACTATTATGAATATTTATTCCACAAAAATAGAATGATTTTTTCCCGAATTGGGTTTTTATTTTGACAGTTTTCAAATGTTCACTTTGTCTGGTGTGATGCTCATGGGTATCAGAATTGATATTGAAAGTAAGATTCGAGTGCTTTTTCTTATTTTTAGTGAAATGAATGAAAATGCATATTTTCATTTCTTCGAAGAGATAGTCAATATCTAGTAGATATCTTGGTTTGTATAGTCTAGATGTTGATTCCAGAAATGGTAATTTATAAATACATTTTATGGCTTTATTTTGAAGAGATTTCAGAGGTTTCAAAACAGATTTTGCTGCAGTACACCAGATCGATATCAGATACTGCAGTTTAGAGTAAATCATAGATCTTTGCCATCTATTAGGTAGTAGCCGAACGTCTAAAAATAACAGATCGCTAATTTTTCATAAACCTTATCTAAATCAGAGGGTGTGTATAATCTCTGGGTAAATCGTAGGCGGGGCTTGTTCAATGGAATTCGTGTCTAAAAATAAACAACGTGGCATCGTAGAGGGGGAATGGGTAATATGGAATTATAAACATCTCAATATGGAAATTCATAAATCGTTGATCTAACCATAGATATAACTAATTACGGACTAAAACGGAATAATCGGATCATGCACTATTGAAGTTTCAACCATGAATCATAAAACGATAAAACGAATCATAAGTATATAAATTAAATACCTATGTTTCATATAAGTACCGGATCTATGATTTAGATCTATGACAATATATACCCTTTCATTTATTCCATGGGCGTCACTACTGCTTGGCAAGGGGGCTGTGCAACTCTGGCTAATTTGTTTTCTTGAAATATTCAGGTATCTATATTGTGATGGTATGAGGTTACCTACTGTGATTTAAGTAAGCAGGTGAGTTTAGTTATCAGTAGTAATATCCCTAGGACATTAATAATAGACGAGATAATTTTATGACAATCGGAAGCTCCTTTCCAGGACGAGCTTGAGACATAAGACATAATATTATGACGCATTTGTCAATGTCGGAAGGATATTCAGCGGAAAATTTACTCGACAATCGTGTTGTCATAGTGATTGATAATTGCACTGAATGCAATTATCAATGTAATGTTGACATGATTGGGTGAAATTGTATCATATGACACAAAATGATGAAATTCGAATGGTTGTTAGAACTGTCAAGAAATTTTCAATTAAAGGACTGTTGATGTCTCGAGTGTTTATGAAAAATATGAATCAAGAAAAATTAGTCAACAGGTAGGTAGGTACCAACTAGAATATGTTTTTGTTTTTTTTTCGAGCGATCGAAAATGTTTATTTTGTTCTTCAATACTTTTTATACATTAATATGTACTGAAAAAATATCTAGCACAGATGTTTGTTTCTATGGACTTAACCTCACAAAATATGAATATTCGAAAAGGGATATCTATATATCTAACTACTTGATCAAAAGGCATTTGATATTGACCAAAAACGATACGTTATTCCACATTAAATATGGCGCACGTCTCAATGTGGTGGACTTTTTCTTCTTAATCTCGAAAATTGAAAATTTTGCAATGATCATTCACTACTAAGTTATTTTTTCTTCGTTGTGAGATTGAAATAGCATTTTGGTTGTGCAACAATATGTATTTACTGGAATATTCACATCATATAGGTACATTTTGAAACTCAAAAGTATTCAGGTACTTCTCCAGTCTGGAAGATCATTCTGGAATTCAATTCGTAATAAGATAATTATAAAGAAACTAGTACGTATTACAGCTTGTTTTAATGAAATAATATCCAACATTGTTTCCCGAGAACACTCGCGACTAGAGAGTTACGTTGATCCTCGCGGCTGGTCGTTTTGACCGACTATAGGAAATCCCCAAATTTGTCAGTATTTGTGGTGTTGTGTTTATCAAAGGTATTCAGCTATTGATACACTTCTTATGAAAACTCTATCGACTATGAACACAAAGTTGGTATATTTCTGAACAAAAATGAAAAGTTACGTTGATGCTCGCGGCTGGTCGTTTTGACCGACTATAGAAAATCCCAAAATTCGTCAGTATTTGTGCTGTTTATTGAAGGTAT
This sequence comes from Phaedon cochleariae, assembly GCA_918026855.4. Classification (NCBI taxonomy): domain Eukaryota; kingdom Metazoa; phylum Arthropoda; class Insecta; order Coleoptera; family Chrysomelidae; genus Phaedon; species Phaedon cochleariae. The sequence continues at coordinate 5,712,907 of OU896722.1, forward strand.
TCAGTATCTATAAAGAGTTATCTACTATTATCTAATTGATTTTGCCACATTTACTTGATTATAACCCCCAATTTCCTTGTAGACAATGAATAATTTGGTACAAACCTCTAAATGCTCGCGCGTCGGTGGAAACGACCAATTGTCAATTTTCAGCTCCAACCAAACAACACCCTCTGACCGAAACCAAACGTGAACTGGCCCGCCGGTTCGACTTAGGAAGACTTGTGAGCGGGTCGTAAAATCCCGGCCCAAATAAATGTGGGAGGGGCAAAATTAATGCTTGGCGGCAAAACGACCGTGGTGCGAGCGTTCTCGGGTTTTAAGGAAAATAAGAGCTATCCAAACGCAAAAAAAAACAGGAAACCTGAATCAATTGAGATTACCTCAGAAGGTAGATATACTTATAATTTCTCAACTCTTCAATATATATACCTACTCAATTTCTGATGTTTTTTAGTTTCTGTTTTTTTATTATACTTGATGGACATTTCTTCACATTCTCTATAAAGTTTACATAGTATGAGATGATCCACAATAAAATCTATGTGCTCTTTACATTCAACTCTTTGGAGAATTTGGCACTTCTTTTTAAAAATTTGCTTTTTAATAAATAATCTTGTTTCATTTCTATATGGCTATTTCCACTCTTAACCATTTTTCCATATAAATTTGCACAATAGCTCGCTATACAGTGTGTCCCACTTACCATGCTCACCATGGGTATCTTTTTAACGGTGAGAGATACGAGGTCGGTTAAATGACACCAAATGTGGAGTTTGTCAAGGCCAACTACCAACTCTTCTAAAACAAAAACGAATAGATTTTATCAAAATATTTTTTCACATTATAC
>OU896722.1:5714256-5795462 GCA_918026855.4 Phaedon cochleariae
AGTGCATGGGGCCAATGCGCAGAAACATACAAAAAGCGAATACAGGCATTTTTAAATGTCTCAATAAGAATGGCAGTAAACGCCCCATGGTATATCCCAAATAGATTTATCTATAGGGACCTGAACATAAACCCAGACTACATAGACAACTACATCAGACAACACGCGGAGACTACATTCGGAAGAACGGAAACCCACGAGAACCCGCTACTGCACGACCTGACCAATAGACAATTAAATCAAGACCCGCGCTTCGGAAGAATAAAGTACAGGCGCCCAATTCACCAAATATAAGATAAAAGAACGAAATTAAATCAATATCAATAAAAGTTGCATAATAATCATCAGATAATTAAACTTTGATACCCTATAAACATGTAAACCAATAATAATAAGACATAAACTCAAATTTGCTTCCCATTAGGGTAGGGAACCACCACGCAGTCAGGATAGGAAACACACATTAGACAAAAAGGTTTAAAAGTCGGAAGACTGAAACCAAGTAAGGGATTTTATAAAACATATGCAGATTGCCAAATGCATAAGGTTGAAGTCCATTCGTTAGTGAGTGGGGGTGGATGGACATGGGGATGAGGATCATATAACGTAAGCTAGTTATATGGCGGCACTTGATCCTGGGCATTCAACCTTTCGGGAGGCGTGGTGTGTGTGTGTGTGATGGGTCAGGTTCGCACCAGATAGCGGTCAAGAAGTTATCTGGGACAGCCCTGCACTGATGAGAGTCAGCAGCTCGAAACTGGTCTGCAGGTAGTCATACGTTCCTAAACCACTTAAGCACAGCTTGGCGTTTAGGAAGAAAACACTGGCGATTTTATTCGTCTATACGAATTATTGCATACATTTCAGGAGGATGTAATACAATGTTCTGAGTGGCATATAGCCAGGAGTTGTTTTTCTCTTGTTATCTACCAGTTTTGTTCATTTTATGACTATTGTAGGGGTTATAGGGAAGATTGGGATCAATGTACATTTATGTACATTGAAACTTACTATATCTCTTTTCAGTCTCAGTAATTAATATATTTATTATGTTATGTTGAAAATGAAATGCATATTACTGTAGTTTATTGTTCTATATTATTGCTGAATCACTGAATAAATGACTAAATGAATAAATAAATAAATAAATATTGTGGTAATAACTTTTAGTCTCTCTCTTTGTGATAAGATCGTAGTGTTGATCGTATTGTATTCTCGAGTGTTTTTCAGTTGAGAGGTTGAAAAAATTCACAGATTTTCGGAAACTACAAAGTGCACCTGCTGGGAGAAAAACAGGAAAATTCAAAAACTAGTAACTTTGGCACAATGAATATTAGGGTCAAATTCACTACTTACCTCTTCCCCTATCACATCTCCAAATGAATATATCGAATCACCAGTAAACCTGCATATTAGATTGTGGTAATGAGTAATGACACTTTGAGTTCTGGGTGTTCATAGGTGGCGAAAAGATTCCATTTCGATGACGCCCAACACTATCGAGCCGCCTTCGCTCTGCGTCAGCGGATGTTGCACTGTATACAGAATTTGGAGTATCACATGATGGTGGAGGTGATCGAACCGCATTGGTGCACGTTCTTGCAGAAGATCGGAAAGGTAATTAGGTAGTTTTTTTTTTTTCGACGAATTATCAAAGGAAATACCACAAGTCCTTTGAATTTCATCAACTATTCCGCTCATTTCAAAATACACGTTTTTGATTGGTATTCTAACCAATACAGTGCTTTTCTTCAATGTCATATTCCCTTTTATTATTTGAATGGGTCAACTCGAAAAACTGAAACTTGGGATAATGAAATCGATGCATGAAACATTGAACGATTGTTCAAGTGTTTTATCTGTGTTTTCGTAACACCAACAAATATTCCAGAAATTGAGAATTATCGATAACTTGAATGTACGGAAATCTTGTGGATTTGATTTCATAACTGTAAGAATTGTTGAGGTAATCGAATTTGAATCAACTCCCATCTTGTTGAAATTGTTGTTTTTCTGTGACGGGAAAAAGTTTGGCATTTCATCTCTGTTGGCAGGTTATAAGATGTCACTTTTCATAAATTACTTTTTTCCCGTGGGAAAAAAGTGAGTACTTTTTTCCCGGATATATATCACATATATATACACTGTTGATGGCTTTTGTTGTGCTATAGCTCCGAAAAATGAGTCAATAATACCGTCTTCGAAAAAAAACTGCAAGTCCATTTATCTTCCATTCGACTTTGCGGTTATGTATATTACTAAACAACCACCAAATTCGCAATTTTTTGAAATCAAATCACAGAATCAGACTGACAGAAGTGACGGCAGATATTTGATTACTTCAAAAGAATGATAAAGATGCCTACAACGCAGGTGTCCCTACTGTTAAAAACTTAAAATTTCACGTCGATAATTTTCAGATTTCAAATTAATGTAATATCTTCTCAAATATTGATTCGTCCTTTCTTCTGTCACAGAAAAAAATAGTGTATTATACACGAGAAAAATATTAGATTTCAGCTCACGGTTTTTTGTCTTCCTCCGCTACTCGTCGGGAGACAACACAACCTGGAGCTAAAATCTACTACTTTTTTCCCTTGTATAATAAATAACTATAGAAATCTTTTGAAACTGGTATTATTCCTGACAAAATAAAAATTGCTAGAAAAAATTATAAAAAAATTCATGAATAATCGTCTTCATCACTTCCTCGAAAATAACAATGTATTGTACAGTGTTCAATATGTATTTCGTAGGTCAAAGTATACAGAGATAACTGTAATGGATGTAGTTTCGGACATCCAGTCACGGATTGACGAAAATTATAAATGTGGCTTCTTGACCTTGGACCTATGTAAGGCATTTGACACTGGTAGATCATACCATTTAACTAAATAAATTATATTCAATCGGCATCAGAGGAAGAATTCATGATTGGTTCACACATTATTTGACAAATAGAAAGCAGTATGTTGAAGTGAATGATACTTGTGGCTCCCTAAAGAATATCACATGTGGAGTACCGCAAGGATCAGTTCTGGGTCCAATTTTATTTTTAATTTATATTAATTCAATTTCAACTCTGGACTTGAAAGGAAAGCTAAAATTATTTGCGGATGATACAACATTGATTTATATATCGAAAGAATTAAATGATATCGAACGGGATATCATGAGTTATTTGGAGAGTTGACTCTGAATTATAACAAATCTTCATATATGTATATGTCCAAAAGAATAGTTAATATTTCGAATAATGGTATAACTTTCAACTATTCGCGAGATTCAGGAAGTGGGCGACATCTAGGTTACATAATACAAACTTCAAACTGGGGGAAAACAAACTGTTGTCTATGGATAAAGTTCAAAGACTACATATCATTCAGCTTGCTGTAGCTGTAGTCAAACTTGTCAATGACATAAAGTGTTAGCACTGTTGGTGGTGATAATGGTTGAGTTGGTTAAATTTTTTACATTATTACGTTTTTATCAGTTTAGTGAACAGTGAACTGGTGAAGAATTGGAGATAGTTCAAACAATTCAAACTAATTATGACGAGCAAATAAATTGACATATAAAGAACAGCTAACAATACCCAGATTGTCCTGCTTTGCAGGAACAAATACAAATCCATTGTTCTACAGGAGTTCCTCTGGACCCCAACTTCAATTTTACTGGGGAAGATTTCATCGCCGAAGTTTGTTGACAAAGTGCAAAAATGTGCTTTTTGTTGAAGTCTTCTGCCTCACACAAAATCACATGATTAGCACGGAGAACTGCTCTTCCTTCCACTACTGATCGGCTTTTTCCATCTAAATAGAGCAAAATATCTGCCAAAAGAACATCTACAATAGGCGTTTTCGATCGAATATTGACAATGACAATCAAGAAATGTAAAAACTTATCACTCTTATCATCTTTCGCTTATTATCTTTTTTTCCCAGTTTTGACGTGGCTTTGACATGGAACGATGAAAACCGAGCGCCAGCTGGTAACATTGATTCCCGCGAATAGATTGATTAAATATACAGACGTGGCAGAATTTTTAGGTCTCTATATTGATGAAAAAATCCGAAATATTATTCACATAAAATACTTGAAATTTGCAATTTTCAATTCCTATTTGGGGGAGTACAAATATTTCACGCCTGAAACCACTAATGAAATTACAAAACAAATCAATCAAATGCATTTTTCATCTATATTTTCTAGAACCAACGATGAATTTATACAAACCTAGACATTTCATTCAACAATTGTTCCTCCCTTGGCAGTCTCCGAGAGATAAACCCGTCGAGTTGAGGCTTCGCACCCCTTCGTGGTCACTTTGGATACCTGCAGAACATCTCATTCCAAAGACTCGTTCATCCAACGAACGGCGAGGCTCTGGAACACATTGCCAAGGGAGATGTTCCCCGAGGCATATAACCTCCAGAAATTTAAGAAGAACGCCAATTCCTACCTCATTTCCCTTGGTTCTCATGATGTTCTCTGAATACTGTCTGTAGGTTAATCGAGGAGGTGGAACATTCATTTTACTTGGTTCTTTGGGATTTTCTCTCCTCGTTTCTATAAAATAAAAGTATTCGTATTATTTCAATATATTTGTAGAGGGACAAATCAGATGATTTGCCCCAAAATGTCACTGCGTTTAACAAATTTTTCTATCAGGGAGTCTTCTTTTAGAAAAATCCAGTAGCTTGTCAGTGACAATTTGTTTGAAAAAATTTTTGAAGGAAAGAAATATAGATATATTGAAAAAATATCGAATTTGTACTTATCTTTGGACGTTTCGGGACCGATTCTGCTCCCGTTCTCAACATGTAAATGCAAATTATTTTTCTTTGAAATTTTTTGCTGCGTATAGTTTGACACTTTTCAATATATTTATGGAGAATTTCGAAGAAAACGTTATTAAAAATTACGAAAAACAACCAAAAACGTGGTGGAGATACGTAGATGACATCTTCATAATTTGGCCACATACCCTTATAGAACTAGATAATTTTCTAGATCATGTAAACAATGCAGAACCTACTATAAAGTTCACTTTGGAAATTGAATCTGACAATCAGTTACCATTTTTAGATGTTCTTATCAAAAAATCAAACAATGTTTTCTTAACAAGTGTATATCGTAAGAAGACTCATACTAACAGATACCTCAATTTTCAATCAAATCATCAGAAAGCTATCAAAAAAGGAATAATCAGATCACTTCATGATCGAGCCAAATCAATATCATCTAACCAACAAATTTTCAATAACGAAATCCACCACATCAGAGATGTTCTTCAACTCAACTCATATCCAAGGAACTTCATTGATAGAACGATTCACCAAATTGAAAACAAACAAAATACACCACAACAAAAACAACCATCAATAACGACGAATATAATACCGTACATTCCCGGCATATCTGAAAAAATAAAACGTGTTGGTGATAAGTTCCAAGTGAAAACTGTGTTCAAAACTGAAAATACAATGAGATTCATTCTAACTCAAACAAAGCCAAAAAATGAAGAACAATCATCAAAAAATTGTATTTATAGTATACCTTGTGTTTGTGGAAAGTATTATACAGGTGAAACGAAGAGACCTCTCTCAGTAAGGACAAAAGAACACAAGTACAATATCAAGAAAAGACATATCGATAAATCGAAGCTAACTGAACATATCCTCACTGAAGATGGACAACATATGGCACAGTGGAATAATATCAAAATCATAGGAAAGGAAGATAACAAACAAAAGATAAAAATAAAGGAATCCGCTTGCATTCTTCTAAACGGAGACAATAGCATTGCTTCCTGTTCAGTTGATATTGATAGAACATGGTATTCACTACTGAAAACTGAACATGAAAATGGTAGATTCAAGATCAATTAATGAAAACATCCTGTAACTCATTTGTAGACTAAAATCACTCATTCATATGCCAACATCAGTATGACATTGAAAAGTGTCAAACTATACGCAGCAAAAAATTTCAAAGAAAAATAATTTGCATTTACATGTTGAGAACGGGAGCAGAATCGGTCCCGAAACGTCCAAAGATAAGTACAAATTCGATATTTTTTCAATATATCTATATTTCTTTCCTTCAAAAATTTTTTCAAACAAATTGTCATTGACAAGCTACTGGATTTTTCTAAAAGAAGACTCCCTGATAGAAAAATTTGTTAAACGCAGTGACATTTTGGGGCAAATCATCTGATTTGTCCCTCTACAAATATATTGAAATAATACGAATACTTTTATTTTATAGAAACGAGGAGAGAAAATCCCAAAGAACCAAGTAAAATGAATGTTCTCTGAACTTTACACGATATCCCGTTTCGTGGGAACCAGAACCTAAAAAAAAAACTGAACCTGATTTCGTTATATTAACTTGAAATATCTTGATTTATTCATTTTGCCAGAAATTAATTATTGATAATGAAATCATATCTATTGAATCGAGAAGTAGAAGAAATCCCCTTTGAGGCCGTCTTTTCTATTTTTTTCTACTGTCAAAAATAAAACTGTTGGTACTTTATAACGTGTCATCTGAACACCTGGTATGTTTTATTTTCAGGTGAACAACGTAGACGAAATATTGTCTTGCCATCGCGACTTTTTGGATAGCTGTCTCAAAGACTGCATGTTGACTATACCAGCCATTCTGAGCAATATCATCAAGCTTTTGATGATATGTGAAGACTTCTGTAAATTCATGCAGGTAATTTTGAAATTATAATAATAGTTATTTATATACCAAGGTAGTAAAGAATATCAGTATTGCCCAGGGACCAAGATTATATCCCCATGCTTCAGCCGAGGGGTATAAGGTATAATATTATTTACTACCAAGGTGTATATTACATTTTTTCCACCACTAGCAATACATAGGAAATCATTGAAAGTACTGTATCGTCTTCCATATGATACATCAACAACTAAACTGTATGCCTTAACAAAAACATATTCTTTAGAAGCACTGTACAGGGTGGCTGGAATTCGAGCCTCATCATTGGGATTTCGTAAACCGTAAGAGGTACAGGGTCGGTTAAATTATGGCAAAGTTGCGCAATTTGATGCCTAACAAAATGCCGTTCTGCAACTTGGAAGATTTCGAATACTCCCGGAGATATCCGAAAAAAATCGAAATTTCATAAAACTGTTTTTTTCTGCAACCGACACAAAAGTCGTCCATTTTGATACCAAAATTAGCTTTTAAATTGACGTTTCTATTACTGACACAAAAATAGGTATGTTGCTAGGCAACACATTTAGTTCCTAGGAGCTAAAGTTGAATTTTAGTTCCTAGGAGCTAAAGTTGAACTTTAGCTCCTAGGAACTAAAAAGGACTCTACTGGACGTCCTCAAGAATGAACAACATTGTGATGGTTGGTTATTTGGTTGAGACGTATACCTGATTTGTTTCCTATTTCAGCAGATTTGTCATTTTATACCCATGCTAGAGATATAAATACACCTTATTATAAGTTTAGTATTGGAATTATAAACATCTCAGTTAAGTATTTTTGTTTTGATCAGGGAAGCCTTCAATATTCAAATACTTGCTTGATCTGTATTTCATTCGTTATTCTCGGGATGGATAACTTGTTTTTGAATAATCACGGCAAGCAATAGTTTTTTTGTCTCAAACAACGATATTGTTCAGCTTCATTTGATAATCGCAAGTCAAACACAGTGTAGTATGGAGAGGAATGAATAATCACTATTATCATTGTTGATATGCTCACTAACCTAACATTTTCCACGTCTTGTTCCTATAGCTGGCACTGGCGCGGTATTTGCTATTGGAGCACCTGGTTCATACACAAATAATATGTCACTCTGTGGTTGTATTTATATTGAAACTACAATTCGAACATCCTAGAAAACCTAACCTGCTGTTAATGCAGGTAGAATATTCTCACCACATGGATTATTTGTCAATATTTGTTGCATTGCATACATATGGCACGGCATTGGTGGTTACTTCACATGTTTATTTGAGTTCATTGTTTCGGTTGCAGAAAAAATAGCATGTTTTATTCGGATCAAAAGTGACTTTGTTCGACTCGCAAATTTTGCTTTCGCTCGGCTTCGCTAAACGCTCCGCCTCGCAAATGCAAAATTCGCTTGTCAAAAAAAGTGTCACTTTTGATCCTAATAAAACAATCTACTATTATTTTTTCTGGCGTTATTCAAAGAAATTGATCGATATAAATGACACTTTATCATAGCCACTTTTTCTTGCCTACAAGATGGCGTTTTCAAATTTGAAATTTGACGTTTCGTCTTCCGGAAACTTTTTTTTTTTTTAAATACGGACCTGGATTCTTCATTCCATTTTTTGTTGCCTTTGGATAGCCCAAAAACTATGAGCTATTACAAATTTCGATTTCCGAATGTTTCGATGACAAAAATTGACAGTTTCTTTATTTTTCAGAATATTACCGAAAATGGAAAAGGTGGCCTTGATTTTAGAGATGACAAGTCACAACCACTCGTCAAAGTATGACAGTTCAATGTTTTGAATAATTTGTGGGATCAAAAATGGTGTTTTTCAATTCAGAAAAACGTGATATGGTCCGAATTTATTATAGTGTTAATAGAAACTCGCAAATTTCTTGTGAGAGATATTTACAGCAATACCCCGAACGACCACAACCGCATTACACGTATTTCAATAATTTGGACAAGAATTTGAATCTGTACGGTAGTTTTAGTAAACCCCGAAATGCGTATGGCGAAAGATTTGAAACTGAAGATGAAGGAGCTGTCATAAATTCTGTAAGAAATGATTATTTATTCAATTCAATATTCGCCATATTTCATCGAAATATTTTGGAGGTTGCGGAAAATCCTCGAGGTTCCACACGACAATTTGCTCTAGAATCAAATATGCCTAGAAGCCGAATTCAGAAGATTCTCAAAAATCATAGGTATCATCCTTATAAATTACATGTCAGCCAAGAACTTAGATCAGGAGAGGAGGCTTGAATTCTGCAATTGGTTTGATGGAACATTGCAACAGAATGATTATTTTTCAAATAACATTATCTGCACTGATGAATGCAATTTTTTCACGAGCGGCCTTTTCAACAGAAACTGTCAATTTTTGTCATCGAAACATTCGGAAATCGAAATTTGTGATAGCTCATAGTTTTTGGGCTATCCAAAGGTAACGAAAAATGAAATAAAAAATCCAGGTCCGTATTTAAAAAAGTAAGTTGATGATGGTTTCTGGAAGACGAAACGTCAGATTTCGAATTTGAAAACGTCATCTTGAAGGCAAGAATGAGTGGCTATGATGAAGTGACATTCATATCGATTAATTTCTTCAAATAACGCCAGAAAAAAATTAAAACGGTTTCATGAAATTTCGATTTTTTTCGGATATCTCCGGAAGTATACGGAATTTTCCGAGTTTCAGAACAGCATTTTCTTAGGCATCAAATTGCGCAACTTTGCCATAATTCAACCGACCCTGTATCTCTCACGGTTTACGAGATCCCAATGATAAGGCTCGAATTCCAGCCACCCTGTACAGATTAGACACTCTGAAAAGTTCATATAATATCTTAAATAAAAAATTTAAATCTAATATTATTTTGACAAGAAATTTCGAAATTCATAGTCATCAAACTAGACAATATAACTTATTTCACCTTGATGCTGCTAGTTCTACACTGGGACAAAAAAGATTCACTGGTGCAGCCTTATCTGAGTTCAATAAACTACCAGATGAAATTAAAAACTGCAGAAATATTGTCGGTACATTAAAAAAAAAAGATCATTTCTGAGAGAAATGTTTAAAATTTATCAGTAAGTTATGTCCTTGACTAAATGCTCTTCTTTGTTCATTGATTGTTCTTTTTATTGTGATATCCTGATTTATTATGATTTATTTTATTATTCATGTTCACTTCTACTCATGTTTGTGTAGAAGTTCATAGATATTTATTACTGATTATTTTATAATCATGTTCTTCCTCATACCAGAACTTGTTCTGGATGGAAGATATGTTTGATAAATAAAATAAATGAAAATTTCAATCATTTTAGTTCTTTGAAACTGAAATATTAACCTATTGTCACTCTTAATGCACTTCTTTCCAATTCTAATTATAATCTAGTAGCAATTAATATGACAGCATAATGACAAGTCGTTATTGATAAATACCTACTAGATTCGAGTGTCATTAATGCGAAACTCGCATCTGAACAGTGAATACGGGTAAATTAAAACAGAGGTGGCTATGTCATTATTGACTAGTGGTTCATAAAATTACGAAAACCACCTTGATAGTAAAAGCAAACTTTACGCCTCGAAAAGTAGTAAATAATTCTAAGTTGTATAGCTAGTGGTGGAATAGTATAATTGCTTTACAGATTTTCATTAATGATAACAACTTAACTATCTATTAATTATAAGGTGATTGATTGGAATCTTTCGTTAGTTGTATTGGGAGGAGTGATATTTATTTCCTCCTGAAACTCCCTAGCAGCAGAATTAATACCGATAATTTTTTTATATGGTCACGAATGTGACTTGACTCGGGAGAACAAAAACATGAGTGAAACCGAGAAAACATTTATCTGGAATTAATTCTGCTACGTGAGAGGTTCGGTAAGATTTTTTTCATAAATTGGTGTTGCTCTCAATTTGATGAGAAGATGAACCTCTACATACTGTTTTAGCACTAACCAAACCAATTTTTAACACCTTGAGGTGATGAAAAATCGATTTGGGTAATGGTAAAACAGTGTGTAGTGTATTATCGTGCCAAAGGTTCCAGTCTTAGATATATAGACGATGCCATATTCTGCGTAGATGTTGAAAAAAATTTGACACTTAGGTATAACTCGTTTTTATTATTAAAATGAGAGAAACATTGAATAACAAATTAGTTATATCTGGAATCCAATGTCTTTATAGTTTCAAATTCGATTAAAACTAAATAAAACATATTTTCAAAGAGTTTTGTTGAATATGACGCACTATATTTTTACAATAGAAGTTGATTGTACTCATTAGTAACTAAGGTTTATCACTAAAATTTCAAGAACATTAAAAGCAATGATTCGTTTTCAACCATAACATCTGATAGTACATGTTCACATAGTTTCAAATGAAACTGACTTTTGCCATTAGATTTGATGCACTTTAGTTTTGACAGAAAGACTATCACTCATTCAATAAAAGCCCTGATTCGTCTTTGTTCATAACTCGAAATCAAAAGACAGAAACCTCATTTTCATTTTCTGTATCTCCAATAATTACTTGATACCCTATACAAAAAACGAAATTTGCCAACCACCTTCAATGTACCGGGTCTTCAACAATGATTGAACCACCACGTGACCATATTCATATGCAACCAACAATACATTTTTGTTGTCCTGTTTATACTCAAGTAATAGTTGCGTTTGATTTATTCCATATGGGAATGAAGATATGAAACGATTCTTACTTGAAAAAATCATAAACTCGTTAACCTCATGATAAAAGGGTCTTCCAAATGTCTTCTACTTTCGAAAAATTGGTTTTCAGTCAATCTGATTGAATTTTTTGACAACTGTCATCAGTCATTCCACGTTATTCCTTGTAGTAAGACGGAAAGAGAAGTAGCAACCGAAACCGGTAAAGTTGCAAATAAAAAGGGATATTGAAGTGATTCCGGGTGGCGGAAGCGGAACATTATATATGTTATATTTGCACCTTAGATCATTCATAACTATAGTTTCTAGTGTTTACTTTCCGTCGTTCACGTCCTTCGCAATTTGGTTGGCCCGTCAACTTGTCAACTGTCATAGCAGCCAATAGCTTGCCTTGTTTACAGAAATCAAAAAGGGGAATGTTTGATAGTGAAGTTATCATCAGTATCCAAGAGTTTTAGACATTTATACTGCGCAAGTACATAGCCCTAACACCCAGTAGCGCTGTGTTGCCTTTTCTCCCGTTGATAGTTTATTTGGTTTCTGTTGTCATTCAACTGTTCTTGTATTTGCTTATTTCACTAACAATTCCAATAATTAACCTATTATTTTTATTGTTCATGTCCTTATTTTCCTTCCAGGATTATCAACATGATGTAGAATCTTCACAAACGATAAGATATCCACAAAATTCTTAAACACACAACATGTTTCGCTAACACAGTAGCTTCGTCGGGTGATATACTGGTACAATAAACCGAACCAACCTTGGCTTGCTTAACCTTTCAGAATATAAACCAACTTTGGCTTACTTTACTTTTATGGGTTGCGTGCAAGAACTGTCAGATGACCGACACTAGAGGCAAAATATTGAAACACAACGTCACTTTTCTTATTCGTTTACAAGTGATCGAAATAGTTTCCCACAATTATTTTGGCATATGAATCGTATTTTTCCGCTATTCATCAATTCGCTCATGCCATCACATTGTGCTGTTGTAAAATGCACAAAAACTGCAGCGGAAGATGAAGCAATCCGGATGGTACATTATGATTTAAAAGTAAGTACCTACTATAGTCACTCACATATAGTTTTCATTTTTTAAATTTAGTTATTTCTCTGATTTCTCATCGGAATTCCTTCTGCAATAGGAGCTTATAGAAATATCCCTGAAATTTCTAGAATAATGCAAGAAGATTGGATTCATGCAATCAATCGGGAGGACTGGTCTGACATGCTGACGATCGTGTGTGTTGTAGACATTTTCAATCTATTAGCAGCATTAGCTTGTATTGCAGAAGTGGCAGAAGGCAGAAGGAATTTCAATAAGGAATGACAACATTTCATAATGATAACTATGTGAGATTACTATTTACCTGAAAAATCATATTCCCTAGTCTCTTGCTGCATTTTTTGTGCATTGTACAACAGCACAATGCGAAGGCATGCTTGAATTAATGAATAACGCAAGAAACACGATTCGTATGCCAAAATATTGTGAAAAACTATTTCAACCTTTTGATTCCTCTGTAAACAAATAAAAAAGTGAGGTTGTGTTTCAATAATTCACAGAAGAGTGAGGTCTTGTTTCAATATTTTGCCTTCAAGGTCAGTCATCGTGCACGCGATCTATATTCTGAAAGGTTAAGCAAGCCAAGGTTGGTTTAGTTCATTGTACCAGTATATCACCTGACGAAGCTACTGTGTTAGCGAAACATGTCGTGTGTTTGAGAATTTTGTGAAGATCTTATCGTTTGTGAAGTTTCTACATTTGCCATGGATTTCTATCAAGTAACGGCCGAGTCAATCCAAAAAATTACCAACATGGGTCTTTTCTGGTAAAATGGATGCCTTCTTACTAATGACACATTTTCAGAGAAATAGCAGCTGTTGATTTCCAGTTATCTATTTATCAGCTGTGCAGTGTTGGTTGCAAACACATTTTGGTCACGTGGTGTTCAATCATTGTTGAAGACCTGGTACAATATGGCTCGATGATGTAATCAAGCTTTTTGTTTCTTTGCACATTGATAGCGGATGCACCGGTATTTTGTTGAAGCTGAACTGGGTTCACTACCAAATTCATTTTGTGAATCCTTCACTCAGGTATTTGGTTTGTCATTTATTGCCAAGCATGATCATCTATGTCTGTTGCTTCCTCATTTTGTTCCTGTTGAATTTTTTTAGTGGACAGTTTTTGCAACTGATTTTTGTTGTTTGTAGAGTTTCCGGAATAAATAGTAACTCCAGTTCGTATCATTTTCTGAAGAAAATTCATTCCTGTTCACAGGAATGATTCCTCAACACATTATTTTGGTGATTATAATTTTTTTTACAAGCGTGCGTGATTCACCCTATACCCGCATGCAATTTATGATATTCTCGCAAAATATGAGTGGTGGGTGACACAATAAGAAAATTTTAGAGTTTTTTGTTGCAGTATTTAGTAAGTTTGTACAAAATTATCCATCAAATTGCACTATTTATTGCGAAAATAAAGAAATATTGATTGTTATATGAATCCCTTATTGCCTTTAATTGATCTGATGTAGGAAACAAACGTTGTTACATATTTTCCGAATCATATGGGAAGGGTTCAAACAAAATTGGGCTCTATCAGTATTTAGTAGAATAAGACCTTGATTGATGGATTCAGTAGAATTTTTTTTGAAAATTCAATCAATGAGATAAAGACGGTACTCATTGTTACAAGCAATCTGTTTGATGACATGCAAATCACTGTTAGAGTTCAAAGTGCTTAAGGGAATATTGAATAATCTGTGGACTACAGAATCTAGCAGCTAATTTGTGAGAGATATGGTAGCAAGAGATAGAGAAATATCATATCAGGCATTTGTTGATTTGGTAAAGAATCCTGTCATGCACCCCCTGACCTATGAATGTTTTCTCACACTGCAAGATCCTATGTTTATGTGCACAATATCGCTTTCAAATTACTATATACGAAAAAAACACCTACAGCTGTTCATGTTTAAAATCCTCACCACGAATACTTTCCGATTTCAGAATGAACTAGTTTTTCAAACAAGTAATGCCGTGCCTACCGAACCGGCTGTCAGTTTCAAAGAGAAGATATCTCTTTTCGATGTAGAATTTTCTGCTGCTTTGATGAAACTACTGGATCAAATCAATGAACTCAACAGAGATTCCAGGGAGCATGATCGATTGTTCAATTTATTGTACAGGTAAGAAGACGATTTCAGAATAATAGGCATGAACCGTAGACATTTAAATTGCTCACATGCAGAAGAAAACGATGATGATAATTTTCTGTGGATTGTCCTAGATCTACCGCCTGTGTTTGAAAACAAGGGAAGCATTAATCATACATTAATTACATAATATACATTTTATGTATATTTATTCTGTATGTTTGTCCCTTGATAGAAATATGTGAATTCTGCTATTCAAATCATTCAAATTGAAATTTTCCTTATTTCATCTATACATAAAATTATAATGTATTGTGGAAATAAGTGTGGCAACGCTGTATTGACGTGTTTACTACGAGTTACGCATATTTTTCCTAAAGTCATTCACGTATGTCAAAATCCGACGTTACAGTGTTGTTTTGCTGTGTTTGTTACCATTACAGGTTTTTTGCTATTTCATTCGATTTTCAGTGTTTTCTTGTTACAATACTGTAAAGGGTTTCCCGAAATCAGCCTGCCAAACTTCACCAGTGGCTTTTTTGATCAAAAATAGGAGGAGCAGTTCAAATGAGTTGAAATGAGCCCCGGCCCCCTGCATGGGAGCTCTTGAAGATGATATTTCTTGAATATTTCCGAAACGCTATGTGCTAAAATGATTCGATTCGGTACAAGAACTAAACTATCTATGCCCAATGCAGTGAAGATTAACTAATTCCAAAATTCAATTCAGGAGTATACAATAGAGGCTGGGACTACATTAAATAGTTCTCAAACTTTTTTGTTTGCATATATTTCGACAATTCAATCGCGGATCATGAAAATCCACAAATCTTTTCGGAAAATAGGGGCTAATTTTCGAAGTGAAATTCATTTAAAAACATCTCACATTGGCTATTTTCAAATCATAGTGGTTATGAAAATAATCAATAACTTTTTTTCACCAAGCAATTTCATAGAGGCGCGTAAAATTATGAAATACCACTACTTATATTTTTGTGCAGTTTTCTCATTTCAACCACGATTTATCGCAGTATTATGCAAAATATGGGATATGTAACGTTATTTTTAAATCGATTTAACTGGAGAATGATATTCTGATCGATGAGGAACAATCAGGAGCACCTTTTTTCTGAAAAGTTTGAAAACTATCTAATGTAGTCGCATTGTCACTGTATTGAACTTGGAAAGTTTAGTTGTTGTAACAAATTGCATCATTTTATACAGGGTGAATCATTGAAATGGGAAAGTGAGATAACGACTTCGCTGTTTGACATAGATGAATAAAAATGTTTGTGATGGTCTAGGCTCATGAGAAGCATATTTCTAAATTACTTTGCGTATACATGGTGACTCAAATATGCGTGGCGTATGAAAGTTATACTTATTATTATAGGACACCCTGTATTTTATTACATTTTCGGATTCTCCTTTGTGAGCTGATTTCATCAATGCATCACACTTGGGTCTAGCAAGAATGATTACAGAGATATAGGGTGTGAAAAATCGAGATATTTCAACTTTAGCATTTTTCTGGGTCGAAACTATTCATTATTGGTGAAAACGGCATACATGTCCCTATCTTAACTATTGATTTAGTACCTACTGATATTTGATTTCGACGAATACAGGGTAGTTCAAAATTCAGAATTATGAACCACCCTGTATTCATTCAAATTAAATATCAGTTGATAGTAAATCAAAAGTTAAGATAGGGACATGTATGTCGTTTTGACCAAAAATGAAAAGTTTCGACCCAAAAAAATCCTAAAGTTGAAATATCTCGATTTTGCACACCCTATATCTCTGTTATCATTCTTGCTAGACCCAAGTGTGATGCATTGATGAAATCAGCTCACATGGGAGAATCCGAAAATGCAATGAAATACAGGGTGTCCCATAAGAAAGAGTATAACTCTGATACGTCACGCATTTTTAAGTCATCCTGTATAAAGCGAAATATTTTGGAAATGTGCTGCTCATGAGCCTAGATCATCACATTAATTTGTGTTCATCTATCTCAAACAGCAAAGGCGTTATCTCAACTTTCCCATTTCAATGACTCACCCGGTATAGGAGACATTTATCGATTCATGTTCATTTGAACTTTTCTTTCGATTTTTGTTTGTAGAAGCCGCTGGTGAAGTATGGCATGATGATTTCGGGACACCCTGTATATAAAAACAATTATCAATAGTTTATTATGGTTTGTGCTTGGATTGTGAAAAAGTCAAACTCCAAATTAGTATTTTGGCGGCAAGTAAGGTTTTATGTTTTTTTTTCAATTTGAACAGTTGTGTAGTTATGGCAAGTGATTCAACTAAATTATTGCAAAAAAATATGTTTTGCGTATTCTCAAAATTTTTCTAATAGGTATAATAAAATTGTCTTGTCCCATGCTGAACCTGCGCCACTGGTAAAGAAAAGTGTGAACATTGACGTATACAGCGTTGTCATGTTTTGAAGCCATTTCTTTCTATCCTATCTGAAACTTTGGAAGTATGTATGATTGTAAACAATCATTTTTTCATCAATGAAATGTTGTGTCTCCCCTCTTTTTATATGTATATGGCAAGAATACTGATTTCTAGAAAATACTAATTAGTAAATTTCACGGAAATGAATTTAATTTGAATACATTCAAATAATATTCATCGTTATGTTGAACACACAATTCATACATACTGATTGTTATATGACCTATATGACAGGATGATTTTGTAATATTTTCTTATTCCTGATAGAAAATAAACAGAAAATGTACCTCAACCTTAAATAAAAAATGAACCCTTAAAAAAAACTGACCAGATGAAATATCTTATTGGTATTTGACAAAGAAAATATATCTAATTATTGGTGCATTGAGAAGATGTCCCATACTTGATATTAAAATTGTACAATGTACAATGTACAATTTCAATAAAATATCAATATAATATAGAAAATCGTTAAAAGTACTGTATCGTCTCCCATTTGATACACCAACCAATCAATTGTATGAAATAACAAATACGTATTCTTCAGATGAATTATATAGAATTGAAACTCTTGAAATTTCATAAAATATCATAAATTGAAAATTGAACTCTTGAATATTATTTTGATACGGAATTCTGAAATGCATAATCATGAAACTAGACAATATAACTTGATTCATCTTGACGCCGCTAGCTCCATACTGGGACAAAAAAGATTCACTCATTCAGCCCTAAGTAAGTTCTATAAACTTCCTGCCAATATTCAAAACTGCAGAAATATAGGTAGGTACAGTCATATTCAATAAATAGCGTACAAGTTCTAAACATAGAAGATTTTGTTATTCTAATTCTCGTTGTGTAAAATTGGCTCAGCCAATGCTTCGTGTTTTCGAGAACCTATGATTACTCTACTGTCAACATTTGGTAAACATTCATTCCCGATTTCCCGATTTACGCAAATAGGATGATGTTATAATTTCTCCCTCCAATATACTTGTACGCTTTTTTTTAATACGACTGTACATTCGAAAATATAGTAAAAAATCTGATTATTTCTGAGCGAACTGGATAAAATTATCCATGTTTTTTTTACAAATAATATTTTTTGTTTGCCAATTTATAGATGTTGATTTATTTTTAATGATGGAATGTTCACCTATAGGTATATAATTATGTACTTCTATATACCAGAGCCTATTCTGCCTGGAAGTTATTTGTTCAATAAATAATTAAAAATAAATAATATTTGGTAAAAAAATGAGCACAAACAAAAATAAATGTGAACCAAAGAAAACAAAGTAAGCAGGCCGCTTTGACAGTTTTCGAGAACTCCATATTTGGTAAAAAAATTAGCACAAACAAAAATAAATGTGAACCAAAGAAAACAAAGTAAGCAGGCCGCTTTGACAGTTTTCGAGAACTCCGATAAATGGCGTACGCTTATTTTTCATTGCGAATGAATGAAACGAAATATGAATTCCAATTTAAATTGAAGTCACGAAGCAATCAGTACGCGTGAATTATGTGTTCAACACACCGATCACCAGTTTGAACATTTCAATTTTTTCACAGCACACTTTAAAATTATATACTTTGTCGAAATATCTGACAAATGAAACACTAACGTAAGGTATTCGACTTTCGACCGCGGTGGAAAACAGTCGACGTCTTAAGGTCGAAAGTCAGGTTAATGTTTTTGTGATTGTGAGTGAGACACGCCGCAATAGATCACTTCGAGTGAGACATTCAGGGTGCTAGAAAAACAAAACCCTTATTGTTTACGCCGGTATCCAGGCCAGATGGGGACGGATTCTCCATAATAAAGGCTGGCTGTATGTAGTAAGACAGGAGGCCATATTCAGAAAGGGAGAGAGAGAAAAACTGACATTTATTTCGGTGACATTTACTGCGAAACTTAATGACATCTCGAAATTTGATGAAAATTTCCATGTCAACTGAGCATTTATTTTTCATTTCAACTGATTTTTGCCCAAAAGTCAACATGTCATGCTTTATTGTATTCAGAATGGAAATTTCATTACAAAAAAATTGATGAACATGTGGTGCCATTCGAAAAATAAAACAACCATTGCCGTTTTAGTTGAGATTCAAAAAAACAGTGATCAGAGCCTACTTATAGTAGCTGATGAGCGCGCCGACCGTTTATTGGTAGTTGAGAGAAATCGATAATTCCTTGTTTGAACTTGTAATTTCTGTGAATAATGTTTCAACTCATATCTATAATTCATAATAATAGTTATTCATGTCTCACCGACGAAAGATAGGCTTTCATGGACCATAGTGTCTAAATGAGAGCCTATCAATACCTATCAATACTAAAAATAATAAAGCAAGTTCTACTCGAAATACATACATTTTATGCACGACCGGTATATTCGATTTGTCCTTCTCAATCATTCTTTACCTCTCAAGAATAATAGAAATACATCATGGTTGCAGCGAGTGAGGTTGCCAGACTGTATCAGAAACACAATAAATCAAGAAGTGCAATGTGGAAGTATTCCCAACAACATATAATCTCCAGAAGTTCAAAAAAATTCCAATACCTACCTCCTGTCCCTATCCTCCCTAGGAACGCACGATGTTCTTTGAACATTATAGGGATTCTCTTTCGTGCGCTCCAAGCGATAAAAAAAAACCTTTTTTTTATTTTGACGTGTAATATCACATTTTTCAAAACTGACGGAAGTTTTGGAACGTATTACTTTACGGAACCAGTTTCGTAAAGTGAAAAATTACATAACTGTTGATGTAATAGTATATTTCATCACAAGTCTGGAAATAGTGATTTTTACCGCCTGTCGGTCTACTTCACCTCCTGATGTACTCCTTTATTTTTCTAGGATGTTTGAGTGCTACTTAACGCCCGCGTATCTGGGCGAAAAAGTTCCACTTTACGCCAGTTGGTTCATAATGGTTATTTATTAACCGGGTCTTCAACAATAATGATTGAACACCACGTGACTCAAATGTGTTTGTAACCAATACTGCATAGTTGGTGAATAAATAACTGGAAATCACCAGTTGCTATCAAATTGAAACATAGGCGTATGGGATATTTGCATTTGCATCTTTGAAGTGAATATGTTTACGTTCCATCAAGATAACGAGTACCACATCTGAAATGTGCCATCAGTAAGAAAGCATCCATTTCACTAGAAAAAAAAAAACATGTTCAATCCTGAAAGGAAAATAAGGACATGAACAATAAAAACAAGAGGTTAATTAGTATTGGTCTTAACTTTTCACAGCAATGAATGGGCTTATATCACAAAACATTTCATTATTCGATAGAACTCACCCAAACTAGAGTCACTGGATGGTATTAGTTTGAAAAGAGTTCGGACACAGAAATGACAACTGTTAGGGTTTTTGAATGTTTAGATTCATTAAATTACACACATTGCATTGTGACAATAGCACCATAGTCGTCCCGCGCTTTTTATTCAAAATTGTTTGAATTTGACAATAAATGTTATAAACGTCAGAATTGAAATAAAATTTAATAATTATAATTTCGACTAAGAAGCAGCTATGGAAATCACTTGCTGTGTAATTGTGCCAAATCTGATAAAATTGGATATAATTTATTCAATTTTCTAAAACAAATATCAACCATTCACTTATGGAAGGAAGATATGAAACGGCCTGGGTGGAAAATCAATGGAACTATATTTTAGGCCCATTTTCGAACAGAAGATTTCCAAATCTGTTTGAGAGAATCTGCTGTTCCATCAATTTACAAAAAAAAAAAAAAAATTCTATTATTATCACCACACAAAATACAGAACAAAATAATCATGGAAAGAGGAAATGACCGTAAAATTACATAATGAAAGTGGAAATTTGAAAACAAAACTAAGAAAAGCAAGGAAACTACAACGTGATATATTATTGAATGGCGTTTTCGGTGCCGATCAAATTCAAAATTCAACAGTGAAAAGTGAATAGTTATTTATGTATCAAGGGAATTATTATAAGAGCCTTAATTACGCTGGAGGTTATCGTTTTGGAGGTATTTTCTATATCGATCCATGTTACTTAGCTCCTAGGGCGCTAAGTGAAGTTGCTGAGAACTTTACAGAAAAAAGTATTTGGTAGGTCTCGTCAAAATAAACTACTTTTTTCCTATGAAATGTTTATCGAAAAATGATTTGTTCTCTGTGTTTCAACACACTGTATCTCCGAAATGAAGCATTTCTGGACACAAGCTTATATAGACTTTATTTCTTAAAATTGTCTCAGGAATACTTCACTTGAACGTACTTATGTTACTTCCTGTATATTGAGAATACCTACCTTCAATTTAATATAAATAACTTCATGTTTTATACTCATCACTGGAGTGCAGTTTCACATACAATAAGGAATTATAGCAATAAGTTTATCCATATGTGTATATTTTCTAATATTAAAACGTTGGTACATGCATTCTTTTCATCTATATAACAGTTGTTCTGCTAGAAGTGTATCACTATAAATTGAAGTGGGTGTTTGTACCCTATATCCATTGTCCATCTACGGCTGTGATTGATTTGACAGAAAATATAACCTCTAAAATCGTATCTGACAATCAGGCGCTACTAGGGAAATTGAAAAGACAAAGAGCAGAATAAATGTCTTATTATTTTATTCACTTAAACCATTGTATTATAGAAAATAGAAAAGGACAAAAGTTCAGCTGTGTCCGAACTCTTATCAAACTAATACCATCCAGTGACTCTAACCCAAACTAGCTCACCACCGCAAACCGTTTCTTGCTGTGAGCTCCCTACGTTTTATAAAAAAATATTGAAATCCCCGATTTTTCGGACCTCTGAAAACGAGGCGATGATGTGACGTCAAAACCCTAATACTGAAACAAGACTATTCCAGACAGAGATGAATGATACATGATTTCTGACAGAGTGAATTAGCGCGAGATCACAGTTGAAAGAATTGATATATCAGTTGCCTCAGTCTCCGTCGGGCGTTTGGTATTTTCTTTTAACTTAAATCATTATTTATGTATAAAAGGATCATTATAAACATGGTATGAGTTAAAAGTTCTACTAAGGTGTACACGCCCATTGGAGATGTAGTTTTGATAAAAACTGTTTCTCGCAAAGTAATAATTGTGAGTGATATAATCGAATGCAAGAACAATATAATAAAATCAAGAACCATATAAACTACCAACAAACCCAGGAGAAGAGACAATAAAATGCTACTGGGTGCTAATGAGCTACAGCTGTGCAGTATACATTTCGAAAACACAAAAGTGAAGAGACAGATTCGCAATCCGACTTACCTGTTTTTAATTTTCGTAAACAAGGCAAGCTATTGGCTGCAATGACAGTTGACAAGTTAACGGGCCAATCAAATTGCGAAGGGCGTGAACCACAGAACGTAAACACTGGAAACTACAGCCATGAATGATCCAAGGTGTGTCCCACTTACCATGCTCATCATGGGTATCTTTTTAACGGTGAGAGATACGAGGTCGGTTAAATGACACCAAATGTTGAGTTTGTCAAGGCCAATTATAATGTGAAAAAATATTCTGAAAAAATCTATTCGTTTTTGTTTTATACGCAAAAAACAGATTTTGATCATTTTCATGTCTCCTCCGTAACTTCTTCATTTATGAAAATATTCAAATAGGAATTTCACATTCTCATGGCAGTTTTTCAGAATGATTTCGAAAAAAATATGAAATTTATACCAACTCTTCTAGAATTTGAAATATCAGCACCAACTTTAGTTTTTCAAATGTAGGTCATAGCTCTCTATGACTTAGTTACAAATAACATCTTTTTCTCTTACAGATGATGTGTCGAAGTAATAGTTTTGTGTCGATAACAACGGAGTTATCGTCATTTATACTAAAAACATTATTTCAAAGCCGCCATCTTGAATTTATAAATGTTAACAAAAAAATCATGATCTCCGACCTCAAAAACCCCTACTTACCAATTTTGAATGGAATCGGACCAAATCTTGTCCGCCATCTTGGAGCAGCCATTTTTTTTTAATTTCAACAAAAATTCCATAATGAATTTTCACCGAAATTATGAACACCTGCCAAATTTCAAGTTAATCGGAGTTACGGAATTTTTGTTGAAATCGAAGAAAATGAATGCTCCAAGATGGCGGACAAGATTTGGTCCGATTCCATTCAAAATTGGTAAGTGGGGGTTTTTGAGGTCGGAGATCATGATTTTTTTGTTAAAATTTATAAATTCAAGATGGCGGCTTCCAAATAATGTTTTGTTCTTGTATAAATGACGATAACTCCGTTGTTATCAACACAAAACTATTACTGCGACATATCATCTGGAAGAGAAAAAGATATTATTTGTAACTAAGTCATAGTGAGCTATGACCTACATTTGAAAAACTGAACTTGGTGCTGATATCTCAAATTCTAGAAGAGTTGGTATAAATTTCATAGTTTTTTCGAAATCATTTTGAAAAACTGCCATGAGAATGTGAAATTCCTATTTGAATATTTTCATAAATAAAGAAGTTACGGAGGAGACATGAAAATGATCAAAATCTGTTTTTTGCGTATAAAACAAAAACGAATAGATTTTATCAAAATATTTTTTCACATTATAGTTGGCCTTGACAAACTCCACATTTGGTGTCATTTAACCGACCTCGTATCTCTCATCGTTAAAAAGATACCCATGGTGAGCATGGTAAGTGGGACACACTGTATATGATGATGTTACCTGAGTAAAATTGATAACAAAAATGTATTGTTGGTTGCATACGAATATGGTCACGTGGTGTTCAATCTTTGTTGAAGACCCGGTATCAGGGGCGTAAAGTAGGCACTCATGAACCGCAGCGGGTCATTATTAACATGCCTAGGTCCATAATAGTAATTTACGTAACAAATCTGGAAAATACTGTTTTTTTTTGGACGAGTTCCATATTATATTTCTTAGTTGAATACAATTTCTTCTTTATCAATTCTCATTTGTATCAAATACTGAAATTTGAGCAGAATACCTGTACTTACTAATTGTTACATTCGAAATTTCGTATGGACATTTTCAAACTCACTATCGCAGCTGCTCTCGATAGTTATTTACGATAATTGCAACCAAACTTTCAAAAATCAAAATGTCAACTAATTTCTTGTCAAATAGCTGTCAGCCGATATTTCGCTGCTATGGTAATCATCATCTGCGTTTATCAAAACCATATCTACCAAGATTTTCATAGTTACAGTGTCAACAACAATGTGATACTCTCCGGCCTAGAAAAAAAAAAGTTACGTCTGAAATGCATACATTTCATGCACGATCGTTTTAGATATTTATTCACTGTCAAAATGAAACTTATTGATGATATTGAATTCATTTTGCCAAATTATGTATGCGACTGGCGAAGAGAGATCGAATGGTAGGTATTCTACTAGAAATTACTGGAAGAACACTAAAAACACTTTATTGCCTGATCTCCTACTTTACCGCCCGCTGAACTCCTTTATCCACTCTACGCCCGGTCGTGCATAAAAGTATTTTCGAATAATTTTCTGTGCGTGGGACATTTACTTGAAAAATTCCAGTACCTAACATTGATTATTTCCTTTGTTAGAATACTCGCATTATGCCCCTCAATAGACGATCAGCCTTATATCCATTGTAAGCATCCCTAACCAGAATCCCTAATCCCAAAAGCGTCTGTTGGTGAGAACGTCAAACCATTGACGTGCAACTATTGATTTTCCATGGATTTCTTTTCAGATTGGATTTCAATTCGTTTTATTCTGGACAGTTGCACAGGCTGGGATTGAGCGACATGACAAAGGAATCGTCTGGTTGATTGGATTTGTTACTATACTGGTTTATTTGTTGGCATAAGTTATCAGTCATCATACATAAGTATTAAAGGGGCATTTATGTACAACGCTTTTTTATTGATCTTCATTTTCACGAGCATTATCGAAACATCTTCAGATATCTTTAGATATGAGGTGAGAACTGAATTATAATTAATTTGGAATTATTTGAAATTCAAGTTTCAATACGTCACTGAGAAAACATCATATGAGAGACAAAATATTGGAGATAAACATTTTATTATCAATTCGAAATGATCCAGCATTTCTAGCACCAAAAGGAAAGTTTATGATTTTTAGTGGTATTGATAGGTGAATTGAGTGGTAAATCACCTATACAATATAGGTACATACACTATATTATTTCTGATAGTACTTTTGAAACCCGTGTATCTAATTAGTTCATAATGTCCAGGTGGAACTTTGATCATAGGTACTCTTGATG
This sequence comes from Phaedon cochleariae, assembly GCA_918026855.4. Taxonomy (NCBI): domain Eukaryota; kingdom Metazoa; phylum Arthropoda; class Insecta; order Coleoptera; family Chrysomelidae; genus Phaedon; species Phaedon cochleariae. The sequence continues at coordinate 5,739,640 of OU896722.1, forward strand.
GGTACCTACTCCTTCATGTTTCCAGTTGGGTCTTAGATTTTAACTTCAGAGGTTGAAACCGATTTTGGAAATGGAATGTCTGATGACCCAAAAGTCTTATGTCAAAGAATTTTCCTTTTTTCTATAATTTTGGATTTTCTAACCGTTCCAAATTGTTTCTAAAAGACGAACGAATACACCATTACTTTCAACATATATTAGAACATCATCTTATACAGGTTCAGCTGTTATAGTACGGCTGATTTTACTTATACATAGATAAACTGATATTAGAAATTGCACATGAAAGTTTCATGGAATATTCGGTGATCCAGAATGGGTAGTCCAAATTGTCGACAATTACAGTGCCGATAGGGTTCGACAAGAATGACATTTATAATGTCAAATGTCATTCTTTTTTCGTCTATCATCTTTTAATCCAAATCTGTTATCTTTTTCACATTGATGGGTTGGTGGTTGATAAATCTTTCAGAAATATCAAGGACGCACTAGTCTATATACTCCTAAGTAGAATTCGTTAAAGAACTATACCCACTCACGCTGAAAACTTTTCCCAGCTGCAATCAGTAATTGTAGAAACCTGCCTCTCGACGCTTCTGGAAGAAATAATTATTGTATTGTATTGTATTTTATACCGTGTGGCCCATTTGGAAGCGGGACACCACAATTGAATTTGTATCAATTCACCCATTTCGACTAACTTTTTTTGAATTGTAGAGGTTGAAAAACTGTATTTATGACGCAATTTTTTTTACAAAAACCAAGGCCTATTGGGTATATTTTCACAGGTTGAAATTCACGAAATCATATTGACGATTGTTTAAATTGAATTCGAAATCACTATTGGATTCAACATCTGTTATACTCTATTTCATATAAAAATATTCCATATCAATAATTTTGAGGCCCAATCGAAATTCACAGTGTGGTAAGAGGAAGGCTGAATAATAATTATAGAAATCGGTGGATTGGTCGGTATAGTCCTCTCAGTAAATGGCCGTCCTGATTCCCGGACCTGACACCACTGGATTTTCTTTCAATAAAAAAAATCGTCCTGAAGCTCTACAATTAAAAAAAAGTCCAAATTGGTGAATTGATCGAGCCACGTACCCCATATATATTCTTTTCTCTTGGAGCGGACGAAAGGTCTGTTATTTAATTATGAAGATGGCAACAAGTCAATGACAAAGCGATGTGCATGAATTCTTGTTCGTTACGCTCTCTGAGATATTTTTTGTACCTATTTATTTGTAATAAACTATGTTTTGAAAATGTGATTTTGAATTTCAATTGAACCTATATTTCTGTGCTAGCTAAGGGGGACCCTGAATGTAAATTTCTCATTGGAAAGTTGGATTTTCCCAATAAACACATATGTTTTGTACAAATAAACTTTATGTAATTCATGAAACATGGGACTAAAGTATCAGATATACCTAAGTGATTATATATTTAATATGACTTGCAGGTACCTTGGAATGTCTCGGTCATCTTATATTCAATACATATGTGTCTCAAACCTATTTTCCGAACAGTATCGTCCTATTACCGAAACATAATTTACACATATTTTGAAACATCAATGTTAATTTATTGATACCGAGATGTTCTATCATTCGAACATAATCAATAAATAAAGAACATCTCACATTCATTTCTCTAGATTATTTGGAATTTCCACTCCTCATTTCAAAATTGAAATACGAGTATTATATTTGTAGTAAGGGCAAATCAAATGATTTCCCCAAAATATCACTGCATTCGAAAAGTTCACTATTGGAAACTTAAAAGAAAAAATTCAATAGATAGTGACACATACCTTTTCAAATAGAATTAACTGATTGATTTTTCGGGCACAATTACCGGATACCCTGAATATTGGAATAATACTTATCTACGAAAACGACTACAGATATTCTCGAAAAATGTAAAAAATGAATACTTCAACTTTTGGAGGATCAACCTATTCAACAGACAGATAAGTACGAGCACTAGCAGAAAATGATCGAGATCGAAGGGAACAATTTTGCAGGCATTTTCTGAATGCGATGCAACAAGATCGAACGTTTTATAGAAAAATTATTTGGACCGACGAGTGTACATTCACTAATAATGGCATTTTCAATAGAAACAACCACCGCTATTGGAGCCAAGAAAATCCAAGAATCATCGTTCCAACGAATTTTCAGAATAGATTCAGTGTGAATGTGTGGTGCGGTATTTGGTGCGATAGATTGATTGGTCCATTTTTTATAGATGGCGCACTAAATCAACAGATATCACCAATTATTGCATCAAAATATCGAACACGTTCTGGAGGAGTTACCAGTTGCCGATCATAACAGAATTTACTTTCAACAAGACGGAGCTCCTGCTCATAATGCCCAAATAAATGTTGATTGGTTGAATGCTACATTTGCTGAAAGATGGATAGGGACTTATGGACCAGTTCGATGGCCGCCAAGATCACACCCGATCTCACGCCGCTTGATTTTTGGTTGTGGGGGTATCTTAAGAGGAATGCACAGTTGCACCCGACTCGTAGAACAGCAGTAACCTCAAAATTTCTAGCAAAATAGTAGGCGGACCTTTGTATGTGCAAGAGAAATAAGTAAAGACTAACGCATCGAAGGGCTTCTCTCAATTCCTTGACGATATCCACTACTTACAGACGGACGGGCATGTCGCCGAGCAATCTTTCCGTTCACTTTTCCCCTACCGCTCATTGCCCAGGGTCGGAGCACAGAATGGAGCGTCGGTGGTTTTATGTAAAATTTTGTATAGTCTATTTGTAATAATCGGTAATGATATGAAATTTTACTGGGTTCGTTGAAAATATCATCATGAAAAAACACATTTGATGTAACTTAAACTATGTATATTTATTGCCGTGGTAAATTTCGGATTTCCAATCTTCTTGGGTATCTGGGATCTATTATTTCCGGCAAGAGACAACACTTGTAAAACGTTTCTAATTTGGGTTTCATTTGATCTTTCCAAAATGTGTCGTCCCGAATAATCCATAAAAAATGCTATTGATGTCCATTTCATTGTCGGTTTCTTCTATAAGATCAATGCTTTTTTGAATATTGCACATTTTGCAAATGAAACAAATTTTTGTTTTCAAACCCATTCTAATTTCACGAACTGGATACATATAACTGAATGTACAATCGAATGGTGGGTGCTTGGATATTTCTGCTATTTGCTTCAATAAATATCCAATATCTGCCAAACGTCGCCCGTGTATAGATATGCATCTAAAAGGGTCACTGAAAATAATGCAGATGTAAGTACAAGCAAGATCAGTACGAATATATTATTTGTACCACTGAGGAATATCATCAGTTCTTTCCACATTCTCAACTGGTGAAACTTGGAAAGATTCAACGTCTAGTTCGAATTCCAGCATATTCGGAAAGATGTATTACTCAACATAGGATTTTGGTGATTTAAATATGCATAAGAATCATCACATGATGTTTGAAAATCATTGGCAAACTTCAAATTTTGAAGCACTTTATTTTTATTATCTCAAATTAGAGCCCTTGTATATTTTCATGTAATTCAATGCATACATGGAAAACACACATTTCTCTAATTATAATCCTGTCGCAATTCCTAACGCTTTCAGAGTTAGGTATCTGCAGAAAACACGTTTTATCAGTTATTCCAATACTATGACTTACCTCTTCAGTAATGATTTCTTTTGGGCTCTTCTACGGCTACGTCTTTTCTCACTTGCAAATAATCTTTTTCCCTCCGCAGCGCCTTTCATTTCTTTCACTTTTCCCATGATTACGAAAACACGAACTCGAAAAAGTACGAACTCACACTGAGCACCTGAGCGAATTAAAACTAGTCTAGTTAAAAATCCGTACGCCCTTGGGTCGCCTGCAGATTGGCTAGCGGCTGCCTTTGCGAAAGAGCGACAGGAATTCGCGTGATCAGAGGGCGCCACGAATCGGTTGCCGTAAAGGCATTTTCTATTTTTCTTCTCACAGGTTCAATTTTCAATCTTCAATCAATAAAATTGATACCTGATTTCGAAAAACCTACATCCACTCGAGGGAAACCCCCATTTGTTATGATTACAAAGAAATTAAGTGTACTTATTTTTTTTTTCTGTCGAAAATTTCATAAATAAATACTTTCCCTTATGTAGAATATTTTATTGAAGCGATTGGTATAAACTGCATGAAAATCGGATCATTCGTTTAGAAACTAGAAGAAAATTCGTTTCAAGTGGGCATGGATTCCTCTTAAAGATCGAGTTTATCTATCACGTCCAGAAAATTAAGAAACTCTGCAGCAGAGAATCATTGAGGTATGTCGTGAAATACCTCCTAATTTTATCTGGAACGCAACTCATGATGTAATTAGAAGGTGTGAACTATGTGTTCAACAGGGCGGGGGCCAGTTCGAGCAATATTTGTAGTTTCCTAATATATTTTGTTTTTGAATGATAATTATTTTTTTTAACATTGCAATGTCTTTTTTTGTATAATATTAAGTGACAGACTCTAACGTTCAATGACTCGATAGACGATGTAATGAAAAGACCCATTTCTTGTCGGCGGACAATTGATTTTTGTCAACTAATTTCGTGCAAAAATCAACTTGATATAATATAATATAAATATACATGATTGTATTCAGAAAAAAAATCTCTATCAGAAAAAAAAATTGAAAAATATGTTTCCATTCGAAAAAAAAAAATTGACAATCGGCGTCGTTAGAGTTCGAATTAAGAAAAAATTGTTAGTGCCACCTTGTAGTATCTGATATATCATTTCATTTGCTTTTTTGTTTTCCAAAATCGAATAATAAATAGCGGCGCTATGGCTTGGGGCGTTTTTTGTCAGTCAGCCTGTATACTGACTATCGATTCATTTTTGGGGCACGTATGGTATTGCTTGCACGGATTGTTCGAAACGCCAATGTTATTAGCAATTTCTCGAGTAGAAGTCCTTGGGTTTTCTTCTACACTAAGAAGAACCTCAAATTCGACATCCTCATCAAACTGACGTTCCTTTCGTTTAGGTTTCTTGAGTGCTCCGTAGTTTCTCAAATTTCGTTCTAGCCTAGCAAATTTACGACGATCTGGAACTTCTCTGTCAGGAAATCGGTCAACGTATAATCGCAATGCTTGACCACTATTTCTACCGCATTCAAAGTACGTTTGTATCATGTCGGTCAGTTGATTATTTTTCATATTTCGTTTCATTTTGAAGAATGAATATCTTGAGCTGTTTGAAAATATGGAACAAATGTCACACTGACAGCTCATGGCCATAGTTGCCCAGACGGCACAATCATATTCCATGAATATCCTATGCATATTGCGTTGGATTATTGCCATATGCCATGGATATTCCATGTCCTCCAAAACATATGATATGCATATTCCAGGAATATCCAAGGTCACCATGAAACATATGCCAGGAATATCTGTGAATCTTCCGAAAGAGATTGGTGGCATATACTAGGAATATGTTTTTTGTATATGCATAGAATATGCTTTTCAATCATTACTAGAATGAAATATCTGTATGAAATGTAATTTATTATGTAAAAGATAGAAATCAACATACAGGATGTAGGTTTGTAAAATACTTGAAGCTTGCACTTTATATATCATATCATATGATTTTTTTCTTCTCTTGAACGGTAGCGGTGATGAATTCAACAGGATCTGCAATGATTATAACATAGCAAATACTAGAATATGAAAATTGATTGAATTCACTCACCTTTGCTCTGGGCGTGCTACAAAAGTTGAAAGAACTAGATACTGAATTTGTCAACATCTGAGTTAATCAGCTGATTTCAATCTCTTATTTATTTCTTTGTCACGTTTGTATCTTCAACAACACGAGTATTTCCTGGATTTTCCATTTGACAGATGGGTAGATATAAGTAAGTACTGAAAAAAATGAGGTGCATCTACAGGGTGTATCTAAATAACAGAGAAAAATTTCAAGTGGTGATTTCGTGATGAAAATTGAGGTGGGCGTTTGGTATGCATTTTTTTGAAAAATCTCTTCACGGAATAGTAATAACACCCTTCTCAAAATTAGAAAAATGGTTTTTTATTTTTTATTTCCTCTGTATATGACTAAAGGCACAGAACTTGTTAATATTATTCATCAAGAAAACTACCCATTTTGGAGTGTTTTCAACCCTGAAGTATGCTCAGAAGGGCTTGAAATATTCAACGCCTGAGATATTTTTTTTTTTAACTTTTTTATGAACACTTTTTTTTAATAAACACATGGCGAATGCTTTTCCAGAGATCAACAATTAGTTAGTAAATGGATTGGGTTTTTCAGCTGTTTTTTTTTAAATTGTGAAATGAATATATTCCAATAACCCCTTCTATAAGCATACTTCAGGGTGTAAAACATTTCAATATGTGTAGTTTTATTGACACATGATATTTACCAAGTTTCGTGTCTTCAACTAAATATACAGGGAAGTTCAGAAATAAAAACCATGTATTTTTTTATCTCCGTAACTTATCCGGGGTTGAGAGGGTTATCAAAAAATTCTATACCAAATACCTTCATTCTCATCACAGAATCACTCACTCCTTTCATTTTTTCGATGTTATATAGATTATATGAATTCATTATAATGTTATAATCTTAGGTATACCTCATACTGATATTGAGTGCCATTTCTCCTTTGTGACCCTCTTCAGTTTAATGGCGGCGAAAAGACTTCAAACGTCTGAAACTTTATATTGATGTCAACACTATTATTCACAGTAATCGATACACATTCTAGCACTTCTGCTCAAACTAATAATTCCATGCTCTTCTCGTCTGTTTATAATAAAAACAATCGCGGCATATTCGCCCATGTTGATATCACGTCCTACACTAGGTGACTGTGGAATGTGGAACAAAAGGCGATGACCGACAGACACGTGTCGTGTCCATTCGGCATAGGTCGACATTCCGACAATCTGCTTTTGAAATATTCCTGGAATTTTCGAAAAGCATATCTAATGGATATTCGATAAGCATATTCAGGGAATATTCTTCGGGGATATCTAATGAATATTCGGAAAATATATTTCAGGAATATTCTCTGAGGATATTAGATCAAGCACAGATTCATGGAATATTCCAGGGATAATGCAATATTCATTGGAAAATTGGATGTAGTAGGCATATTCCAGGAATATGTGGTGCCGTCTGGGTGATTCTGAGACATCTACTGCCACTTCAATGACTCGATAGACAATGTAATGAAAAGACCCATTTCTTGTCGGCGGAGAATTGATTTTTGTCAACTAATTTTGTGCAAAAATCAACTTGTTATACATGCCCAGACAGCACAGAATATTCTATGAATGTTCTCACAACGTTCACAACATATACCTTCTTCAGAATATTCTGAAGAATATTCTTGGAATATGATGAGAATGTTCTGAATATTCATAGAATGTTCTGAAAGAATATACATAGAATATTTTATCTAAATATTCTAGGAACATTTCAGAATCTTCTATTATATTCTATGAATGTTATTCAGAAATGTTCATAGAATGTATTGTTTGAATATTCTAGGTACATTTATAAGATATTCCATAATATACTATGAATGTACTCCAGGTATGTTCATAGAATATATTATTCAGATACTATGAGAAAGAGAAAATTGTTCAAAACTTTCAGGATCCTGGTACATTTCCATATAATCTTCACAATTTATATATTTGTAATGCTGTTCCTATTGTAAATTACGTCAATTAATAATTTGAGAATTCATTTATTGAATTTTATTGTCTTTTAACTTCTGATTGCACCTGATATTATTCATAAAATATGAATTCAAATTTACCGCCCTCGAATTACTTTCTTTTTATCCGCTAGGGGCGCTATATTCTTTCGTTCTGAACTAACTGAGAAAATTCACAACAACTGAACAGAATCTGTCAATGTATGTCGGTTCTCTGTCGTTTGCCCACCCAATGACCAAGGACTATAATAATCCTTGCCCAATGACAACCATAAGTCGGTACATCGCACTGGTACAATGGTACATCGCAAATCGCACTGATCTATATAATAGATCAGTGGTACATCGTGGTTCGGTCTATGCCCTATGGTGTTTGTGTTGTGAGTTGTGTCTTGCGTCAAATGTCAAGTGTCAAGGGTTCGGTCTGTGGTCTGTTCTCTTGTTCCCTGTTCGTCTGTTATGGTGTGCTTGTGCTGTCTTGTGTGGTTTTAGAAATTTCGTAACGTTCTCCAGCAAAAATGTGAGTAATTTTTTATTTCGTTATACTTATTTACATACTACATACTACAACATACAATAAATTTCTTAACTTCAGACTCAAGTCTAACTATGCCTAAGAAGTTTTCAACTACATATTATAGAAAGCTCAAAACTCATAAGGAAATGAGTAGGGTGGTATTTTCTGTTGACTCTGATACCAATAATACCACTAGTGCGACTACACCACCCCATTCATCCCATTTCATCACTACCAGTGATCATGATTCGAATACTGAACATATGGAAATTGAGATGGAATCTGTAACTAGCTCAAATGCTGAAATGCATGTTGATACAGGGGAATCACATAACCATGTGACTGCATCAGATAATTCTGAAAATATTGTTGGACGAATTCATCAAGCAAAGGATGTAGATGAACTTACAACCATGAACAATGAAATCACAAACATTGAAGGTGTTTCGGGTGTAACTAGTAATGACTTCAAAACCAATTTGATATCATGGGCTATTCAATATCACATAGAGCATGCTGCCCTTAACAGTTTGTTGAAATTGGTGAAAAATGCTAAAATTGATCCAAGTAATATTCCATCTGATTCTCGCACATTGTTAAAAACTCCAAGACAAATTGAATACCATTCAGTTGCACCTGGAACATACTCACATATTGGTCTGTACAAAGCTATAGAATATTTATTAAGAGGTAGAACACCACCAGAAAAAATTGATATTCTGGTAAACATAGATGGACTACCTCTAAGTAAAAGTTCAGGCAGTCAGATATGGCCAATCCTTTGTTCCATACATAATATGCCATTTGGAGTAGCTTTGATAGGGGTTTATCATGGTTATAAAAAACCTGCCAATTCAAATGAGTTTTTAGAAGATTTTGTAATTGATGCAATGGATCTAACTGATAATGGTTTCAATTTGAATGGGAATATAATTCCTTTCAAAATTATTGGTCTTATTTGTGATGCACCTGCAAAATCTTTTGTTTTGAATACAGTTGGACATGCAGGGTATTTTTCATGCACAAAATGTATTCAAAAGGGTGAATATTTGAAAGGCCGAACATGTTTTCCACAAACAAAATGTAGGAAAAGAACTAATTCCAGTTTTCGCTTGAAATTACAAAAGGAGCATCATGTTGGAACTTCGATTTTAGAAAATATCCCAGAATTTGATATGGTTTCTAATGTTCCTGTTGAATATATGCATTTAATGTGTCTGGGTGTTATGAAGAAACTTCTTGTGAATATGTGGGTTTATGGAAGACCTCCCAATAAATTTCGTCCTGTAGTCATAGAAACAATCAATAATAGATTAGACTCAATAAAAAATCATATACCAATAGAATTCGCTAGAAAACCCAGATCTCTTGAAGAAGTAAAAAGGTGGAAAGCCACAGAGTTTAGATTTTTTTTGTTGTATTCAGGTTCCTTCATTCTGAATGGATTAATTGATGAAAAACATTTTTTAAATTTCTTAAGTTTACATATTTCAGCAAGAATATTTTCTAATAATTCTCCTGACAATTTATTTGAATTTGCAACCTCTCTTCTTGAATATTTTGTGAAATCGTTTGAAAAATTATATGGAAGAGAATTTTTATCACATAATGTTCACAACTTGCTTCATGTATCAGATGATATTAAGACATTTGGACCTCTACATTGTTACAGTGCATTCCCCTTTGAAAACATGTTGGGCTCTTTGAAAAAACTGTTAAGAAAACATGAAAAACCAATTTCTCAAATATTAAAGAGGATGAAGGAAATTGAAAATAATTATTGCCCTTCTAATTCTGTATGTCCTGACCTGCTATGTCAAGTTCCTCATGATTCAGGCCCAACGCCAGATGCTGTAGGGTGGTTGCAGTATAAATCAATAATTTTTAGAAAGTTCAAATTAGATGTAAACAATGTTGCTGACTCATTTTGCCTTCTGACTAATAATACAATAGTTAGAGTCTACAATATACTTGGAAGAAACTCTAAAATAGGCATTTATGGGAAGCGATTTTGTAAAATTGAGAATTTCTTTGAAAGTCCATGTAATTCCTCTGATTTAGATATATATGTTGTGAGTAATTTAGACAATGATTTGTCACTGTATAATATAGAAAACATTGTCTCAAAATTGGTGGCATTTCCATTGACTGATAAATTTGTTGTTTACCCTCTGTTGCATGAATGTGATCAGGCCATAACTCTTTAGTAGGTATTTTGAAATTTGCATTTTTATTAGTCTCTTCCCAGAATAGAATGTTTCATGGCAGATTTTGATTTTGAATATGGGCCACATAATATTCAATTACTTTCTAATTTTAATTTAGGTTAATCAAATGTTTATTTTATTACTAATCAGTTGGTCTTCAACTGGGCTTCTAATTGTTCATTCCTTAGTTTTATGGAATCATATGCATCTCAGAGGTATTTTGAATTATTGTCAATAGATTTTTTTTACATGAATATATTCCAGGAGTCGTAAATACTGGCGAGTTGTTCATTTTATATCAGAAGACTCTGTGGAGGCTGTGCCAATGAACTGGATTATAAATAAAGTCAGCTGTTACTGGCCTCAACAGCATTTATTAAAAGTTGCTATACCAAAATGTCTACCACCCGAAAACTCATGGAAAATACATAGCATTCGAATTATTGGAGAAATTTATGGTGAGTAGTGACATTGTGTTTTTATGAACACATACATACAGCACATTAGCAACCCTGAGCAGTCAGTTGCCCCTTTTCTTTTTGATTGCTTCAGCAGACAGTCAGCTATTTTTTACCCTTGTGTGACACAATATACTAATTCTAATCATGGGTTTCTTGTTGGTTTTACATAAAAATGTAGATTTTATCATATCTATTTATTTCCAGATGATTTAGTGACTGCCAAAATTAAAGCAAGTAAAGCAATGTATACATCTGATATAAATTCAGATGTAGAAAAAGGAATTGGTCACCGAAAAAAAAAAGCAAATTCAAAGTATACTCTTGATTTATATGATTCAGATGAAACAAATATTGATATTGATCTAGATGAATCTCGAGATGAATCAAATATAGAACGTTCCGTCTTGCTGTCCCCTAGAAATAGTAAACATCATATGATTGAAGGTGTGTATTTACTTACTCAACTGATTTTTATTATTTATATTTTTTGTTGACTTCTTCATCAACATTAAGGATAAATAACAAATAGGTACAATAAGGCATATTCTTTTTTTTTTTTAGCTGAAAAAACTGATGATTTGGAAGTGCCCATTCTCACTCCAAGGAATACTATGATTCCAAATTACTCAAATATCAGAGGTGTGTTTTATTTTAATTTATGTTACAGTTCAGTGATATTTGATCATTTTCAGATGACTCTGATGAGGAACTAATGAGCAATATCATTGCTGAGGGTAGTTGCAACATTTTTAATAACCTCTTTTTTTGCATGTTTCATAAGCTAAAATAGTTTTTCAACTACAAGTAGAGTCCATAGTAGTCCCTAATATTAACTAAGTAGGTACTGTATATATATATATTTTTTTTCAGCTGATGATAACAATCATAATGCCTCTAGAACGAATGCTGACAAAAGCACAGTAACGCCCAAAAAAATATCAGGTAAACATATATTCTTGTTCAAATACTTGATTTAATTTTTTTTTTATTTTTAGAAGAGACTGGTTTTGAAAAATTGCTCAAAATTAATTTTAATCATGTATTTCGACAATTATCACTGATTAATTTCAAACTAGATGAAGTAATCAAAGATATGAATTCTGGCATGCTGCAAACCACGAATGAAGTAGACATAGCTGAGTCATTCTTCACCAAATTTGAATTTCCTATCAGTACTTTGGAGGATCTGAATGATTTTGAGGCATATCTGAAGAATGATGAGAATAAAATAAAAGTGGTATGAATGTAATATCTACTGGTTATTTGAAAATCCCACTCAATGTCTTAATGTCTTATTATGATTCTCCTATACAATATAATTATTATGAACATGAATTATTGGTCTGTGAGATTTAAAAGTGTCCCAATATTGCTCATTATGATAGAGTTTATATTGTTTACTTCAACCATACATGGTACCTATCTTGAAAATACTAGAATCACTATTGTACTTTTTGAAATAGACTGCTGTATAACAATAATTTTCTTATATTTTTGGCCTATCATTGGGTAAAATGATGAAAAATGTTTTCAACATTAATGAATATATATTATTTTTTAGACTAAGGAACTCTCCTCGATAGGAGGAAGTTCCCACAAAATAATGGTGAAACGTATCATGGACAAGGTATTAAGTAATGAAGTGGGCCAATCATTCAGCTGGCTTGGTTTTAAAATGAAGAAAAACTTTTCTGTGTTATTGATATCACAAGTGATTATAGGTAATAAAAAAAACTCTTGCACTAGGATCATATTTAAACTATATTTTGCAGATGCTGTTATATCATTGAAAACAATGAAAGTGACCAGAGCTGATGTTGAAGCTTCAATCAAATTTTGGCTCCTGAAGTCGAAGGAACGGCGAGAAAAGGAACTGAACCAATAATTAGTTTCATTACATATATGCAGGGTATTTCTTCATGAGTAAACGCTATCGATATATGTAGAACTAAAAGTAGTATAATTCTGAAGATGTGTGGAGATGGTGAAGAAAACATGGAGAATCCAACTAAAATAGTTTGCTTCCGGTTTCTCCGGAAGTGACGTCATTTTTGTTATGTTCAATAGAGCACCCTGTTTATTATTTCATTTTTATATTCTCCCTAAAGTGCTGATTTCATCAAACTATCACACTTGGGGTCTATCAGTAATAATTACAGAGATGTAGGGTGTGAAAAATCGAGATTTTCCAAGTTCAGGAATTTGTTGTGCCCAAAACTATTCATAATTGGTCAAAATGGTTTACCTACATGTCCCTATCTCAACTTTTCATCCACTATCAATTGATATTTAATTGAAATAGATACAGGGTGTTCAGAAATCTAAATTCTAAACCACCCTGTATTTGTTTCAATCAAATGTATGTAGATAGTAAATAAAAAGTTGAGATAGGGACATATGTAAACCATTTTGGCCAATTATGTATAGTTTTGACACCAAAGCTTCTTGAACCTAGAAAATCTCGATTTTCCACACCCTATATCTCTGTAATCATCACTGCTAGACCCCAACTGTGGTAGGTTAAAGAAATCAGCTTTTCAGGGATAAAAATGAAATAATATACAGGGTGTCCTGTTGAAAACAACAAAGATGACGTCACTTCCGGAGAAACCAGAAGCGTCACAATAACGAACATTTTAAGTTGGATTCTCCATGTTTCCTTCACTGTCCACACAAATTTTTAGAATTATGCTACTTTTAGTTCTGCATATATAGATAACTCATGAAGATATACCTACCCTGTATATATATATTATGTATCTGAATATGTTCATATAGTTTTGTTTCATTTTTTATTCTGAGAATTATGTTTTATTTATTGTGAGAATGATGTTTTATTTATTTTGAGAATGATGTTTTATTTATTTTGAAGTTATTATATTTTTATACACTGAATTGTCTTTTGAATTTCATTTCATCCTAATAATTATACAGGGTTCAATAGAGGAGCTCATTCTTCCTCCTCTATTGATCCCTAAAATATTTTTGCAATGTGTTTTCAGATACCCTGTATACTGAGAATATTTCTAGAACATTCTGAGAATGTTCTGGAGAAGATTATGGGGACTCTCTCAGAATATTCAGATGATACTGAGAATATTCTGGGGATGTTGAAAAATATATTCGAGAATATCCCGAGAATGTTCTCAGAATGATCTGAGGATGATCCTGAGAATATTCTTAGAATCTTCTCATGAATATTCTGAGAACGTTCTTGGAACGTGAATTTTCGTCCCATTTGCATGTTCTTAGAATATTCTCAGAACATTCCGTGCACCTTGTGAGTACATTCTGAGAATATTCGAAACGTTCCGAAGGAATATTCTAAGAACATTCTCAGAATCACTTTGTGCTGTCTGGGATGACTGTATTCAGAAAAAAAATTTCTATCAGAAAAAAAATTGAAAAATATTTGTTAACATTTGAAAAAAAAATTGACAATCGGCATCGTTAGAGTTGAAATTTAAATTCACATGGTATCTAGCTGCATAAGACATCATCAAATGGTGGCCAACAATTCCAGGGACTCAGGTAGAAAAGCATCGGGCTCTAGAGCAACGCTGGGACAGCAGAGGAAGGATACTGGCAGGGCTCCCACACAATGTTTTTCTTGACAATATCTCCATAATTCCATCAAATGATGTATAAGAATGGAAATAATGGGTGTTCTTTCTTTCATGAACATCACCCTTTCATCCCACTTCGATTAGCCACTGCCATTTTTTGAGTATTTCAGTTTCGTGGAGTGTATTTCCTTCTATGTGGTCTAGATGGCGCACTGAAAGAAATCGACCAAATCAAGTGCTTTGCTGAAACCATTTGTATTGTATTATTTGTATTCAATGGATCTCATGCTATGACAAAGAAATAATTATTTATAGTTCGAAACTATGAGCGAACAAGTACAGAAACAATTATTTTGCTGAGTCTTTTTTCCTGAATTAGCATGATATCAATTCGTTTAAAGAAAAATGCACTTTATAAGACTGGTTTCAATTAGATTTTTCCATTTTGTACGAAATAGGCCTTTATCTACCGTAAACAGGTTGACTTTGTTGAAACGCACATAATTGATGAACTCAATAAGTTGTCTATCTGGAATAGGTGGATTATTATTTTCTTTCCTATTAACGTTCCTGGAGTAGGTAAATATGAACCTATACATACTCCTATAATTGATGACCTATTTGTTTTTGTTGAGGAGCGCATGCGCTGAGACTATGCGCTATAAAAATAACCACTTGCACAAATATTCCCAGGCAACCAGATGACGTTCCAGTGACGTCTTTTTCACGTCACTTGAATGGCCAAGGTGACGTCAGTAGTTGACGTCGCATTAACGTGATAAAATGACGTGAATAAGTCACACAGCCCAATAACGTCATATTACTCACGTCGTATTGACGTCATTCACTCACCAAACTGTGAAGTCAAAATGACGATTGAATTTGGCGATGATACGTAAAAAAGATTCCTTCAACATGGTGTGATTAACACCACCAGCCTCTGATGACCCCAGACAGCACCAGATATTCCATGAATATTTATAGAATATTCTTTTTGGATATTGCGAATATTCATGAACATGCAAGGGATATACATATCAACTATGGAATATTCCCTGAATGTGCTGGTGGGGAAAATTTTGTATATTCCCGGAATATTACACAAGGAATATTCCCCTTTACATTCAGAATGTACCTATAATATTCTAGGAATATTCAGGTAATATTCGGAATATTCCTGGAATATTACAGGAATATAAATAAATGAATATTCCGGGAATATTCCGTAATACATATTCATAATTAAAAAAAGCTGACCCAAGATGGGCTCGAACTCGGGACTTTCAGACTGTTCAGATCAACGCCTTAACCACTTGGCCAGTAATCGAGTTGAATAATAATGTACATAACAATTTATTGAATTGCTTTGTTCAGAAGGGAACCATAAACACTTCCAGTTCCATATGGGCTCTTAACATGTACGATGATCTGATTGAGTACTTTGATCACTATCAAAATTGTGGAGACGAATTTTTGTTTTTGATCCCTGGTAACATAACCACTTCACTTTGAAATACGATGGACTTCTACCACATATTTCAAAATTCATGTTTAATACTCACATCCATAAAATTGTGATTGGTTAATTTTCATACTTTACAATTTCATTGAAACACATGGGAATATTATTGAAATATTCCATGAATATACAGGAACAGAATATTCAATTGGGAATATTCCTGGAATATTCATACCTGAATATTCCCTGCACTATCCAACTGGAATATTCTAGGAATATCCACATCAGAATATTCCTTCTGGAATATTCCCTGTATATTCATTTTGGAATATTTCTAGAATATTCACATTTGAATATTCCTTGAATGTTCTAGAGGCACGTATATATTCTAAGAATATTCGAAGGATATTCGGAATATATTCTTCCCTTTTAGCATATTTAGAGAATATTCTAGGAATATCCAGTGCTGTCTGGGACATTATTTAATATTAATTATGCATTGTTGAGTCTGCTTGGTGGGTCCCTCCTGTGTCATGTTCATTCAATCGCCTATTCACACTTTAAATCATTTATTTGTCATCATAGTTTTTACATCACTTCGCAAATTACAAACACATATAGATATAAAAGAACATAAAACAGAACTCCTTCTGTGTGCTGTGTCCTCCGCGTGGTGCAGAGGTGGCTGATGTTGGCCAAGGAATGTGAGTGTATATGCGAGGTGTTAGTCACAGAGGCCTATCTCCTAGGGCCGAGCCCTTTATATAGGTAATTTCATCGAGGTCACCCAGGGGGGTGGGGGAGTTGATCAATCGCTCTCAGTGGTGAATAGGTTCTTCTTTGTGATGGAGGAAAATCAAAATTGGAAAAACAAAAACCTCCTTCTGATTTGTCTCGGCCAGACCTACCCACACCCTGCACCCGACTCTGGCTGTGAGGCCACTCATCAGGCCCAGGAGCGTCCGCACGTCTGACCGAGTTCAGTGTCAGTTTGTCACTCCTTGAGTGGCATTGACACTATTTTATTTGCGTTTTTTTTTTTTTTTTTTTTTTTTTTTTTTTTTTTTTTTTTTTTTTTGGGGGGGGGGGGTTGTGCAGTCCGGGCCCTCCTCAGAGCCCTGTAGATGTTGTTGGGCTGTGGGGGGGGTCCCGACTATAGATTACCTGGCTCCTCAAAAACATCGGTTGAACGGTTGATGCATATATCAGCCCATGTTTTTTGCGGATGTTGTGATGCCTTCTCGTTGTGGTCATATTCCGGGTAAGGTCACTTCCAGCGATGTGGTATTTGTAGAATTTATTGGAAATTTTCCGGATATAGTCACTGCATGACTCTAGGCAAATTACCACATCTCTCGTGGAGATCTGCCACTCGTGAGTATCTATCACCGTTGGTGATAATACGGAGTACTTTGTTCTGCAGCACCTGCAACCTATTCATATGGGTAGGTGGGATGCTGCAGAACACCGGACACGCATATTCGCCTATTCAGCAGCGCTACCTTCAGTACGCATCTCCATCAGAATGCAATCAGTTACTCGTATTTGTATGAAAAATTATGTAGTTTGTGTCGGCGAGATGTAAGCAAACAAAGAATAGTTTGATAGCAATGGAAAGGATGTTGGCGAAATTGGCTTCACTTTGTTGAATAATGTATATTGATGCATTCATTGTCACTCAACAAAAATCTAAATAGTAAATTATTGAAAAATTTCCTAAATGACGAAGCTCACCAAATTGGTACGTCACACCGACGTGATTTTTAGACGTCATAGATACGTCACTGCAACGTCATAAAAGTAATGGTTTCAATATTGGTATACATAAACAATTATATTTTTATATATACATAGCTTGTTGGTTTCCGAGATATACAGTGTGCCAAAGTTTTTTAGAAAAAAGTGTGTCTCTACTACTTCTCGGGTATATTAATAATTAGAATAAAACTTGCATGTTGATTCGTTTTCATGAGTTATACTTTTGTTTCACATGATATAATATATAAGTATCCATATAGAGATGGTCTGGTAAAAATGGACGTCGACAGGACGTCCCTGATGCAACGTCATGAAACTGACGTCTTTTTTAACCCATCTAAGTGACGTTCACTCGACCGAAATGATGACGTGATTATCACGTCATAATGACGCCATGAATTGGTGTGTAACGTCTCTGACGAAAAATCACGATTTGGGGACATCATAGTGACGTGATCATTCGTCATCTGGTTTATTGGGTTCCTGTCGAGACATTCATTACCTTGAAGGACGACAAACGAATGCACGTTTGCACCTTGTGGGTTTTAATTTGAGTTACCTACTTATTAAATAAGCGGGCTAGATCGAGGTTTGTTGTTTCGGTTTAGTAATTTCGCCTAGGGCTTTCGGTTTTTTGATTGAAGTGTACCTTTTTGTGACTATACCGGGTGTATAATAACATTGTAAGTAAAATGACACCCAATTTGCCACGTCTTGTCATTTATCATAAGGAAATTTTCATTTTTCAATTTTCAATCTAGAGTGCCATGAATGAGTTAAAACATATTATTTTGAATCATGTTGCCTAGGAAAAATAGTTTCGATGAAGTTTTACTTTTCATTTGTTTCACAGGTTCATTCAAAATTTACAATATCGTAATTGAGTATGATTTTAACTAAATTTTTTCAAATAGAACAAGGGTGGCTCATCACCATATCTGAAGAGGAAATTTTGTTACGAACACCTTGATACCACACAATCGATATTTTGAATCAATATCCAGTATCATAATCACTCTGAATTGAAAAATTAAAATTTCAAGATGTTAAATATCAACAAGTGCGGCAGAAGGCGTGTAGTTGTACTCACAATATTATTCTCTATCGAAATAAGTAAACATACCATATAAACATTTGAAATAAGAAAATATGGATCATTCCTGGTCAAACCGGAAGTTACAGGAAAAATGCATATTTGTGAACTATACTTACACACCGAATTGCATCTGTTCATCTATAGATATAAAAATATTATAGGGGAGAGCCACTTTTGAGAAACACTCGGTATACATACAGTATTTCAATGCACACAACCCTCCTGGTGCTGTACAATATAATCTATTCATTACAATTTGAAAATCTACCTATAGAATGATCCAAAGAACCTCACAGTAGCTATTTGGGGATCTATATTCAGGGCCTACTCTATATCTATATAGAAGTAGGAAAATATCAACTAGTTACAATAAACAGAACTTCACAGTAATTATTCGATGAACTATCAGGAGTAACAAAATAAAATTCCTGTGTTAGCAAGAATTCAGTAGAAAACCATGTAATATAAATCAGTCAACCGATTTGATACAGATATAAGTTAGCATACCCTACCCAGACAGCACTGGATATTCCTTGAATATCCTCTAAATATGCTAAAAAGGAGGAGTATATTCCGAATATTCATCGATTATTTCTAGAATATATACATGCCTCTGGAACATCTAGAAGGAATATCCCAAAGTGATGTTCAGGGAATATTCAGGTATGAATTTTCCAGGAATATTCCCAAATGAATATTCTCTCTTGTATATTCATGAAATATTCCCAACTGAATGTTCTGTGGGTATATTCATGAAATATTCTCAACTGAATATTCTGTGCGGTAGGTATATTCATGAAATATTCTCAACTGAATATTCTGTGGTGTATATTCATGAAATATTCCATGGATATTCCTATGTTTCTCAACGCATAAATACCCATAATCATTTCAGAGTTGTGAGTATCGAACATCAAAATTAGATGTAAGGGGATTTTGAAACAGAAAGTGTTTATGATCCGATTTCGAACAACGCTCTCACAAGAAATTGATATGTACAACATCATTCAATTCGATTACTGGCCTAGTGGTCAAGGCGTTGGTCTGATAGTCTTGAGGTCACGAGTTCGATCCCTACTAGGGTCACTTTTTTTTATTTTAGAATATGTTTATTGGAATATTCCAGGAATATTCAACATGGAATATTCTTTTGGATATATTCTATGAATATCTGAGGAATTCCCATTCGCATATTTAGAGAATATTCCACAGATATTCCGGAATATTCCAGATTATTTCTAGAATATTCCAATATTTCAAAAGGAATATGATAGGGAGATTCATGGAATATCTGGTGCTGTCTGGGTAATAAACACAATAACATCTGTAAGACGTAGAAACATCCATATGGGATGATAGGAACATCTCTGGAAAATCCCCATTTTCTTGCTGGCAACACACCCGTGTCAGCATTTGCGATGTCTTATAAACATCTCATCAGAAACTTTCAGGATGTTTTTGTTTGATGACAGTAATGGATGACACGGTATAAATTATTTTCAATCTGAAATCCTGAAAATGGCCGACCTATTTCCAGATCACGATATAAAGTAACAAACCGTATCCGAAACTAAGTCGGTGCGGTCCAATAACCAATGGAAGATATTTACAGTTGTTTGAGGCTCATATTTGTTGGCGCTGGGCCGACGGCTGTTGGTAACTCTCAGCAACGTAGTTGTACCGCCTTCTATCGGCTGGCATAACACATGAATTCAGCAATAAATATTCTGAAGAGATATATTTCGATTTTGTCGTTTATTACTTGATTCATGCCCAGCGAGCACAAAAACATCTCAGAGATGTTAAAAGTACGAGATTTCGAGACATTGAACTTCCACTGCGATGTTCTGTTCGCACATGAATAGAACTATCATAGAACAGCCAATGTCCGCCGCAGGCGGCAATTATCGAGATGTCCTTGATATGTCACAAAACTACCTTCTCCCTAGTTCTTTTTAAAGGCTCCTCATGGACACAACAGAACATTTTCAACGCGTCTTGCGCACATTAAATCGCTGTAAAAAAAACATTTTCGAGGTACTGTTCTGAAGCCTTTTGTCAAAATGAACTTTTGCATTAGGATTCCATTTCCCTTGAAAGAAAAAATGCATTAAAAATAGATTGAACATAAAAATATTTTCTTGATATGAAATTACCTTCATTACCGACATATAATTGGAAATCGGTTTCCCAATTCTTGAAATGTTCTCCACAATGCATAATTTTGCAACTGCGGAGAAGCTGTGTGTTGATGAATTCGTACTTTTATATATTGATTACACTGAGGCACCGAACAACACATCTCCCAGACAGCACCAGATATTCCATGAATATTCATAGAATATTCTTCTTGGATATTGCGAATATTCATGAACATGCCAGGGATATACATATCAACTATGGAATATTCCCTGAATGTGCTGGTGGGGAAAATTTTGTATATTCCCGGAATATTACACAAGGAATATTCCCTATATATTCAGAATGTACCTATAATATTCTAGGAATATTCAGATAATATTCGGAATATTCCTGGAATAATACAGGAATATAAATAAATCAATATTCCGGGAATATTCCGTAAAACATATTCATAATTAAAAAAAGCTTACCCAAGATGGGCTCGAACTCAGGACTTTCAGACTGTCAGATCAACGCCTTAACCACTTGGCCAGTAATCGAGTTGAATAATGATGTACATAACAATTTATTGAATTGCGTTGTTCAGAAGGGAACCATAAACACTTCCAGTTCCATATGGGCTCTTAACGTGTACGATGATCTGATTGAGTACTTTGATCACTATCAAAATTGTGGAGACGACTTTTTGTTTTTGATCCCTGGTAACATAACCACTTCACTTTGAAATACGATGGACTTCTACCACAGATTTCAAAATCAATGTTTAATACTCACATCTATAAAATTGTGATTGGTTAATTTTCATACTTTACAATTTCATTGAAACACATGGGAATATTATTGGAATATTCCATGAATATACAGGAACAGAATATTCAATTGGGAATATTCCTGGAATATTCATACCTGAATATTCCCTGCACTATCCAACTGGAATATTCTAGGAATATTCACTTCAGAATATTCCTTCTGGAATATTCCCTGTATATTCATTTTGGAATATTACTAGAATATTCACATTTGAATATTCCTTGAATGTTCCAGAGGCACGTATATATTCTAAGAATATTCGAAGGATATTCGGAATATATTCTTCCCTTTTAGCATATTTAGAGAATATTCTAGGAATATCCAGTGCTGTCTGGGCTTGCATCTGATGGTCATTATTACAAACTAAATAAGTCTTCTAACACAATAAACTTCATCAAATTCCTTTCTGTTCATCAGCAGCGTGATGTAAGCGTGACACGCTGCAAAACGCGAATGCCAATTGCGAACAAGAAGAACAAAATCGAAAACAAATCAGAATTCATCGTATTGTGACGTAAGCATGAGACGTTGTGGTGGGGCAAACAAAGGAAGGGCACAAAAGAACAAAAACAATACTTTCAATATCCTTCAAAGACCTGCTCTTTGGTCAGTGCATATTACGTCTCAAAATAACATCTTCATGCCAACATTTTCAAAACATCCCAAAACATCCCAGGGATGTTTGTGCTCGCTGGGTGAAGTTAAGCAGGTACTTTGGTAATCTTATTGAGGAATAATCTTTAGTTTATAATTATTTCAATTTGTTATCGATGAAATTAGCCGCCCAGACAGCACTGGATATTCCTAGAATATTCTCTTAATATGCTAAAAGGGAAGAATATATTCCGAATATCCTTCGAATATTCTTAGAATATATACGTGCCTCTGGAACATTCAAGGAATATTCGAATGTGAATATTCTATTAATATTCCAAAATGAATAGACAGGGAATATTTCAGAAGGAATATTCTGAAGTGAATATTCCTAGAATATTCCAGTAGGATAGTGCAGGGAATATTCCAGTTCGATAGTGCAGGGAATATTCAGGTATGAATATTCCAGGAATATTCCCAATTGAATATTCTGTTCCTGTATATTCATGGAATATTTCAATAATATTCCCATGTGTTTCAATGGAATTGTAAAGTATGAAAATTAACCAATCACAATTTTATAGATGTGAGTATTAAACATTGATTTTGAAATCTGTGGTGGAAGTCCATCGTATTTCAAAGTGAAGTGATTATGTTACCAGGGATCAAAAACAAAAAGTCGTCTCCACAATTTTGATAGTGATCAAAGTACTCAATCAGATCATCGTACATGTTAAGAGCCCATATGGAACTGGAAGTGTTTATGGTTCCCTTCTGAACAACGCAATTCAATAAATTGTTATGTACATTATTATTCAACTCGATTACTGGCCAAGTGGTTAAGGCGTTGATCTGACAGTCTGAAAGTCCCGAGTTCGAGCCCATCTTGGGTCAGCTTTTTTAATTATGAATATTATGTATTACGGAATATTCTCGGAATATTCATTTATCTATATTCCTGTATTATTCCAGGAATATTCCGAATATTATCTGAATATTCCTAGAATACTATAGGTTCATTCTGAATATATAGGGAATATTCCTTGTGTATTATTCCGGGAATATACAAAATTTTCCCCACCAGCACATTCAGGGAATATTCCATAGTTGATATGTATATCCCTGGCATGTTCATGAATATTCGCAATATCCAAAAAGAATATTCTATGAATATTCATGGAATATCTGGTGCTGTCTGGGCGGCTTTGGTATAGGTATAAGTATATGAGTACGAATACAGTTTTGATTTCCATTTTTTACCAACTTTTCTATGTTTCAAATGTCAACAATTGTTTGAACTGTTCAATCATGTCAATCATCATTAGCAAATATGGAAACATGATATTGTTTATAAAAAAAGATCAAATGGGATGTTTCTTGAACACCCAATGAAAACATCTCTGTGATGGGATATCGTACCTAAGTCTAAAACATTGGGACATTTGTATAGGACCTTAGCGGGATATGTACCATCAGCAATAAGATCCCGTGTTGTTAGGGTAATAAGGATAAATATACGACCTATTACCGATAGCACAATTGCGTTATTGTGCCAGGCAAGTACTAAACAATGCAATTATTTATTCACATCAAATAGAGATCTTTATTCAGCAAGATGATTTTATTTATTTTACCAAATGAACTGCTTTGGCGCCAATTTATGCAGATATTTTGCTGTGATAATGCAATTTTTTTAACTACTAATATAGAAAATTCTCTCAGTGTACCATTGATGTTCATTTTATGGATATTTGTGGAAATGTCTGAGCTGACACATCGCATGCATTTGTTTTT
Source organism: Phaedon cochleariae (assembly GCA_918026855.4). Lineage (NCBI taxonomy): Eukaryota > Metazoa > Arthropoda > Insecta > Coleoptera > Chrysomelidae > Phaedon > Phaedon cochleariae. Next base: position 5,763,793 of record OU896722.1, read on the forward strand.
ATATCTGACTCCCATAGAGAGCGCTATAGTTGCAGCGGTTCGTATACCGAGTAGTTTAGAACATAACATTCTCGAGGTTATATTTTTCGATCCAAATATGATATATATGAGCTCGAACATCATTCAATTTTACACCAAAAAGGTACTCTTGGTGACACTCGATACTATGTTCCGTTTTCGTAATATTTCGATTTGAAAATAATGGAGTAATAGCTGATGCTCGTATAAAATGAATTTTATTGAGTTCAATTACCTTTTTATTCAGATTCAAAAACGATAAAATTATTCTTGTTCTGAAGTTCTGTTATTGATGGGACAAAGAATCATAAGTAGAAAATTGAGAGATATTTGACTTGAAACATGAAATATTGAATCAGTTAGAGTAAGTGTTCAAAATGTCCTACGTTTCGAAGAAAAAACGATTCTATATTCTTTTCTTAAGAATGTATTAGGTATTCTTCTCAACAGTTGAGGATTTAGGTTATTTTTGTGATGTACGCGATCATGTATTACAACTCTTGACGTGAATTCACCTATGTAGCATAGACTTTTTGTTCATGATACAACAAAATTGTGTAATCCATGTTCTTAGTCAAATCTGTTTCGATGTTATTCTTGTGATTCATTGTTAAATCAATGAGTTCAGCATCAGAAATGTATTGTTGTTTTCGGTTTTCAATAAATAGCTGATAATTTTTCATCACACCCACTCTAATACATAGACCAGCAACAGTTATCACTTCATCATTTTCGAATCGAAATATTCGGAAGATGGAACACATCAGTATCGAGTTTTACCAGGAGTACTTTTTTGGTGTGGAATTAAATGATGTTCAAGTTCACATCAAATTTGGATTGAAAAATCTAACCGCAAACGAGTTATGCTGTTCTAAACTACTCGGTATACGAACCGTGCAACTAGCGCCCTCTATGAGAGTCAGATATTAAAACAAATGCATGCGATGTGTCAGATTCCAAGAAACATCCATACAAAATTTCACAACAATGTGCCATTATAATTTCGACATAATTTTGAAAAATGTGTAGAAAAATGATTTTTTCAACACCTTGTATCTTGATAACGGATGCCGTTACGAAATTTTTTTACTGAGTAAATCCAACTCATTTTGCAGTGTTCTACCTACCCTAGTAAGGAGGTCAGGGTTTTTTTGAAAAATCCTGTATATTCGTAGTGGAACAAATCAGATGATTTGCCCCTGCGTTCAACAAATTTCTCTATCAGGGAGTGTAAAAGAAAAATCTAGTAGCTTGTCAGTGACAATATGTTTGAAAATTTCGAAGGAAAGAAATATAGATATATTGAAAAAACATCGAATTTTCTCTCATCCTTTTTTCTTCAATATACCTATCTATATTTCTTTCCTTCAAACATTTTTTAATCAAATCATCACTGACAAGCTACTGGATTTTTCTTTTAGGCTCTCCGATAGAAAAATTTGTTAAACGCAGTGACATTTTGGGGCGAATCATCTGATTTGTCCCACTACAAATATACCGGGTGACTCAGGAGACATGTAGCAGCCTGTAGTTTTTTTATTTGAAGAAATAAAATTTTGAAATTCACAGGGGGTATATACCTACCTAATAAAATGGTAGCGCACTTTACGAACTTAACGGCAATTTTTTTCAACCACCTGTTTGACCGGAAGTGACCACAACTTTTTTTTCAACAACAACAACATATCGACTTTTTCGTTTCGTGGATACAATTTCCGTCTCTATTGATAATATGCAATTTTAATCAACACACAAATGAAGAAGTAAAATTATTGAGGCAATCGATTAACTGTCAAACACATAAAACATTTTGTGTAGGTATACACCGCCTACTAAGTGAAATGATTATAAAAAAATTGATAGACTGATAGCCCTGTGGATCATCGTATATGAGGAACAATTTCAGTTTCATTATTCCAAATGGGACGATCATGTATGATAGGTACATGGCGAAAATAAAAGACAGATTGTTTCTGTACGAGTAGCTGAATTCGAAAAAATATGTTCCTATCTTAGATTCCTCAATATCATGAGTTATTTTCGGAGGTTTTCATCTTGACTCAAACAAGCTATTGACAACCTGCCCAGGTAGCACATCATATTGGCTGGAACCCGATTTCATATTGGACCGATATAGATATATCGTACATGTGAAAAATAATATAGGTCCAATATGAGAGTATATTGGACAAACAATATTGGAATGTTAATATTGGTGGAATATTGGTTCAACCTGAGTTGAATATGGATTGTCAGCTACAATATTGGAGCAATATAGGTTGTAAAATTCGATAACAATGTGTTGAAAAACATATCTATGAATGTTATATAATATTGTTTTACGAATATCGATACAACAACATCGTATACATATTGTTCCCGACATTTACAACCAATATTGCAATTTGAACATCTTCCCCTTGTCGATTCTGAAGCGGTTATGCAATGTTGTATATCCAAGTTAAACGGCATATCGGTTGGATATTGTTTTCACAATATTTGAAACATTATATTCACCCATCTTGATTGATATCATATTATCTATATCATGCGGAAGATATCGTATACAATTTGCTTCTAACATTTGTAACCAATATCGCGATTTGAATATTGTCCCCATGTTGATTCTGAAGTGGTTGTGCAATATTGTATATTTGAGTTCGACGGCATATTGGATGAATATTGTTTCAACAATATTCAAAATATCATATTCACCTATCTTGATTAATATCATTCTATCCATATCATGCGGAAGATATCGTATACATATTGTTTCCAACAATTATAACCAATATAGCAATTTGAACATTCTCCCCATGTCAATTCTGAAGCGGTTATGAAATATTGTATGTTCGAGTTCGACGGCATATTGGTAGAATATTGTTTCAACAATATTTGGAACATAGAATTTACCTATATTGACTGATATCATTCCAACTATATCGTGCGGATGATATCGCACACATATTGTTTCCAACAACTATAACCAATAGCGCAATTCAAACATTCTCCCCATGTCGATTCTGAGGCGGATATACAATATTGTGTAATCCGATTCGACGGCAAATTGGATGAATATTGTTTCAATTGATATCATGCGGAAAATATCGTATACATATTGTTTCCAACAATCATAACCAATATCGCAATTTGAACATTCTCCCCATGTCGATTCTGAAGGGGTTTTCAATGATTCAAATATGAATATCAATAACGGAAATTCAATATAATTATATCTTATATCGGACATAGAAGAGAAAAACAATATTGTTTTTTCAAGTTCAATTGCATATCGAGTGAATAGTTTTCTAGCAATATTCAGAAAATAATATCATCTTATATTGGCTGATATATGATTCACTATATCATGTGAGCAATATTATTCACAAATTGTTTTGAGAATACATATCAATATCGAAATTTTGATATTTATTCCATATTACGCACTCCCAAATCGATGTCGATAGATGGCGCTATGAATGATTGGTAACGTACTCCCATTGCCGATCAGACCAGAGAATATAAATATTAGCTCTAGACGATTGTAAAGTATTATAAACTGGAGTAGGGGTTAACCGTGATCAACAAGGCGGCTTCCCCAGGGCAAGGCCCTCTCATTACACTCCGGCTGGGCTGACCTTTGTGATTATTCTTGATGCGAATAACTCGCAAATATTGGTATGAAATTATTCCACCAATATTTTGAAGACAACATAGCTACATAATGATTTTCAATAATGTACCAATATTTCCAACCAATATTGCACCAGTATTGTCAAATGTTCACTGTCCATTTATCAGCAATATTGATATCACATTTTGTGACCAATATAACTTCTCGAATATTCCAGCAATATTGGTATGAGAATATTCTACCAATATTTCTGAGACAACATACCTTCATTATGATTTTCAATGATTCACCGATATTTCTATATATTACACCAATATTGCCGATTGTTCACCATTAATTTCTCGCCAATATTGATATTACATTTTGTGTCCGATATAACTCTACGAATATTCAACCAATATTAATATGAGCATATTCTACCCACATTTGGAAACTGATATTGTACCAATATCGCCGAATGCTCACATTTTTTTTCTCGCCAATATTACTTTCACAATATTTTGCCGATATTTTCGTAATATTGCACCGATATTGTCCCAATATAAGTGTGCTACTTGGGTGCAGACATTGATCAGAATATAAAAACATTTTGAATAATATCGGTTTACTAATGATCTTTAGATTTCAAAGCCTACGACCAAGTGTCGATATATCATCGAATTCATGTCACAGCCAACTTATTCTTTTTGAATAAAAAGCAATTCGACAGCGAATTGAGAAATAAATGCCACTGTGTGATACATGGTTGCATAGAGAATTTCAAGGCGAAATAGATATACTGAAGAAATGTACAGGGTGACATTTGAAAAAAAAAGTTGGGGTCACTTCCGGTCAAACAGGTGGTTGAAAAAAATTGTCGTTAAGTTTGTATGGTGCGCTACCATTTATTATATACGCCCTGTGAATTTCAAAATTTTATCTCTCCAAATAAAAAAACTACACGCTGCTACATGTCTCCTGTGTCACCCGGTATTGAAATAATAGACATATTTTTATTTTATAGAAACGAGGAGAGGAAATCCCAAAACATCAAGTGAAATGAATGTACCACCTCCTCGATTAACCTATACAGACAGTATTTGATTATACAGTTCTGATCACTGTGGGATTAGAAGTGCCACTTCAGCTCCTGAAATGTGAGATTTGAAGTCCCCGTACCTCTCCCCTGAAGTGCATAAAGTATACCTACATTCAATAGGTACGTATTTCCCCATATTCATAATTTTATTTGAATATAATATTTTCAGGTCATAACCCTGTTTCATAATATAGGTATATCGGTTACTGCCTGAATATCTATATCACCATTTTGAATAATATACTTATGCTGATGATGAGTTCATGAATTTTGATGCCTTGTTCCAATTCATCAAGTTCGAATAGATAGCAACGGTTTTCTGATCTACAGTTATCTTTATTATACAGGGTAGGGTGTCTCTGGTTCAACTCGTCTAACTTTGACAATCAATAGCAAAAATTTAAATATTATACACGTAGTTTTTTGTTTTGTCGTGGAGAATAGTTATTTACGATATAGGTGCCAAAAGTGACATTTTATTTTGTGAGAAGGTGAGTTTGGGACACGACGCCGAAGGCGGAGTTCCATCCCTTCGAACAAAAGAAAAATAACACTTTTAGCACATATATCATGCACTATTTTTTCTACAAACACCATTAAAAGTCCAAATTAACGCATAACTATTTTACATTACTTATTAATTGATTAAATAACAGCCTCGAGATTATCAGTTTTGAATCCAATTCAATTTAATCTATTCATGAAACAAGTTACCAAGGTAAACAGAAACTGAATTTGTGGATTTATCTTTCTTGACAACTAACGTCAATAAATCACGAATTATTCTTTCTCGTTTCTTCGTTCCTTGATGGAAAGTGCCTAAGAAAATGAATTTCTTCCGCCGCACATTGAAGAAGCTGCCAATTTTAGAATTATTGCCTAGTAAGTCAAAGCGACAGTACGAGTTTTCATACGAACGTTTCTTGAAATGGTGTGATCAGAAAAATGTCAGTGGAAAGGAGGCCAGTGAAAAAGTGCTTCTTGCATACTTCGAAGAAAAGTCCAAAATATGGAAATCGTCAACGCTTTGGTCGAATTACTCTATGTTGAAGTCGATGATGAACAGAAATGATCATGACATAAGCAGATATCACAAGCTTGTGGCTTTTTTGAAGCGAAAGGGTGAAGTATATCGACCGAAAAAGTCAAAAGTATTGACAAGAGAACAAATCGACAAATTTCTCGCAGAAGCCCCAGATGGAATATATCTAATGCAGAAAGTTGCTGCGATTTTTGGTGTTTTTGGAGCCAGTCGTCGAGAAGAACTGTGAGATTTGACAATACATAATATCGAGGATTCCGGAACTTAACTTGTTGTGCATACCAGACACAAAAACTAATGTGCAACGCACCTTTGTTGTAAGTGGTACATTGTATATGAACTACTACAAAAAGTACATAGCCTTTCGTCCAGTGGATATTAATCAGTCTAGAGTTTTTATAAAATGCATTAAAAATAAATGTGCCAGGACTCCAGTTGGAATCAACACATTTGGTAAGATATCTGCCAAAATTGCCGAATTCCTTAATCTGCCTGATTCCCATCTAGATACTATAGACATTGTTTCCGACGTTCCTCGGCTATAGTTTGTTGGCGGACTCTGGTGCTAGTCTTACTACAATTAAAAAACATGGTGGATGGAAGTCCAGTACAGTAGCAGAGGGTAATATAGGAGACTCGCTACAAAGGAAACAGACCATTGCAGATCAAATTTTGTCGAAAACTTCGGCAGATAATATTGCTCTCTGCCCTGGTAGGTACAATAAGCTTCACGAAAATAAATTCTCTCACATCTACCAATGATGAGACTGGCCATGGAGTTTCGTATTATAGTTGTAGTTCCGCTAATTGTACTTTCAATTGAATAAACACTTTTTGAATTATGTTCACATATTTTCTCATAAAAATAAATCACTTTCCCTAATAACACACTTATGTCTCATGGATATCCTTAGGACGTCCTGTCGGGACATTCAGGACGTCCATAGGACGTTCAAATTTGGTACCTAAATCCTACAGTATTCCTCATCAAGCACTACAGAGGACATCCTTTGGACATCCATTGGACAACCTATCAGCAACGCTGAGGGATATCAATTGTATGTCCCAGGGATGTACGAATTATTCTTGAATTTGAATTTTTCTGGGTCCCTCTAGAACCAGATCTTGCATAACTGATTAGGACATCCAGTTCAGTTGATGGTCCGTAGAAGGTCCTCAAAAAGTTTCCCAAGTATGTCCAATGGACAAACGTGAAGGACATTAACAAGGAGTACGCATAGCCTACGAGCAATCATTCGTCGGCGAGGTGCAAGTTAACGTCCTCGCAGGGACAACATATTGAAAGTACCGACTGGGACGTCCATAGGACGTTATTTCTAGGACATTGAAAGAGTACAATTCATGTACCAATCAGGACATCCGACGGATATTCCTAATGGATATTCGAAGAATGTCCCTAAGGGACATTTCCATTGTTATACGATCCTGGAAATATCAAGGGCGTCTGTGCAGAGATATTTGAAGGGATGTACCATCAGGGACATTTCATGGTTGTCTTAAAGGGGCATTATATATAAGATCTGAAGTCATGCCAGAATATGAACTACTCGGGACATCCGATGGATGTCCATAAAGGAACTTTTAAAATCATATCCCAACAGGGACATGCCGAGGACGTCCTTGCATGGACATCCTATGATATGTACCACGTGGGACGCTATTTCTACACTGAGAGAAAACTTGAGTTATCATAATTGGAAATCTGATAACCGTTATTACGATATCTGCAATAAATAGGGGACAGATGTGGTTCATGTGCTACCATAGATGAAGTGAATTTTCAGGTGACTTGTAGTTATGGCAGCTTATTCAATTTGCAAACTTGTATAAAAACACTGCTGCTGAATAACTACTACTTGTTCTAGTTTCTATGATAACACAGAATGTCGAATAGGAATTATTCCCATAAAATGTTGCAGTAACTCTCCACTCTACAGTGGTTATTAGACTATCGACATAAAACAGCATATTTTTATTACTGGCACAACCATCTTGAGGTAACGCAGTAATTCGTCCCATTTTATTATAGTTATCTGATATCTGCATGAAACCTGACATTTCGACATGCTATTGTAATGTAGCTCATTTTCAACAGTTATCCCAATATTTTTCTACTCTAGTATATTCATCAAACAGTGGTAATAAGGTTATCAACATTATTCGATGGTATGCATTATGAAACCGTGCTTTGAATTACTGCAATGAAAATAAATATCCTATCCACACTATCACTTTTCATGATCCATAGTTATTGTTTTCAAAAAAAACAAAAAAAATACGTTTAGTCTCTGAATTGAAATATTGGGGTATCTGTGGAAGTTTTTTGACATTACTCATTGATTTGTTCGGAGAAATATCATCTATATGCATTACTGACGAATTTATTAAGAAATGAGAAGTTAAATACTTATGTTTACCCTTCCTTCGGAGTTATGATGAGAATTGTCAATAAAACTTCCCTCACAGAAACCTAGATATTTTGATTCAGAATCTCATCGATCATTTTGTTTTTGAAATGAACCAATTTCAGGCCTTGAAAAGTGGGTATGGAGAATACTTCTTTCATTGCAATAATGCAATGCACGGTGTATTCCACAGATCGGTTCACAGCCAGCACTAAAACAAAACTTTGCTACATCACAGACATTCACCAACAAGATACGGCTCTTTCGATTCGGACGATCGAAACCATTGAACAATAATTGAACACGGGCACCCATGACCGAGAACAGAGAAATGAACGCGATCTGTATCTTTGTCAGCCACAATACTAATGAAACACTAGAGCGAACTGAGCCGAATTACGATTGTCGAATGCCTAATAACCGTCATACATGTGAATTGCTAGAGTTATTCGTCAACGTACAATGCTAGAAACCCAAACAGCTATGATTATTGGGAAAAACATTATCTGAATTCGCCAATGAGCATAATTCACAAAACGAGCTATGTCAATAAAAAATCTGAATAGACTGGAATTTATAAAATTCTCAAAATGTCATAACACACCTGCGTTATGATGGTAGCAAATGTCCATTCAATGGTATAACAAATGATTTAAGAAATCGATTTTTATAATTACAGAATGAAGAGAATACTGTTGTAATAATAAAATGATCAGGAATAGGAGATTTTCTTATAAAGGTTATTACAATCAGAGCTGGTAGATATCTTTAATATCCAGTTTCTCTCAGTGTAGGACATTTGAAATGATGTACCAGTTGGGACATCCCGTGGACGTCCTTGCTCGGACATTGCATGAGATGTACGGGATGGGACGTTCCAAGGATACTTATTTTTGGTTCGGGACATTCGGACGTGAATGGTACCAAATAGGGACGTCCTCAGGACGTTGTGTGCTATTAGGGTTACTACTAGTGCTAAAAGTGATTTACTTTTAACACCAGTGTCATAAACTGACATTTTAGACACTGACAGCATGCGTCAAAAATTATACTTTTACTGACGTTTGTAGAAAAACTTTTCCATGTGGACTATAATGAGAACGAAGGTAGCTCTCCGAACTTTTACCTGCAATTTCCCTACGACATAGTTTCAATGCTTGAATGATCATCTGAATTATTATTCATAAAATTGTATAGATAACGCTCTAAAATATATCTTCTATGACTGTAGACACCTCATTCCCGACTCAACTTCCATATCGATCATCATGTTACTAAAATGTTGTTTGATATTTTTCCTAATATTTATTTCGGGCAACACAACCATCACTCATCAATATTATAGTGAAGAAGATTTTATTCGCATGGTTCGTGATAATATTACGGCAGCCAATGCATATGTTTTACCACAAGATAATAGTATCTTGATTGGTGATTTGAGAAACGAGAGATGCATTCATGGTGAGTGGAAACTCTTTTGAAAATTTCACACCTATCATTTTTTACCAATCAAACGCAGTAGGGGGAAAATTGGCTTTCGGTGAATTTTCTTGAATCTTGGATATATCGTAGAACTCGTGATGCTGATCAGATGTCACAATTATCAACGCTCTAAATTCAATAGGTTGGATTATACAGGGTGCTGAAGTTGACTTTTTCAAAATTTCGAATGGTCATTATTGTGAATTCTCCTTTTTGAATACCAAAATCAAATCGACTACGTTTTGTTTGTCCATGTGGCCGGTGAAAATCCACTATAGACTTCAATGATATCTGCACGTACTCACGATATACAGAGCTGGTCCAAAAATAGCTGATGATGTTCCAATTATTTCCGAAAAAGTGAGCGGTTGAAATCAATTCATTTTTGGACATTTAATAGTATACTAATATCAACATCGATTCATGATAATTGCATTTCTAATATCAGACTATATATTATACACAAGATGTTTAAGTTTCCATGAAACCGCACCCGTCCTGATATCCATATCCATCGAATGATTGGAATCCCGTTAAACCTGGTAAGGAAGTTGATAATTCGTGATGACAATATTTTATGCGAATACCTGAATCATACAGGGTGGTTGTCAAAGTAGTAGTGGAGTTTTCTTGGAGTTGACGTACTCAGGATTTCTGTCTTGTTTCTCAATTGCTCTGGAGGACTACATATGTCTGATTCAAAAAATGCAATCATCATGAATCGATATTGATATTACTATGCTACGAAATGTCCAAAAATGAATTGATTTCAACCGCTCACTTTTTCGGAAATAATTGGAACATTTGCTATTTCTGGACCAATTCTGTATATCGTGAGTACGTGCAGATATCATTGAAGTCTATAGTGAATTTTTACCGGCCACATGGACAAACAAAACGTAGTCGATTTGATTTTGGTATTCAAAAAGGAAACTTCACAATGGCCATTCGAAGTTTTGAAAAAGTCAACTTCAGCACCTTGTATAGTCCAAACTATTGAATTTAGAGCTTTGATAATTGAGACATCTGATCAGCATCACGAGTTCTACGATATATTTAAAATTCTAGAAAATTCACCGAAAGCCAATTTCCCCCCTATTGCGGTGCGGGGTCCTTTATTTTACGTTTATAGATCAAATTACATTCACATTTAACTTCGAATTATTTGTTGACAAGTTGCTTGTGAGAAAATATATTTCTACCAACTTTATATAGCCAAACGAATTCCTAAATAACTTGGAGATTGAGTTACTATATCGACATATTTTCCATTATTTCATCTAACTAAAGTCTTTTAACTAAGTTTTTATACCGGCGGGAGTAGAAGTTAGTTTCTCTGGTAACAAAAGAGGGGCAGAAGTCTCGTATTATTCCCTAGGGAGATAATGTGGCATATTTTCTCCCTAGGGAGTTTATACCAACTATACATTTTTCGCATAGCTCATCTGCGCTTTCTTTTCGGAACACCCTCCTCTGAAGCGGGTATATAAGCTGCATCATACAGATTTCTAGATCTCACTGGTAGAAAGTTAAGAATCACTGCAGAAGCAGTATCAATAGTTTCTTGGGGTTTTTCCTCAATTTCTTGTTCCATAACCGTTAACCCCATTTTCAAAGCTGTTTTCATAAATTTCGGTTGTATATTTGCTGTCACCATGGGTTGTCAACAAAATCATGTTGTCAAGATACGAATTTCATGAACTATACTACTACTAAATACTGTCTGTGAGTTAATCAAGGTGGTGGTATTCATGATTCCAGATTCTTCTTTGGGATTTTCTCTCCTCATCTCTATAAAATAAAAATATAAATACTATTTCAGTATACGTATAGTTAGGACAAATCAGATGATTTTCCCCACAGAATGTCACTGCGTTTGAAGAATTTTTCTATCAGAGACCCAGAAAGAAAAATTCACTAGCTTGTCAGTGCTAATTTGTATTAAAAAGTTTGGAGAAGAGAAATAAAGGTATATAGAAAAAAATCAAATTTTTACTTATCTTCGGACGTTTCGGGAACGAATCTGCTAATTCAGAATTATTGGTTTCGAGAAAATCGACTTTGAACATTTTGACTTCTTAATGATGATGAATTTGTTTCTGGCTGGTGAACCTCATTAATCGCGAAAAGTATATTTAGTTCAAATCATATTATTATGTTATAAGCTTGCATGGAAAATAATTAGTTTTTTTTTCTCAATTTTTCAAGAGAATGTTTCAACATGTTACAGTTTTGATTCATCAGATTCGACAATTTTCAGAGATGTCACGACTAAAAAGCAGCAATTTTCTGAAATGTTACATCTCAAGAAATTGCCGTATAACATATGTATTATTGGTATTTTTCTTCATTTGTAGAACCCATTATATTCATGACTAGATTCAGATGTGCTCTCTGAGTTCCTATCATTTCTGCAAATCCAAATCATATGCCCTTCGGTTGATGAACATGAATGAAATTTGAATTCAAATCTATTCTTGGGAATTCTTTCAAACACACATTTTTTCAAATGTTTATTCCGAAGAAAGGGGCGTGTACACCTTAGTAGAACTTTTAACTCAAACCATGTTTATAATGATCCTTTATATATAAATAATGACTGACGACATAATTCGATCGAAAAATTAACTGGAATGTTTTATTTTTGGACATAAATAATAATAGTACTTTCTGAAAACGGACCCTCTTATAACGTAGAAACCTCATCTCGCCATAGAAAATACCAAACGCCCGACGGAGAATGAGGCAACTGATATATCAATTCTTTCAACTGTGATTTCGCGCTAATTCACTCTGTCAGAAATCATGTATCATTCATCTCCGTCTGGAATAGTCTTGTTTCAGTATTAGGGTTTTGACGTCACATCATCGCCGAAAAATCGGGGATTTCAATAATTTTTTAAAAAACGTAGGGAGCTCACAGCAAGAAACAGTTCGCGGGGATGAGCTAGTTTGGGTGAGTTCTATCGAATTATGAAATAAACAAATTTTGTGATATAAGCCCATTATAATATATTTTTCGAAATTGGAATTCAAACATAAGGTGGAGCTTGATACTTCAGGCAAAGAGAAATATTGAAATTACATATATTCGAAAGTTTCATTCTAGTTTCTTTTATTTTTATTTTCGGAGGCTATCTTCTTGTTGCTATTATTCCGATCTTTCTGCAAAAGCTCGAATTACCTTCTTCATTTCATTAATTGCAACGCATGCAATAATGTGACAAATCGAAATATTCCATATTGTTAACATTACAACTCAATAGTTCGTTGCATTCAATTCATTCAATGATGAAAATGTAATAACGTGGCAACTCAAAAAAATTCCAAACTGTGTTTAATCAATGAGGTGACTTAAAGACTTGTCACAATATTTATCATACAAATTTCCTCAAAGTCAGAATACTAGACGTATCCTCTGCGAAGTTCAGGTGACAACGCAAAAAGTCACTTTTTTGCTCGGCTGTAGTACTTCTCCTCTAGTGCAATAACGTGACCAGCGATGTCACGCAGCAGCTATTGGACCTTGAGATGTCTCAAAATTCTAGAAGTGTTGGGCTCAACATTTTCTATCCGACGGTGGTTCTAACTTAAAAATCAACTTTTTTGAGTTGTCACACTATTGTTCTCAAAGTGTCATGCATTCTCCAAACACCAGTAATTGTCACAATATTTATCATAGAAATGCCCTCAAAGTCAGAATACTAGGCTTATCCTGCGAAGTTCAGGTGACAACGCGAAAACTTTCTTGTTCGGCTATAGTACCTACTTCTCCTCTAGTGCAATAACGGGACCAGCGATGTCACGCAGCAGCTATTGGACCTTGGGCTCAAAATTTTTTATCCGACGGTGGTTCCAACTCAAAAATCAACTTTTTTGAGTTGTCACAATTATTCTCAACGTGCGACATGTCATGCATTCTACAATCACCAGTAACATGTCAATTTTTTCATCATCGCTAAATTGAACCATATCATATATTTATTGTTAGATTTGATGAAACCGAACAAAATCGGATATTTCTTGTTACAAAATATGACAATATCTCACACATTAATGACGGCATCTGTCGATTGTGAACAATTGCGATAAAAAATGGTTGCCAAAGTATCTAATATTCATTGCATTCTTTCAAAAATCATCGCATTTTTCGTCTATTAAAAAACATTTACTATAAACCGGTTTAACTCAGAAGTGAGTGAATTGAATAAGTTTGAGTAAAAAACAAGAAAGTTTATGAATAACATGAACTGTTGATTTCGCGTAATTTCGAAGCCGATGCAATCGATTTATATTTTCGGCGCGTCGCGACACTCTGCTCTCAGTAGGCTTTGAATTTTTTGAATTCCGAAAAAATCTACTGCATTCCATCCATTCACTACTTTTTACAGAAATTGAATATTCCTATTCATTGTCGAGATATTGGCGTGCGGCGTCAAGTAAAAAACCCTGTATATTGATTTCATTACTGTGGGCAGAATCCCAACGTCACACAAAATGACGCGTTTCGTTACTGGTAAGCTCCGCTCAACCACCATTATTTTTTTGTTTAATAAATTAAAAAATGGTCGAATTCATATCCACACAATGCTCATATAGTGAACAACAATGGTAGATTTCGGAAGAAAAACATCTATACTTTCCTGGCTAATGCCACGCAGAACATTGAATTACATCCTCCCGAAATCTATATGCATCGACTCGTATACACGAATACTGATGCAAGTGATTCTTTCCTGAATGCCTATTGATTTCGATTCAGCCAGGACACGCTAGACACCTACAGACCGGTTTCGAGCTCTTTGGCTTTCATCAGTGCAGGACAGTCTCCAGCTAGAGCAGTCCTAAGATCGCCGACTAAGCGTAATTAGCCAGGAAAGTAGTTGTTTTCCTCCCGAAATCTACCATTGTTGGTCATTTGATGAACATTGTGTGGATATAGCTTTGAGCTTCTTGTATTTATTCAACGTTTCATTCCACTTCGAGCATTGTGGCTTTTCAGTAGTTGAAATGGGCTTATATCACAAAAAAAATTTATTTCATAATTCGATAGAACTCACCCAAACTAGCTAACCACCGCAAACCGTTTCTTGCTGTGAGCTCCCTACGTTTTATATAAAAAATTATTGAAATCCTCGATTTCTTGGACCTCTGAAAACGAGGCGATGATGTGACGTCAAAACCCTAATACTGAAACAAGACTATTCCAGACAGAAATGAATGATACATGATTTCTGACAGAGTGAATTAGCGCGAGATCACAGTTGAAATAATTAATATATCAGTTGCCTCAGTCTCCGTCGGGCGTTTGGTATTTTCTTTCAACTATGGCGAGATGTGGTTTCTCCGTCATAAGAGGGTCCGTTTTCAGAAGGTAATATTATTTATGTCCAAAAATAAAACATTCCAGTTAATTTTTCGATCGAATTATGTCGTCAATCATTATTTATGTATAAAAGGATCATTATAAACATGGTTTGAGTTAGAAGTTCTACTAAGGTGTACACGCCCATTACACCAGTCGGGCAACCAGCCACTCCCGTGTGTACTTGTACAAGGAACAAACAGGACTCTGACAAACTACCATAGAACTCAGTAGAGCACACCTCAGAGTTATGGAAGGTTTGCTCACTGGCCACTGCAAACTCAAACACCACATGCACAAGATGCAGAGTGCCGTCTATGCATGGAGGAGGATGAAACGGCTAAACACATTCTATGTACATGCCCTGCAGCGGACAGAATCAGATTTTCAACATTTGACAATACAACAGAAAACCTGATGAATTTTTCTCCCAAATGTACTACTTCAATTTGCCAAGAGATTAGATATCCTGAGAGAAATATATAACCGTAAGGTGAGCCACCATAGGCCATAGGCCGCAGTGGACTGCCTGACATGGGCCCACTCACGTTTAACCAAACCTAACCTAACCCATGTGGGAATTTCAGTTTTGGAGTATTCCTCTCCTTCTTTTCTACTCAGATGGCGTTGCTTTCATATTGTATATGAAGGACGCCTCTGGGGGAATATGATGCCGACTTGATTTTTGTTTGACTGGGCTACGCTTAGTCGACGGTCTTAGGACTGCTGACTGGAGACTGCCATAAACTGATGAGAGCCAAATAGCTCGAAACCAGTCTGTAGGTGTCTAGTGTGGCCTGGCTAAATCGAAATAAATAGGCATTCAGGAAAGATTCACTTGTATTAGTATTCGTTTATACGAGTCGATGCATAGATTTCGGGAGGATGTAATTCAATGTTCTGCATGGCATTAGCCAGGAAAGTAGTTGTTTTTCTCCCGAAATCTACCATTGTTGTTCATTTTATGAACATTGTGTGGATATAACTACGAGCTTTCTGAATTCATTCAACATTCCATTCCACTTTAAGCATTGCGGCTATTTCGTAGTTGAAATTACGCCAGTCAGACAACCAGCCACCCCCGTGTATGGATTTCAGTTTTGGAGTGTTTATTTCCATTTTTCTACTCAGATGGCGTTGCTTTCATAGTGTCTATGAAGGACACCTCTGGGGGAATATAATGCCGATTTGATTTTTGTTTGGCTAGGCTACGCTCAGTCGGCGGTCTAGCACTAATGGCTGAGACAGCCCTGCACTAATGACAGCCGAAGAGCTTGAAACCGGTTTGTAGGTGTCTAGCGTGGCCTGGATGAATCGAAATCAATAGGCATTCAGGAAATATTCACTTGTATCAGTATTCGTTTATACGAGTCGATGCATATAGATTTCGGAAGAATGTAATTCAATGTTCTGCGTGGCATTAGCTAGGAAAGTAGTTGTTTCTCTCCCGGAATCTACCATTGTTGTTCATTTCATGAACATTATTGTGTGGAAATGACTTTGAGCTTTTTGTATTTATTTAACATTTCATTCCACTCCCCACACAGCACATGTATGTCCAATGTACGTACAATGTACGTCCACGTCGGATCGTGAGGACGTCCAATGGAAGTACTCGAGTGAACGTTCAGCATCCTATGGACGTCCACTGAATGTCCTGATGACACCACTTTGGACGTACTGTGGATGTCTTCATGTGGATGTACAGTGGATGTTCATATTTGGACTCACAATGGATGTACATGTATGAGCATCCATAGGACGTACCAAATTGGACGTTAAACGTCCAATGAAAGTCCATTGGATGTCTTGAGGACACCACTTTGGACGTACATTGGATGTTTACATGTGGGTGTATAATGGATGCTCATCTTTGAGAATCAAATGATGAAAAATCAGTAGGTGGCAAATATAAATTCTTCTATTGAGATATATATTTGGTGTCGATTGCATATATATAAATATATTGTTGATTCATGTCTTCTTCAGTCCACTTCAAATTCTTGTTTCTGTAAAAAAAAATATTATAAATTGCTATAGGTAGAAATCGATTGTCTATACCCCAAATCCTGTTCAGCTTAACTCTGACTGGTGAATGAAGCCTTATTTACATTGCTATATACTTATAGGTACTTCTTCTATCAAGCCGCAAATCAAAAATCAATAACAACCTGTAGGATGATGAAGCATAAGATTATAATACTATATTAGATAATATATCAAGTCACATTCGAACATGCATGCTCTCATACCTACTTTAAATGATCTGGTCCTGAATATTCAGCATTCCACAATTCATCACAAACACAACAAATCATGTTTACGGTCATTTACCAACTGAAAATGGCATCAGAATCACGCCAGACGCTACCGCTACTCTACCGACCGATCTGACCTTCTGCCTCCCCTCCACGTGGCTGAAAAATCAATAGTCTTACGTCCATCTCTGAACGTACAATGTACGTTCATTCAACGTCCATAAACCTTCAGATTTGAAATGATTTCATACAGACATTTACTTTGAACAGTTATTTATATACATATAAATATAATATTCATTCTTCATTCATTAACGCTTGAACTCAGAATGGCCGTTAAATGGACATCCAATGCAAGTTTAATTTGAATCATCCAATGTACGTTCGTCTCTGTACGTACAATGGATGTTGATCAAACGTCCACGAGAGTTTTAGTCCTTGAGTTGACATAAAATGGATGTCCAACGGACGGTAATTTTGAAACATTCATTGTACATCCATCTTTATAAGTACAATGAATGTACATTCTACGTACATGCGAGGTTGGACATTGAGTGGACGCCCACTGTACATACAATTTGGAGCATCCAATGATAATCCATGTTTGTACGTACATTGGATGTCCATTCAATGTCCATGGACGTTTGGAATTGAAATGAACCTAAAATGGACGTCCAATGGATGTCATGTGCTGTATATTGTGACTAATTCGTAGTTGATTTTTTTGTTTTTCTAGATTATGGCACTTTCGACTTTATCATAGTTGGAGGCGGCTCAGCTGGCACACTTTTGGCGAACAGACTCTCAGAAATAGCGGATTGGAAAATTCTTCTACTTGAAGCGGGTGGACCAGAAAACGATTTCTCTGATATTCCTGGATTGAACGCATTTCTAATGTTCTCAGATATGAATTGGGGTTACTATGGTAAACCACAATCACAAGCTTGTCTTGGTGAGTACTATGGGTCACTTCTTTGTATTGAAAAATTTCATTTTTCTGCTTTTCTGCAACCGACACAAAAGTCGTCCATTTTGTTACCAAAATTAGCTCTTAAATTGACGTTTCTATCACTGACACAAAAATAGGTGTGTTACTAGGCAACATATTTAGTTCCTAGGAACTAAAGTTGAATTTTAGTTCCTAGGAGCTAAAATTGAACTTTAGCTCCTAGGAACTAAAAAGGATGTAGTGAACGTCATCAAGAATAAACAACATTGTGACGGTTGGTTATTTGGGTTGAGACGCATACCTGATTTGTTTCCGATTTCAGCAGATTTGGCATTTCATACTCATGCTGGAGATATGAATACACCTTCTTATAGTTTAGTATTGGAATTATAAACATCTCAGTTAAGTATTTTTGTTTTGATCAGGGAATGATCATTTCATTCGTTATTCTCTGGATGGATAACTTGTTTTTGAATAATTACGGCAAGCAATAGTTTTTTGTCTCAAACAACGATATTGTTGAGCTTCATTTGATTATCAAGTCAAACACAGTGTAGTATGGAGAGGAATAAATAATCACTATTATCATTGTTGATATGCTCACTAACCTAACATTTTCCACGTCTTGTTCCTATAGCTGGCACTGGCGCGGTATTTGCCATTAGAGCACCTGGTCCATACACAAATATGTCACTCTGTGGTTGAATTTATATTGTAACTACAATTCGAACATCCTTGAAAACCTAACCTGCTGTTAATGCAGGTAGAATATTCTCACCACACGGATTATTTGTCAATATTTGTTGCATTGCATACATATGGCACGGCATTGGTGGTTACTTCACATGTTTATTGGAGTTAATTGTTTCGGTTGCAGAAAAAATAGCATGTTTCATTCGGATCAAAAGTGACTCTGTTCGACTCGCAAATTTTGCTTTCGTTCGGCTTCGCTAACCGCTCCGCCTCGCAAATGCAAAATTCGCTTGTCAAACAAAGTGTCACTTCTGATCCTAATAAAATAAAAGTCGGCCATTTCAATACCAAAGCTTAGCTTTTGAAATGACGTTCCTATTACTGACACAAAAATAGGTATATGTTGCTAGGCAACGTATTTATAGTTTCTATAGGAGCTAAAGTTGAACTTCAGTTCCTAGGAGCTTAACTTGAACTTTAGCTCCTAGGAACTAAAAAGGATGTACTAGACGTCATAAGAATAAACAACATATTGTTCCGGTTGGTTATCTGGGTTAGGACGCATACCTCCCAGACAGCACAAAATATTCTATGGATATTCTGACAACGTTCAAATATACTTGTTCCAGAATATTCTAATGGAATGTTCTCATGATCATAGAATATTCTCATACTGCAACGAATATTCTATAAACATTCAATTCGACATATTCTTAGAATATCCCACTAATTCATCGTTGTTATCTTGATATTCATTTTATTCATCAATAATATCCGTGGCGAAGTGTTAAGGTTTCAGATCAGTAAAAATTTAATCACAAGATAGTGGGTTCGTTTTCTTCCTTCTCCTTGAATGTACTTGGAATATTCTCCGAATTTATTAAACAGTCCATTCCGAATGTTCATATAGAACGTCCCTAGAATATTTGTATCATATTGTGAGAATATTCCGAGAATGACAATATTCTATGAACGTTATATGGATGGCATTGCGCTATCTGGGCTGATTTGTTTCCGATTTCGGCAGATTTGGCATTTCATACCCATGCTGGCGATATAAATACACCTTATTATGGTCAAGTATAGGAATTATAAACATTAGCTCAGTCAGTATTTTTGTTTTGATCAGGAAAGCCTTCAAGATTCACATACTTGCTTTATCTGTATTTCATTCGATATTCTCGGGATGGATAACTTGTTTTTGAATAATCACGTCAAGCAATAGTTTTTTGTCTCAAACAACGATATTGTTTATCTCCATTTGAATATCGAGTCAAACACAGTGTAGTTTGAAGAAGAATAAATAATCGCTATTATTATTGTTAATATTCTCACTAACCTAACATTTTTCACCTGGCACTGGCGCGGTATTTGCCATTAGATCGCCTGGTCCATACACAGATATGTCACTCTGTGGTTGAATTTATATTGAATGAACTACAATTGATAATCGAATAAACCTGCTTTTGATGCAGGTATAATATATTCTCACCACACGGACTATTTATTTGTTGCATTGCATACATTTGATATGGCACGGCATTGGTTACATAACTCCACATATTTATTTGAGTTAAGTGTCTCGGTTGCAGAAAAAATAGCATGTTCCATTCGGATCAAGAGTGACTTTGCTTGACTTGTTTTGCTTTCGCTTGGCTTCGCTAAACGCTCCGCCTCGCAAATGCAAAATTCGCTTGTCAAACAAAGTGTCACTTTTGATCCTAATGAAACAATAATCTACTATTCTTATCGTCATTGCTGAAAAACCTCCGCTTCACAGTGAAAAATCGAAAATAATAGCTAAAAACTGACAATTCCTTGAAATATTTCGAGAAATGTTATGCGTATGAGGGTAACTCTTATTTCGAATAACTGATGATTCACTATTCCTTAAAGAAGCATTGCATATTTCTTCTTATTAAACCAGTCATACATGCAGAAACTTCGAAAAAACGATAACAAGTTGCAATAGTATCTCTACAGGATGATTCATTCCCTATAATAACACAATATGTTTATCGGATATCCGTATTGGGTATATTATGTACTAGGTGTCCATGGACATATTCTGGACAAAAGTAGGATGTCCCTATGAAGATATCCAATGGGTGTCCTGGTAAAGAAATCCATATGGTGTCCATTATATGTCCAAGGTGTCCATGGACACAATCTGTAAAACAATAGGATGTCCTCATGAAGATATCCATTGAATATCGAGGTGAAGTATTCCATATGATGTCCATTCCATGCCCCGTCTGATAATGTATCTCAACACAATCGTCTCGGGTATCACCGACATCGTTCGGCTCTTTTGGTGACCACCATATACCAGTGACCACAGACACACAAGGTCAGACGTGTCATAACATTGATATGAACCGTGATGCCGTCAGCCATTGATATTGTTGTTAACGTTGATTCATTGATGAATATATCTGACTACTCTTATAATCTCATTACTTTCAATTCAATTCGACAAGTAGTAGTAGTAGTAGTAGTAGTAGTAGTAGTAGTAGTACTATGGGGAGGCTGTAGCCAGGCAAGTAGGCCCCCATGTGCCCTTTTTGTCAACCCCTGCTCTCCACATATCTACACATCCCTCTTTTAGTTGTCCTTTCCGAACCTTCCCGTCCTTCTGATGAAGGTCAGGATGTCCGTCCATTCTAATTCGACCAAATCTCTCTGTTGTAGTTCATCTAATCCAAAGATTTCGAATCTCATCCTAAAACATACGCCTCGCACTCTCCGAGGAAGTGAAGTGATGTCTCCTCATCTTCTTCGCATTCACGGCAAGTGGGACTATCTTCCGAACCTATGAGTGATAGGTGTCTGCGTAACCTGTTGTGCCCTGTCAGTATCCCTATAAAAAGGCGCAGGCGATCCCTGCCCAGTAACCAAGCCGTCTTTGGCTGGCTTGGACCGGCCACCAGGTCTCTCGATTGCCTGCAGCCGCCTATACGCCTCCAATATCCTTCTAGTGCCTCGTCCGCCCATTTGTTGAGGGCAGACAAAGTTTGGCTTCTTGTTATGCCCAGTGCAGGCTCCGGTTACCAGAACGGTGTCGCGGATCCGATTCTAGCCAGCTCGTCGGCCACCTCGTTCCCGGGCACATCCCTGTGCCCCGGAACCCATACTAGTTCGACTTCCTTCTGTTCAGCTAGTTTCTCAAGAGCATTGCCACATTCCTGCACCAAAGCTTAGCTTGTTTTAGGATGGCAGACAGCCCTGAGAGCCGCCTGACTATCCGAGCAGATGTAAATCTTCTGCTCCGGTCCCTCTTTCACCTCTTGCCTCTCCGCTACTGCCAGAATGGCAAAGACCTCAGCCTGGAAAACTCTGGTGTACTTTCCAAGAGCGTAGCTCTCCCTTATGCCTATTCCTTCTAGGTAGATTCCTGCACCTGAGTCCTGTTTGTCAGTTAGGCGCGATCCGTCCGTATAACATACTAGACTCCCTGGGCGGGATTCCACTCAGTTCTCTTCCCACTGTTTCCTGCTTGGAATAGTGAGGGTGAACCTTCTATTCCATCTCAGCCTATTTTGAGCGTTCTTTACTCTTGGGTTGGAGATAGAGGGATCTCCTGCTCCACCCATGTCGCAATTTCTGCGTGACCTGTCACTGCTCTTCCGTAAGCCCAACTCCCAGAGTCCCGCATCCTCAGATAGGCCACCATTGCTCCCCTCTTAATCCAGATTGGAAGCGGCGGCAGTCCCAGCTGTACCTCTAGCGTTGCAGTTGGCATCGTCCACATTGCTCCTGTGATCGCCAGGCAGGCCATCCTCTGAACTTTACTAAGCTTTCGACTATTTGTGCTGGTTTCTGCGCCTGGCCACCACACAGCTGATCCATACTGAATCTTTGGTCTTACGACCACTGTGTATAGCCAGCGCATAATCTCGGGGTTGATACCTCAAGTTCTCCCAACGACCCTCCTTAGTTGCCAAAGAATTGTCACCGACTTTTGCACGATCCTATCTTTGTGTAACCTCCATGAGAGTCTTGGGTCCAAGACGACACCTAGGTATTTGACCTGTCGGACTAACTCCAACTCTTGGCCAAACATAATAGGTGGTTTATAACCGTTCTTTTTCCTTCGGTTGGTGAATAGGATCATCTCTATCTCAATTCGACAAACATCTGTTGAGTAATTTTCAATAAATTCCGATATAAGAAGGGAATGATGTAAATTCAGAACGTTTCACTTGAGTCTTGATTGGAATCAAATGAGTCACTACATAGTCCTGAAAGAAATCAAATGGAAAGTGTCTGTTTGAAAAATATTAGTTACTTTAGTGCTACGGTATATGCAATATCAATCAATCCCTAAACATACATCCATCCATTGGACATCCAATGGATATCCTCAACTGGACATCCATAGGTTAACCACTTTGTGTACACAGGTCATCCTATGGATGTCCACAGTTTTGGAAATACATCTAGGACACACATGCGTTATCCATGATGGACATCGCGATATGGTGTCCATGTATTGGACATACCTATTCAAAAGACAGGTTAGGTTATTTTTTCATTATTTCAAACATATTTCATGAGTGAAACCTAAAGTATATATGATATGATGAAAAAATCGATAGTACCTGTACTTAGGATGATAACGAATTGTAGAAGAAGTGGTCCAATGCACTGGCACAAAAACGGAAATGGATATTTTGCATCATTTTTCAAATTATTCATCGCATTCTGAATCTATCTCCATAATTCCTGTTGAGTATTTACTTGTCTAAAAGTACAGTACTCAGCTCCCCATAAAATATAGTATATTTTCTCTGCCGTTACATCTACTTATTTGAAAACTGTTGAATTGAACAGCAGTGGACATTCAGAGTGAAATGTGGTGGAGCCTCATCATGCATGAGTCACATGTTGTGAATAAGGTGTTCCATAAATTATTATCGTCAGGTTTAGTTGATGGGGCAAGATATTTGGACTCAAAATGAAAATTCCTTAAACTGCAAAATTGTTAATGATTCTTACCCACACGTCATCTGTTGTCGTATCATCCAAGAGTTTGTCAACATCCGATATAATGTTCTCTATTTTATAGTAGATACGGCGGAAGAACCTGTTTCAAATCCATTTCCTTCTGTTCATTCTGTTGAAGGATGTTTCACCTACCTATATATCCAAGAAATATGTTATGTTATCATAACAATTCACAGTTAGGAACACCTGGGTGAACAGAAATGATAAGAACCTACTTGTAACGTGAAGACCGTATAAAGCTGGAAACTGAGGCATAATTGAACTATAAAATACTGGAAATGATTATTAATGTCCACCAAGATTTTCTTCTTCTCATTCTACTTTTCTCAAAGTTTGTCGCTACAATGGACATCTCGACAATAAACTCATGGATGTCCAATATGTACTCCCAAGTAGATTTAGAATGGGGCCTTCGGGCTATCTGCCTCCACACCGCGACCTTTTCAGATCTATTGTGTCTGCCCTCAAAATCGATTAGAGTTCTTCGGCTAGCCCCGTCTTCTCTATGAGACTCCATAGGCTAGCTTTCAGATCCCCTGTGTATCTCTGGGCTTCTGGTTTTTCCTCACCCAGCGTAAGGAACCTTAGTCTTGACAAGCCCTCACAGTGGCAAAGTATGTGTACTGCTGTTTCCTCCTCTTCCTGACAGAACCTGCACAGCAGTTCTTCAGTCAGACCTATCGTACTCATGTGTTTGTTGAGCCTACAATGCCCTGTGAGAAGTCCCACTAGTATTCTAGTTGAACTTCGTTTCTGGCTTAGTAGATATTCTGTGAATGTTGGCGATGGTTTTTTAAAAAACTCTTTTGCCTGTCTCATTCCTGGCGATTTGTTCCACCATTCTTGAGATTTGGTTTGCATCCATGATTTGATACTAGTCTTCTGTATAGCTTTCGCAATACCACAGAAGGGTTCTGGGCTATTCAGAGCTTTGTTTGCTCCTGCTCGGGCAAGTGAGTCTGCCTCTTCATTGCCCTCGTACCCTGTATGTGCTGGTACCCATGCTAGAGTCAGTTGTGCATTTAGGGTTTCTAAGCAGTCCCATACTAGTTTTGAGTTAACTTGCATAGAGTTGACTGCTTTGATAGCCGCTTATCAATTCTTTCACGCAATGATGTATTGCAATTATTTCTGCCTGAAACACCGTCGCGTATTTACCTAAGCTCAGTGAGATTCTTGTCTTTGGCTTGGCCCCATAAATACCAGCTCCTGATCCAAACTCAGTTTTGGAGCCGTCCGTATAGACAGCAATGTCTGCATTGATAGGAGGTCCTTCCTTCCATGCCTCTCTGTCCGTTATACTTATTTTAAAAGTTTTTTCAAAGCTATATTTTGGAATTATGCCATCCGTTGGCATTCCCATGATGGGGTCGCTTTCCAACTCTTCATATAGCTTTCTATAGTCTTTACCGTGCGCGTTGCTTATGGGTGCTTGACCCCTTGACAATCTACTCACGACTGCTCTGGCTTCGCCTTGAATATATATTTGTAGTGGTGGTAGGTTCAAGAGGACCTCTAAAGCGGCTGTTGGAGTGGTTTTCATTGCACCAGTGTCACTCAGGCAAGCTTGCCTTTGAATAGCACTGAGCCTTCGAATCACTCCAGCCTGTTGTGTCTTTGGCCACCAAACTACTGACCCATATGCTATCATAGGCCTGATGACGCTGGCATAGAGCCATGTGGTCATTTTTGGTTGCAGTCCCCAATTTTTCCCGCACATTCGTCTGCACAGATTGAAGGCTACTGTACTTTTTTGAACAATTTTTTGTAGGTGTTGGTTCCATGTTAACTTATGGTCAAAGATGACTCCTAAGTATTTTGCCTCTAGGGCGAACGGAATTTCTACCCCGTTGAGTACTGGTGACTTTAATCCTTCCAGTACTCTCTTTTTCGTGAAATTCACTATAGTGGTTTTATGAGGGTTCACGGTGAGTCCCTCCTCTTTACACCAATTGTCAATTATGTTTAGAGCGATTTGTGTGAGCTCCGAGACCGTACTTGCGAATCTACCTCTAGCGATAACCGCCAGGTCGTCGGCATATCCTAAGCAATAATACCCTTTGGATGTTAGCCTTTTGGATGTTAGCCTTTTGATCAGTTCGTCCATTAGAATGGCCCATAGTAGGGGCGATAATACTCCTCCCTGTGGGCATCCCCTATCTGCTCTAGCTGTCAGAGTTGTCTCGCCAATTGTGGATATGATAACCCTATTTTTCAAATTGACATTTATCCACTGGCACAGGAGTAGCGGTACTCCTTTCCTTGCTAGGGCATTAATTATAGAATTTTTTGATGCGTTATTGAAAGCACCTTCTATGTCTACGAATGTTGTTATAGCTATTTCTTTGTCCTCTATCGACTTTGCGAGTAGCCTGTTCAGATCATCCAGTGCTAAGTCAGTTGACTTGCCTGGCTGATACGCATATTGGCGTTCGTTGAGCGGGTTTCTTTGTAATACCTCGTCTCTTATGTATCTGTCTATCAGTCTTTCCAGCGTTTTGAGCAGGAACGACATTAGACTTATTGGGCGGTATGATTTTGGCGTTTTGTCACCCACCTTTCCCACTTTGGGAAGGTAGATGACTGTCACCTTCTGCCATACTATGGGTATATATCGTATTGCTATACAAGCCTTGAATATACGACACAAATGTGGAATTAGTATTTCCTGCCCCTTTTGAAGCAGGATGGGGTATATTCCATCTACTCCAGGGGATTTATAAGGTTTAAATTTATTAATAGCCCACCTAATTCTGTTTGGCCTCGATATCTCTGTAGCTAGCCTCCATTCTATGGCAGTTGGCCTATTCGGCCTGCCAATGGTGCTGTCTGCCACTATCGGCTCATTTAGAATTACTGAGGCCGGAAAGTGTGCTTCAGTGAGCATTTTCAGACTCTCCTCAAAAGTTGCTGTGTAGGTATTGTCATTCTTCTTCAGAAAACCTACTTGGTTTACAGTACCTTCTTTGGCTAGCACTTCGTGGATCCTTGAACATGTGGGGGTTTCTGTGACCTCCTCACAGAACTTTTTCCACGATTGCCTTTTCGATTTCCTAATCTCTTTGTTGTACTGCGTGAGTTTAACCTTATATGTGGTCCAATTCTGGTCGAGTTTTGCTTTATTGAATAGCCTTCGCACCTCCCCTCGTAGGGTTTCGAGATGCTTGTTCCACCAGATTGTTTTATTGCTTTGTTGTCTTGTTTTTTCCGGGCAGTTACCTTCGTAGGCGGCAACTATTGCCTTGCTTACTTGGTCTGCTGAC
This sequence comes from Phaedon cochleariae, assembly GCA_918026855.4. Lineage (NCBI taxonomy): Eukaryota > Metazoa > Arthropoda > Insecta > Coleoptera > Chrysomelidae > Phaedon > Phaedon cochleariae. The sequence continues at coordinate 5,791,008 of OU896722.1, forward strand.
CTCTCAAGACTGTGGCTGTCCCTTATGTCAGCCGTGGTCCTTTGTAGAGATTCTCTGAGTGATGTTGCGTATCCTTCCCAGTTGGTCTCTCTGGGGTTTCTGTACTTTGTTAAGGTACGAGGTGGGGTAATTATATCAAATCTTATTTGTCTATGGTCAGAACACGAAGGTTCATCTGACACATGCCAGTTGACGATATTATCACATGCTTTTTCTGACGAGAGAGTTATATCTAGAACTTCTTTCCTCGCTGCCGTGACAAATGTTGGTTCGCATCCTACATTAGCTATTAATAACCTTTCTGTTAGTATGAATTGCAAAAGTGACTCACCTCTTATGTTGACGTCTGTGCTTCCCCATACAGTATGGTGTGCATTTGCGTCGCATCCTATGATGAGTTGGAGGTTTGCCCTTGCCGCATATGCGATTACTTCGCCTAGTATCGGTGGTGGGCAAACCTCCTCGCCTGGGAAATACGCGGAGCTCACTATCCAGCTTCTGGTACCTTCCTCTGTCGGCGTGGTTAGGAGTCCTGTAACAACATCACCGGTGCAGAGCACCGGTATTAGTGTGCATTTTACTCTATCGCTATATACTATGCATGCGCGAGGTTTATTGTTACCTTCTACGTATAGTACTTTACCTTGGTTGGGTTTCAAGCCAGCTACCCTCCCTCCATGTAACCAGGGTTCTTGCAAGAGGGCCAGGTCGAGACCCTCTTTGTCAAATCTCCTACATACCATAGCGCTGGACGCTTTGGCATGATGGAGATTCAACTGCAGAACCCTGATCCTACGGTTCAGTTCTGTGAACTGAACCCTTCTTCCGCCTTCTTCGAGGCATCTCCCTCCTCCATGGGTGTTGCGCTCTCATGTGCTATTTGCCTCTTGAGAGGGCTACTCCCACTTTGGGAGGACTTTGTCTCGTCCTCTTCTTGTGCCTCTTGGGCCTCCGGAATCGGCTCGGCGTGTTCTTCTTGTTCCTTGACATGTTTCCCCTTCTGTCTGAACTTAATTCTCCCTAGATTGAAGTAGGGAGACATGTCAAGTTTCACTAGTTCTTCCAGTGACTGTTTGTCCATGGAGAAGACCCAAGTTTGACCTTTGGCCGCAGGAGTTTTGCCCCAAACCGTCCAAAGGTGCGTGTTTAGCCCATAATTTGCGACTTTGAGCCGGTGCAGAATTTTTTCCGCCTCCGGCTTTTGCCCTCTTTCATCAGGGATGGAGGTAGTGCAACACTGTTAGGGTAGCTCCCTCCCAGGGTTTTATGGTTGGGATGACCTCCTTCAACCAGTCTGCACTAGTGCGATCCACGCACATCATAACCAAGTATCCCGGTTCATGAGTGCATTTTCTCTCTATGGGGATTTGATCTAGAGCCTCGGAGATTGAGTCCTGGACTTCTGTGAGCCTTTCAGTACTCATTTTCACCTCCGGGAAGCCCGTGTGTACCACAGCAACCTTTACTGAGGTAAGGGCATCTTTGAAGGATACTCCTTCGTGCCTTGGTTTCTTCCTCAGCTGGCTGGTCTGTGGCGGTGTCGCACTGGTTGACCGTGGTCGTTTCGTCGCTTTCGTGCCTTCACCGGCCTCCCTCGACGTTGTTGCTACAGGTCCCAACCTCAAGGGCTTTGCGGGTTCCTTGCTTTTTAAAAAGTTCTCCTTGATTACCAGCCTCTTGGCTGAAATGTAATCAAGGCCCTTTTCTAGGTGGGCTTTAAGCCTCAACCTCGAAGCTCCTCCGAGGTGTGCTATTTTCACCTCATCGTCTGATAGTAGCTCTAGTTCCTCTAGGGAAGATACTACTACCTTGTTTTTGGCTTTTGGTGCTTGCCCTTTTGTGGCCTTAGCACCAGGTGTGCCCGCCTTCTGTCTTGGGTTGGGTGTGGTCACCTCCGCCCTTTTGACAGGTTTTTTGTTTTTATTTTTTGAATCCATTCAGATCCCACGAGTAGCTAGGGAAGTTTTGGTCCGCTACGACAGAGCTCCGCATGCCGTAGTAAGGTCTTTGTACTCTGGGATTCGACCCTGTGTCCCAGAGGCTCCGTTCGTGATAGCACTCCCTGCTACCATCCAGTCCTCGGCACGGAAATCTCACACCTTGACTTGGGGGAATTTTTCGACCTACCTCGTCTAGATTCGCTGTGTTTAGTTTATGCAGGGTCACCTCGGGCAGGATGCGATTCTACATCGCGCACAGACGATCTTGGTCATAGCTTCCTCGAGAGGTTTGCCCGACCTCCTCTGCTATTCCCCTGGGGTCGGTGGCCATGTAGCCGACCCCTTGACCCCTTCATGGACATAAATAGTATTTCAGATGGAGTACACACTAGATCATCAGCTCGATATTCAGCGATCAACATAAAAAGAACCTCCATAGCGTCCATGGATGTCTTGGACTCCAAATGGATATAAAATGGATGTCCTCTGGATAACGTGTGTTATTAGGGATGATTGACTGTGTTGACAAGCACCAATTAGTTAGATTGTCACCTTATTGCTATGAAATGAATGGTTCACTACAGACCATAAGGATCATTCATCGAAATGTATAGGGTATTTTTTCAATGAAACCATATTTTAGGTATTCTTTTCGCAGGTAGTATGTCCATATCAAAAAATTTGTTTTATCTCAAATCACCAGGATAGGCTTCATTCTTCCGTTTTGTTCATCGAAAATTAATGAATTCAAGTTATTAAGGTATTAAGGTACGTACAAAATTAGGTTTGGAAAGAAAAAATAGGTTATACTTTCGCGAAAAGGCTGCTCAGATGTGCCCATCTTGTTCGAAACCTTCCATAATAATCACATGAGAATCTACATATGGGGGTTCAAAACCTCGAAGAACAATATTATGAGGTTGGTCTTTCCGTGGAAAAAAAGCCTAGTATTATTTCGTGAAACATCAAACCCTCATTTTAAACGCACGGCACTGTCCAAAATGTTTGTCTCTGAAAAATGATTATATCGATAGTTTATAATAGCAGTTCGAATTCAACAAGAACCTCAAGATTGACAATTGACAATTTTTACATTCACGGTTGTTTTGCTCATCAGGGCTGTATCATCTCAAATCTATCGAACAAGGACTTGGTTTTCTACAGCTGAATCCCCTATACATTCAGCTTCCTTTACTTCACTTTCCTCCTAAAAAGCATCTGACTTGGAAAATTGAATTAATGTCATTCCATTATATTTCAGGAATGAGGAACAATTCTTGTGTTGCTCCCAGAGGAAAGGTGCTTGGCGGATCCAGTGTGATAAATGCGAAACAGTTCGTGAGAGGAAACAAAGAAGATTACAACTTATGGGAAGCGATGGGAAATGCTGGCTGGTCTTATAATGACGTTCTGCAATATTTCAAAAAATTCGAGAACTATCACATCTATAACGCCGATCCTTTTTATCATGGAACAACCGGTCCATTAGATGTTGGTTATACAGAACCCACAATAATGACAGAAGCTTATATATATGCGATGGGAGAGTTGGGCTATCCATGGGTGGATTTCAATGGGAAAAATCAAATCGGATCATCTCAGGCTATATTAACAATCAAAGGAAATAAAGCAGCAACAGGAGGAAGAGCATTCATTGATCCAATAATTATGAGTAGACCCAATCTCAATGTAACTCTCAATGCCTTTGTGACGAGAGTATTGATCACCCATGGCACAAGAAGGGCACATGGTGTAAGATTCATCAGAAATGGTGAAGTATATGAAGCAAGAGCATCTAGGGAAGTAATTCTTTCAGCTGGGGCATACAATACCCCTCAGTTATTGATGTTATCGGGAATAGGACCAAGATCAGAACTGAGGAGACATAATATCAGTCTGATTGAAGATCTTCCTGTAGGACAAAACTTCCAAGATCACCCTATGTTCCTTGGGCTGGTTTTCAAAACCAACCAAAGTTTATTCAACGAATCATTTGAAGATACGATTTTGGGATATCTGAATTCTCATCGACCACTTACGACCAGTTTCAATATCGACTCTCTTGGTTTCATAAATGTGAACGATAGTGAAAGCACAGTTCCAGATATTGAACATATGGTGATGGCACCTCCAGGTTGGAATTCACCCGCAATCATTAGTAGAGTCCAAAACCTAAATGAAGAAACGTTAGCTGCATATTTCAGAGAATATAACCCACACACAGACCTCGTCTTTTTGACAGTTTTGCTTCATGAAAAATCCAGAGGATCAATCACTTTGAGGTCGAATGACCCTCGTGATTTCCCTATCATAGACTACAATTATTTAACTGATCGAAATGGATACGATATAGACACATTTTACAAAGGAATAGAACATACATTGAAGTTACTTGAAACCGATGCTTTCAAGGCAATCAATGCTTCAGTTATCTCTGTGGTAGCTGGATGTGACGAACACGCACAGTTCTCTAGAGACTATTGGTATTGTGCTATTAGACAACTGATAACGACTG